>VWZU01010569.1:132249-263505 GCA_013397095.1 Sterrhoptilus dennistouni | reverse complement strand
TTTTTTTTTTTTTTTACATTAAACAATCACAGCATAATACCATGAAAGTGAAGGTTTAAGAGCTTATTAAGTGCATGATTTCATGTAATGATTCATTCAGGAAGCAGGGCAGTTTGTAAAGTGTAATGTTTAATCTGTTGATTATTAGAAAGTATTCAGATTACAGAAAGTAGTAATGAATTAATGCTCTTTTAAAAATCTTGCTTAATGTTTACTCTTCAAGCAATTACACTTTGAGTGTTTTACATGATGTTGAGCTTTAGACTTTGGGTTGTGTTGTTCAATTTAATTTCTTTATCCACTCCAGTACACCCACTTGGAGAATAGGGTCTTAATGGAGGGCAAGTGACAGTTTGAGCTCTAGGTCCAATTTAAGTTCATCTAGTTGTCGGAAATAACAATTTAAAAAACCAAAGCAAATCCCACCCCATGTAACATGCCTTTTTCTTCCAATCTGACATCCATCTGTCACCATTTCTGATGACTGATATCCAAAAAAATCATGGTAGAAAACAATCAAAATACATCCTTGCAAATACTGAATACTCACCTGAAATATTGTGTTCCATTTATCCAGTCATGATCACTGGTAACAAAAGAAATGGTGTCCTCTTAGAACTTAACTTTCTGATAGTATGTTCTGGAGATGACCTTGCATTATGATAAGGCATTTGCCACTGGAAGGAACAAATTCCAGAAATTCTGATGTCTTCTAACCAAATGGACAATGCCTGTTATTTATTGTAACTGTGTTTTGTTGATGTCAAAAATCCTTTAATTATCATGTTCAGTGTAAAATGAAAGGCTGAGAGATAACTACAGTTCAGAAACCAGAGGGTGGAAAACAGAGTAGATGGAGGAAAGGCTGTCAGCAGGACCTCTAAAATGCTAAATTCTAAGGGCTGAATGCTGCAAAGTCTCCTGTCTATAAGGCTAGACCTACAAAGTTAGATCTTAGTAAGGTCCAGTACCAAAACAAGCTAACAGCATCTGCCCTTTGTCTTGTAGTTCGCTAGAATCTATTTTTCCTCATTTTTGTGCTGTAATTTAATTCAATTTTGTGTAGTTGTTTCAAAACCGTGTATATTTTGTTACACATCCTCTGTTATCTAAAGCAATAGTGTAGGGGAAACAAAGGGAAAATAACAGACACCTAACAGCTTCCCAAGAAAACAGTCAGTGTTTTTACAAGAAGGAAAGGGAAGACAGAGACATAAAACAGAAAACAAAGATTTTTATGATGGGCTTTAAAATAAGAATCATAAAAGTGATGATGATAGCAAAGAAGTCAAAAAAGTTGAACCTGAAAGAGAAAACAATATTTAGGAATGAAAACAGAGAAGAAAATATGCCAAGGTCATATGAAAAGGATAAACAGAGAAAGACAAGGGGACAGGAAGAGTTTGTTTGAGCACAGCAATTTCTATCACAATTCAGGCAAATATGCAAAGAATAAGGAAGAAATGCAAGAACAAAACAAACAAATACAGTAACTGGAAAAGCACAGATGTGCACAGTTGTTTTATCTCTGCTGAAACTACAAAGCAAAAAGAGGGCTTTTGAAGAAAAGCTTTTTTAAAGAAGAACAACAGAAACCTGCCTGGCAATTCATCTGACTTGCAGAAAGTTTAGAAAGGATAGTAAAATAAACTGCGAATGTGTTTCTGACCAATCTTGATCTCTGGCAAGAATGTATGCCTGCTTTTGCTTGAAAATGTTGTCTGGTTAAATCCTGATGCAGTAATAATTTTCCGTACATGAGCATAGAAGACTGAAAATCCTGATATACAAATGGAAGCTTGGTATTGTTTATCAGTTGCTCTAGCAAAAGAGAAATATTTCATGTTATATGCAGTACAAACAAGGATGCTATATAAATCTCTATGTACTTCCAGAGTAAAGGAAGTAGATTCCAAAACTTCAAGGATACACTGCCATGTATTTGGAGCTTGTGATGACATTATAAGGATGCAATTTCCAGGCTACTTCTCACATTATGACACAAAAAGCAAGCTTTTCCCTTTTCTTTAAGAGTAAAATTTGTGCCAGTCCCCCAAGCAACTTTGGAAAATTGCCTTTGAATAATCTCTAATGTAGTGTCTAGCACAATGCTGATTTTACATTTATTGGAATAACAAAAGGAATACATAATAGGCTTTCTAAGTGAAACAATAGCTTCGTTCATCTGGAAATTGTTGTAAGGTTTATATTTGCACTTCTGATTTTCCTAAAGTATTCCTATCAGGCATTCAGTGCAAAACTTCAGAGTACAAGAATAACCCATGTACACTTGCTTGTGTGTGTGACATGTCCAGAAACTTATACTTTTTTGTTTGTTTGTTTTGTTTTGGATTGGTTTTGTTTCTTTTTTTTTTTTTTCCAAAGGGAAAACATTTTGAGTCCTGTAGCAGTGACAGGTATACTAAATAGTTTGTCTCTGCTGCAGCACGGCCCATCTCTTTAGCACTTCATATGAAAAGTTTCATCCAAGTCTCTGGGTGCTGTGTCATATCCTGAAACATTGCTCAGCAGCCACTGCTTCTACCTGAACAATTCCCCAGACTTGTTGCAGCAAAGACTTTATCTTCAGATATTGAGTTCCCATTTAAACAATGAATAATGCTTATTTCTGTTTCAGCAAGATCATTTTAATTTGGGCAAAAACCTGGCCATATGCATGGGCCTGAAATTATTAATCATCCTCTGTCCAAACAGTACTGATCTTCTCTCTTCCAAAGCTATTGGTGAGATTATTGTTTCCTCCTGAACAGTCTAAAGTCCAGCGCAGACAGGCCACTCCTCTAGTAAGTAGAAGACAGGTATGAAAGTGCCCCATCCCAGGCAGGAGTAGAAAACAGTATTTGTTACCTGAGTAGAGCCATTATGGTTGTGTTTATTGAGCAAAGCAATTTTTGGTTGAGAATTTTTCAAAATTCCAAAATGTTGTTTAAAACGTCTCATTGTTTCTTAGTTTAGCGGCAAAGTTCACACTGATGCTTCTTCTTTTGGGCAGTTGTCCAACAGAATGCTCCAGAATGCTTCTGGAGCGCTGAACTTATGACTGTCTTCAGCTGACCTGATTAATTCACCCCCTACACCTATTTTAAACAAAGGTAAGTGGCAACCTAGCCTCAGGCATGCAATCCACGTGCTTCTGCCATCAGCACAGTTGTTTATTCCCCTTTGAACACACCTCCCTGGAAGTCAGATGTGGATCACATTTGCTGGGCTGCACTGTACAGTATCGAATCTGAATTTCCTGTACCCTTTCTCTTTGAATCAGCAATTCTAACAATGAAGTTACCCAGAGCACCCGAGGGGACAGGCAGGGATAAAAAGCCTCATTGAGAAGGAGCTATCAATTAGCAGACACACATTTCCTATTCAAGCTGCATTATAAGGTAATTAAATGTAAGCGGTCCTTCATTCAAAGCTTCAGGGGCAAGTAAATAAACTTAGTGGAAGCCATAGCTATTAAATGAAGACATGGCATGGGCAGTCAACAGCAGTAAAAGACTTATAGAAAATAAACTCTTTCATATGAGACTTGAGGAGGGGGCATTGCAGTGGACTCTGAGTGCAGAAATCTTGCTCTAGACTTTGGAGGCTCTTGCTCATAGCATTGTGGAGTTGAGTTTTGTTCTTAACAAAGGGATTATAAAACCACAGTGAAACCTCTGCAAGCTGACAAGACTTATTATCTGGGCACAGGGTGAATTTTTCAAGGCATTACAAGCAAATTATTAGTTTACATGTTCCAATGAATTACACTAGACTACTTAAAAGACAGGGAAGTTTCGTGGTGTGGGCATGCATAATTAGAGCAGCCATGCAAGATAATTTCTCTTTGCTGATGCCAGTGGAAGACAGGGAAATAAACCATGGTGTCTTTACCAAAGTGATTTGGTTTCATCTGGGCCAAAGATATTCAAGTGCTCTTGTTGAAATGACAGTGTATTGCATGATATTCCAAAGGGACAAGTTAAAATTTCATTTGTGCCAAGAATGTGCACTGCCAAGTCTTGGTGTGTTTCAGCTTTCTCACGTTTAACGCTGAATTTGCTGGGCTTATTCATTGTGCATGATAACTAAGGAGCCTCATGTGATGCTTCACTTATTCTAGAGCACATAAAACAAGTTGGAGCTCTAACAGCTACTAGCTCAAATCAAAATCTTTCAAGCCCTTAATGGGGGAATTATTTTACACTTACCCCTTGCAGTGAAGGCTAGTACAGAAATATTTTTTCATGCAATAATTACTCTTGGGTACATCTGAAGAAACTTGGGTTCAGTCCCATACTGCTCTGGTCAGAAACCTCTGCCAATGCTGTTTGATACTTTGGCTCCCTACATGAGATTTGAACTTTCAAAACTCTTCATGGGATTGATCCCAGCTATTTTACTCATCTTCATGTTATATACACAACCCAAGACATCCTCTAGGCTCCCTTTGTTGTCAAAGAAGTTTGGTAGGTGTCTCTCTTCAGAGGACTAGGACTGACTGTGGATTAATCCATTTTATCTCAGCCTGGACAACTTATTTTTGAGCAGAGACTGGGGTAGAGGAAACACACCCTTGCTCTCTATCTTCCTTGTGCACTCTATTGGAGTAAGCTGAAGGCATTTCTCATTCTTCCTGAAGTCTATCCCTTCTTCAGGGTGCTGCTTCTACAAAGAAGGCAAATCTCCGGGACAAGCACCGGTATTCAGTCTTAGGTTTCACTCTTGATGCTGGGAGAACATGCAACATGCACACATCTGGCAATGTTTTTTTCAGCACAGTTATATGTACATAGTCTTATTGTGTTCTTTATTCTCCCTTTTCTCCTGATTACAAAATTTTATTCATGCTGAAAATATTTATTTTAGGACTTTTCCCTATGACATTTGCATATATACTGGGAAATTGCCATATCTTTATTATTTTCAGGTTGAAAATTAGTTTAGCTTTTGTCTGATATATTATTTTTAATGTGGATTCCTGTCCTTATACAGTACATTTTATCTCTATGAAGCCTATTTCAGATGCATTTTCACCCTCTTCCATATTTTACAGAAGTAAAAACTTTTGCTTTTTTCAATATATGTTTTCAGCTCTGTCTCAAGATTTGGATGCTACTTTTCTTTGTGATCAATGCAGGAAGCAAAAAAAATCCTTCATGCTCTTTACTCTAGTCCAGTATTGGCTGAATTTTTAAGGCTTCTCATGCCCTCTCAATTTTGTATTTACTGTGTGATTTGTGACCTGGTAGTCTAGTCCACTGAGCATTTACCTTTGTTTCCAACGTGTTGAGACTGACCTATCTCTTCTCAGACAGATACCACTTTACTTTTTTTCTTCTGAGCTTCAGTTAAGGACATCTGGTAATATTTTCTGTATGACTCCTCAGCAGTTCTTGGGAAACTAATGTTAAATTATGAGTGCTGCAAACTCTCCCTCTTTTTAGCAACATGTCTTGTGTGAATGTAAAGTCCCTGGACTTTTGTAAAGGCTTTGGTTTCGTGTAGAAAATGTAGGTCTCAAAGCTGGGATTCTTTCTGATCATGTAGGAAATTTTGGGACCCACATCTGATAAACAGAATTGTTCTTTCTTACCTCAGCTAGGCTGTTAAACAAATCCAGTGGACCTGCCTTAATAATGCTAAATTTAACTAATCCTCTTTTCTCTCAAACATCAATTAATTTTCATACCAAAGCAACCACTGGATTTCTTCCGCTGCACAGGAGCTTCTCCTCACCTCCTTCTCCCTGATAATTCTCTTTCTCATGATTAGGCAGCATCTTTGTGGCAAGCTTTAGGGTTTCATCACACAATAAAAATGAGTCCTCATCAGAGTAGCAGATTCACTAATATAAAAAACAACCAAAAAGCAATGTAAAAGGTCAGAATGTGGCTCTGTCTCCTAGTTACTCTAATTAAACTGATGCTGTTATTAGTGGATTCTGGGAATAAATTTCCTGGCAGAAAGAGAGAGGAAGATATTGTGAGAGGTCTCTGACCTATCCACGTAACTTACTAGCACACCATGTGGCCTTTGACTTTCATACCTCTACATGAATTTGGGTTAGAAACCTCTATGTGGTTCGGCTTTCCAGAGCCCCATTGTACAGCAGCCCCCAGCACTGAGTGTGTTCAGCAGCCACACAGCATCACAACAAAACCAGGAGCCCACAAAGCTAAAGCAAAGAAAATCCTACTTCACTTGGTAAAGGTGACTACCAGAAGTTACTGAGACTTTTTGCCTCAACCCTGCTGCCATCATCAATGTCCATAGGAAAAAAAAAAACAGTAGTGAAAAAAAAACAAACCCAAAGCACACATAAGTCTGGCATTTCAAAACAGTGCTATTAAAAGCCGATGGAAATTACAATCTTAACACTACAGCCATTACTGTGCACATACCTCCACCTTAAACAGAAATCACAGGCACTATAAAAGCTCAGGTATAAATATCAAATTCCCTGTGGTTTTTATAACACTTTTTTTAGGATTCAAACAATTGTTTCTTTTTATCTGAAATCCTCCAGGTCTGTGATGCTTTAAAATGCTTAATATATTTGACACGACATATTATTCTGTGTCATTCTCTGTTGCACAGCCTGCTTCTTCAACTAGTACGACAAATTGTCAGAGGAGAAGAGGCATAAAGAGGAAAGGAAATATGCACTTTAATTTCACCAGGGTAGTCAGGATGTGAAGCTAAGGAAGGTGTATCGTATGTGTGACAGTCTGCAAAAGTAAAGTCCTTTTACTTGATAGGGAAATAGACAATTTGGAGGTGGTTTTCCCGCAGTCTAGGAGATCTGGGTTTTAACTATACCCAGGACAAGAATATCTAAAATTAATATTCTCTCCAATAAGGTCCTAAATTTTTAGGTGTGCGTAGTGCAGGTAAGTGGAAAATTTTAAGAGGCAAACTGCCCAAAAGTGCAGATATACAGAGTGCCTTTGAAGGTGGTGCATCTTTTTTTCTTTTTTTTTTATTAATTGAAATCATGCATGTATAGTAGAGGAAGGCAGGTAGATGGGGTGATGAGGGTGCCCTGTAGGGAAGTATAAATCTGGAGTCCAGTGCATCTGGATGGGTGGCAGTATCTGTTCCATGAAATCACTGGCAACAGGGTGGCATATAGGGAGTATGAAACAGGAAATCATCAGCAGGTTTTGTTCTGTGATTTGCCTCAGCAATACCATGACAATATTGGCTGCATTCCCACAGGGCACAAATAAGGCAGCAGTTCAGGACGCCTGACGTTAGTTCACAGAAATCTGATGATACCCATCAAATTTCCCACTGCTGTGATAATGCAGCTCCAGCCAGCTGCTATATTTCCTTCTTGTAAATCCTTTCCAAAGTATATGGGGAAGAAGTCCACAGTGAGCAGAATCCAAACCAGACCAGTCTCTTCCATTCTTCGACCTGTAACGTATCCAGCTGGGCTGTGGAGGTGAGACTAAAGAAATTATTATTTGTCCTAAATTTAGTATTCCCTTGTCAACCACTTTTAAGCACCTTTTGTGCTTTTATGCTTCCAAGAGCTTTCAGAGGCAGGTATAGGCTGGAGCAAGGGTGTTGCTGCCTCTATTAGAGAGAGCATTTGGATAAGCTCTTCCATATCACCCAGCAGTATACCTCATATCCCTCTGGGTATATGAGTTTGGGGGAAACTTAAGAGGAAATCAGACAGTTATTTTCTGCCCAAGTACTTCTAGCCCCACACTTTAACCATGTGTATTCATAGGTACTAGGAACATTTGACTACAACTGAGTGGGTTAAGCTTAAGAGCTGTATATGATCAAGATGAAAGGGAGCACTCTTACATAGTCTGAATAGAGTTGGATTTATCTTTCTGCTCTCTGGACAAGTTGGTACTTTTTTTTCTCCCTTTTTTTTTCTCATCCAGTTGTTTTTTTCTCACTTTACCATATATATTTTCATGGCTTGACTCAAAGTTTACAAGAATGATGGTGGCTTAGAAGGAGAGTTGTTAAATAATACAAACTCATGAATTTTGGATATGGAACATTCAGATATTTCTAAATGACATAGCTAGGTTTTATTTCCAGCTGAAAATTTAGGCCATTTGGAAGGAGAAAAGTAGGCACATGGGCTGGTATTGCTGGCATCCCATCAACTTGCCAGATCGGCAGAACTCTGGCTTGACTCTGGTTGTACAAAAATGCACAGTCAAATGGTAACTGCATTATAATCCATAAATCTGACTTTTGGGATTTCCTGTGAATGTAGTGCTCTCGCACAGCAAATCAGATATTTCACAAAGCACTGAACTTGAAAGGATAAAACACAAGAATGTATTTCTAGCCAGAAAACGCTGGAAGAATATGTGTGTCTGCTCTACAACTTTACTAAACTCTAGGATCACTATCAGTGTGCACTATAAATGCAGCAATTCTGTTATCTTTGGAAATGCACAGCAATATCCCAGGCAAGTTACTGAAAGAGAGGGATTATGAAATTGTTGTGCTTTTTAGCAGGTCTGAGCGCAGGACTGTGTTTGCAGATGGCAGGATCACTGTTCAGAGTGGGCTGTTACCAACCATATGTCTAAAAAAAGCCCTAAATCCTTTATCAGGCCTTAGATTATTCACTAATTTGGTCCTAAAATTTGTATTTGTGAAGAGCACATAGTCAATAAATGCACATTTGCTACCTTTTCTCACTGGTATAGCAAACTAATATCAAGCCTTGTAAAAATATTTTTTTTTGATTTATGAAAGGTAATGAATGCAACTTCAGCTTTAAAGTAAAACTATTGCAGCAAGAATGATATTTTTTCAAGCTGGCTCTTAAATCCGGGATAAAACCCCCTATTCTCACTTGAAATGGGCATACAAAATTCCCAGGCAAAATGAAAACAATCAAAAGTGAAAAGAAACGGGCTATTTTTGAATGATGGAACTGAAACCGGAACAAGTGTGCCAGTGTCAGTCTTCATTGTGAAAAACAAAAAATATAATTTGACAAGGGAGTCGCCCATCATATTGCTTTATTAGTTGTTTTGGTTGAAGTTATATTTTTTTTAATTTGGAAAGTTAGCTTTCTGTTTTTAACATTCAGAAAGCTATTTCTGAGAGAGCACAGTAAGGTCATAAAAATTGTTTTGTAGGTCTACTCTCACCAAAATATATAGCCAGAAAAAGCTACTTCATACTGCTGGTTCAAACACTATTTGCAAAATTCTCTCCATCTGTCAAATTAAAACAATTCAGAATGAAATAGATTAGAATGTAAATAGTTTTAAATATGCACATACATACATTCTTCCATACTCCTGTAACTGTGCTGATTATCCAGAGGAAATCTATTTTTGTTGTAAGGTTTTATCAAGTTAATATCTCATATTTTCCAGGTGGGACATTTTGATATGGACTTTGAATTAATTATAGAATTACAGATGTGTAAAAGACAGGCCCTAGATTAGATGTGGAGACCAAGAGTTGATTGTGTTTCAAATCTACTTAGATTGTTATGTGACAGTATTGTACTCTGCGTCTTGACAAACTTAAAAGCAAGGTGGGCATTATACTTACAGCTGGACATTTTGCCCCTGAAATCATTAGCAACTCCCTCAAAAGACCTCAAATGAATCCAGTTCAACCCCTTAATTAATTTAAATATAAACTCTGCATTCTGACTAGAGCCACTTCATCCCAAGGTGATGGTTCTGAAAATGTGAAGTAACTGAAGTTAAAATGTGAAGTAACAGATGGTTAAAATCCAGGCAAAATTTACTACCATAAATCGAGAATAATCTTAAATATCCTTTCTCAGACTTTGCAGAAGTGTCCTTATTCATTTTCAGCATGATTGGTACAATTATCCGTCTAAGATTTTCCAATACAAATGGAAGAAAATTATTGGATAAAGTTAAAATAGGCTTTAATGACCATGAAAGCAGCCTACAACTACACTGTGGAAGAACAATTTGCTATTTCTTCAAAATACATACCAGTCTGTCTATCTGTCAACTCCCTTAACATAGAATATATATAAATTTGTGTATTAAAAAGAAGTACCTAAGAGTTTGCTTCTGACAGGTGCTGAATGCCTGACAGAAGAAGCTCAGAAACTGTCAGGATCCTACTCAAAATAGATGATTTTCACAGACAGCAGAATAACTGTGAAAGAACATTCCTAACCTCAAATAAATACCAGTTTACCAACTTCACTTTCTGATCTGAACTGAAACAACACAGCATTGTTTATACATAAGAGATGTCCTATAGTTTTTCTAATTTTTTTGTATTTAATCTTTGAATTTACAGACAAAATATTGTTAAAGTTTAAGTAAAATTATTTTTTGTTTGTTTGTTTGCTTTTATGTGCAGTTTCCTATAACTGAAACTAGTGGAGCTGAAAATTTCTCATGAAATGCTTATTAATTTGCATCTTGTTCCAGAGTTAGGATTTGACTGAGATGCAATGAGAACGTTTCTTTCTACATCAAAGTGGTTCAGAGGAACTGGCTAACCAGGTAGGGAAGTGTCTCCAAACTTGTGCTGATCCTTTGTAGTCTGAACTAGAATCATTAAGTTATGAAACAGATATTAAGATATTAAACAGAATGGATGCCAATACAAAGGACAGCCCTGAAGGTCAGCCTTCATTACTGATCTCCCTCTGGACACTGAGGTTTGACTGCTCTCCAGATGCAAACATCTATCCAATCCCTTATCCACCACAGAGCCCACTCATCAAAACCATAGATCTACAGTTTAGCGAGGCGGATGTCATGCAGGGTAGTATCAAAGGCCTGACTGAAATCCAGAGGGATGACACCCATAATTCTTCCCTTGTCCAGTGATGGAGTCACTCCATCACAGAAGGCTACGGGGTTGGTCAAGCAGGACTTGCCTTTGCTGAAGCCATGCTGGGTGTCTAAAATGATGTCCCCATCCTCCATGTGCCTTATCACAGCTTCCAGGAGCATCTGTTCCATTTAATTTCTTTAAAGTTGCCTTTGTAGTCATTTTACATGTTTACCAAGTCAATTCTGAAATTCAAAATTGTTCTGTGTGTGCATGTATACTTGTTTTTTGTTTGACTATTTTTGCAAACTGTTGGAAATAAACTTCAGATTGCACTGACATATCATGCAATTTATGCAGAGGAAAATATTCAAACATTCTTTGTTTTCTTCAGATTAGATATGTGTTTATTACAAAATCTTGAACTGTCTGTGTGTGAGACAAGGTAAAAAAGAAAATTCATGTAGCTTAACACATTCTCTACTAGATCTTAGTGCTTAATTTTATGGACATTAGCACATAAAAACCGATAGATGTAACAAGACACATCATTCCTGAAGGCTACTAACATTTCTGCATACATGAGAAAATTAACTGGCACCACAATAACTTTGTTGGGGAGCTATGCCTAAGTAACTCCCTGCATATTTGCTTCTGAAATAAAAGTGACTTTATTCTAGAATGATTATTCCCTTCTGGAAGCAGAGTCATTATTCTGGAATAAAATTTCTTTTATTCTGGAGCTGAATGTCTGCACTGGGGAGTTATTCCAGAATAGTTAAATTATACCAAAATAGCAATAATGGAAGTTATTACAGAACAGCTCTGCTGGTTAATTTCCCCCGAGTAGAGCAGACCAAAGGTTGAGTTTCACCAGAATGTATCGTAGATAATTATGTGAGTGATTGCTGTAGAGTAAGACAGATTTTAAAGGGAATTACTCGCTTTTAAGAGAACTCCTCATACTCCTCCATCTCTCTCTTCCCCCCTGCCCCAAATAAAATCCTAGTTAATTAAGTCCTGCAGCTGAGAAAGTTTCAAAAAAAAAAAAAAAAGAGTAAGTTCCAGGGCAGGACAGTAAATTATTGTAGCCAATACCATCCAAACTAGAAAAAAATCTATGATTGGCACTAAGCTGTTTGCTGTCTCATACATGTGTCATTCATACTGGGTTGTACTCCTTTCCATTCACAGTGACAGCTATCATCATCCAGAAACAAAACCCTCTTGTGTCTGTTCTTACTGAGCTGTGGTGTTTCAATGGATTCTGCTTTGTGTCCTGCAAAGTGCCAGCCCCCAGAGTACACAGTGTGAATCTGCCTTTCTGAAACAAGTCTTGCACTTGGTACCTCATCCTTAGCTAATGAGAAATGGGAGAGGGAGGAAAGAGAGAATTTCTAGCACTTAAAAACAGGTACTTCAAGGTAATATAGTGGAATGAACTAAAGGTCTGTGGATATGATGAACCTCAGCTTTGTAAAGAGGCAACATGTTAATTATAAATTTGTGACCTCTATCTCTTGTCAAGCTTTTCTTTGCCTTTCATTCCTGGGACTGTATAGTTAGGTGAAGTCCAGGATTTGGAGTTCATTAAAACTAAGGCTGTTCCACACAGTTAGGGGTGTGTGCTAGTTCTTAAAGTAAGAAACATCTCCTTGCACTCTGTTCTGCTGTGGTTTACACTGGATGTAGATCAGGCCTACCTGACTCCTCAGGGGTGTTAAATGAGCAGCAGTTAGGGGCACAGTCCGCTCTGTGGAGGTCTTGCATGGCTCTGGAAGACTCTGAAAGATTTATTTTAAAGCAACAACCAGGAAAGCAAAGCAAGAGGCTTCCTGCTGGGCATTCTTCAACTATTACCCTTCTATCCATAAGCCACAGGTCTGAGGACTTTTGGGTTCTGCCCTTTAATAGCTTCTCAGTTAGCAAGAACAGATTTAAGTAGGACAACTCTCTTCCCAGGACAGATTTTGACGGATACTGGCATATTAAATGTCAAACAGAAGAGAAATTTTCTTGCTGGGGTCATTTGATATTGTACTGTATTGCGCAATGCAACTGCTTATCTCAGGTTACAGAGGTTATTTGCTGCAGGGAAGGCTGAGAATGTCATTAGAGCACCGTGCCCTCAGATAACCTGCAGCATATCATTAGACCATCTAATGACTCTATGGCCCATTGACCTCCATCACTCATTTGCTAACAATGTTTGTTATTTACAGGCACTAGGGAAATTACTCTTGAGTTATTACTCAACCTTCCCTTGCTGCTGCCATCACAATACCTGGTGATATGCAACAGGAAAAAGTAGAAAGCCAGTAAATTTGCTTTAAAGATATGATCTGGTGTGCGTATGAATTAAGTCTGTAGATGCATTTATTGAGTCCCCCTGCTGTCATCACCCCCACCCCACCAAATCTGGTATATCACTCTTGTCACTGAAACAATATTTTCACCAAGCCATGCCTTGCCATCCAGCTTTGGGTTCCACTGGCTGAAATTTTCTCTTAAAAGCATGTTATGCAACAATATGGAATGGAGATAAATCCAGTGTTCAAAGAAGCTGAATACTTGGTAAGATAATTGGTACTTTTATAGAAAATGTCACTTAGCCCCCAGATTCTTAAAGTAAAGCAATTGGGAATCTTAAATTACTATCTTTTTCTGCAGATGTGAAGTATTTGCAGCCTCTCATATTAAAACATTTCTTCCATTAAACAGTGTACTTTCAAAGGCACTTAAGGCTATTAAACAGCTAAACCTTACTGGAACTGGAAGGTACTGGCTTGGATTTTTGTTTGGTTGTGGGATTTTGGAAGATAAGTGAAGGTAAGGTAGTTGTTTATTTAAACTATTTTGCAGTTGATATGCAATAAACAAAACTGCTGGTGTTTTCAGAAAATATTAAGCTTTCCAATGGTTAAAAGTCTATTCAGCAAGTTAAATTAACCTGCTGTTTTTCCCAAGTATGAGCAATTGAACTTTCTTTTGTGGTAAATGTGGGCTAATGAAGAGCGTGAAATACAGATGGAATAATATTCCAATCACGTGCCTGCTTGCAACCTCACAGAGAGGGGTATAGCTTTCACTGCCTTCAGTGAATTATGACAGTACAGAACGAGGCATTGTGTACTGCTAGAATTAATTAGCATTACTGGCTCCATTTGAGGATGACCAGATGTCCACAGCCAAAGCAGGACACCTATCTCTGGTTGCCAGGATTTCAAAAGGACAACAACGTGCAAATCAAGCCAAATTATGTTTGTACTGCAAAAATTACTCCAGCTTTTGGGATTTTCCTTTGCAAAGGGGAGTAATAACATAAACAAGTGGTGTTTATGCTTGAGAGAGCCTGATTGTGTTACCATACCTACTGCAGTTTTCCCTTTTAATGCAGGAGTGAGTTTGCAAGGTTCTTCAAAGTCTCACTCATTATCGCTTCTTCAATATCACTTCTTCACCGTCTGTGAAATAGGGTTAATAAATAATAATATTGTACGTGCAACAGTGTGAAGTACAAAGGAATTTGTCTGGGGTACAGATCCAGCAAGAATAAATAATCAGACCAGCTAAGGACATTCAGGGCATCACCTCAAATCAGTCTATAGAGTACCACAGTTTAAGGATAGTATTAACAAGGCATTGTATTAAGTAACCAAATAGCATTTTACAAAGCTGAATAAAGGTGCAACCAAACAAAAGGTCAGTTTTTGCCATGTAATAACACAAGACTGACCATAATCCAGGCTACGCCAGCAGCTGGGAAAAGCTTAGCATGATGATAGACAAATGAATTACTGCAGCTTAATGACATCAGCAGAGCTACAGGAACTGACTGGAGCAGCATCCTTTGCCACCAGCAAATGCTATCTAAAATGCATTAAACTAATGCGTTAATCTAGACCACAATGAACTTGCTACACTACAGTAATTCCATTCAATTTTGTGTCACAACCCCTCCAACTTTTCGCTGGGTTTTATTTAAGCCAATGTAGGTTTAGTCACTGACTTCATAACTCCAGATCCCCGACACTGGGATTCAGTGGAGACACTCAATCCAGCATTGCCTTTGTCAGATTCCAGAATGAAGATCCTCACATTCAAATCCATCTTGAAGGAATGCTGACACAACACCGGTCCTTTCACCCTCTTTCACTCTGGTCAGCATCTTAGTAGGAAAGCTCTGCATGGGTGTCTCTATTTTACTGTTGATCTTCTTCAGGATGTACCATGATATAAAAGCACCAAGTTCCTCTGAAATATTTTTTGCAGTGAAACTGCCACCGTACCCCTCCATAAAGTAAAATTCTGATAATCAGTCCTTCCTACTTTTCAGTACAAGCCTAAGAAGAGGACCCAACAGAGATATTTTAGGACTTGCAAGTTTATCACAAAAAATTCAAAAGGCACAGAATCATGGTCCCTGCCAAGTGACTTAAAGGGTTAAGTTTTCTCCCTATATAAAGTGCTCCTTTTAATCTGGGATAGTCTTGCTTCATCTCTTAGCCATAGGAGTTCATTAAGACTCCTCCTGATCTGTTAATAAGCCACCTATTCAGATCTCTTTATGCTTCTAAGTGTGAAACTGCAAACTCATTTTGAATGGAACACTGGCTACTTTCTCTGTTATCTTTTACATCTGAGGTCAGTGAAATCTTATCAAGAGTGGACTGTAATTAACATGAGGAATAATGGAGTAAATGACCTCCAAGCAGAAGTGAAGTATTGAGATGGTAACAGCACAGACCTTCCCTGCAAGGGACCAGCGCAAGAATTTCTTTGTAAACGGATGCTTGGGGTAGCACCTTAAAAATAAAATGGCAAAGATGTGATAAGGGACCACCTTCGGAGAAGGAAAGTGAGGCGTGCTTTGGTTGCAAGTGGATCTAACTCAGCTAGTAAGCAAGACAGGAATTTGGCTTCTTGGGAAAGAGAGCTCACATGGTGCAAAGAAGGAGCCATGCCAAAGCAAAAGATCCTAGTCTCCTTCTATCTTCAGAAAGTGGACAGGCATGATGAAGTAACAGCACCAGGGAAATAGGACAACACAGTATAGATGTTATAGATGGATTTCAGATCAACCATGTATAGAGTCACTTCTGTGGGTTCTGTGCCTATCTGTTTTTAACTGTCAGATGTCCTTTGAGGGTCAATTTATAAATCTGGAGAACCTGAAAGATATGGGAGGTGAAAAAGGTGTGCTTAAATTACTAGACCATCAGGGTGCAATAACCCTAGATTTTACTTGTGAGTCAATATTGCAATATAATCTTGTAGTCCACCAGGAAATAAGCAGGTAGAGTGGTCATAAAGTCTGTGGAAGGGAAAGATGGCACTCTGGTGCTCTCAAATCAAAGCAAGACATGGGACTGGCTTCATGGAATTGAACACGTCAGCCTGGTAAGCTTGTAAGTAGGAAAGGCTTACCAAAAACTGTATGTTAGAAATCTCCTATTTAATAATTACCTGTGGACTGTGACAAAACGACTTCCTGTCTTTGTCTCAGCTTAATCAAGGAGGCTAACAAGTGTGAGGCTAACCAGTCAGGAGCCCAGTGAGGGGTCCAAATCCAAACCACAGCAAAGTGACAACAAATTATCATCTTTTAGCTGGGATTTTATGTGTTTTGGATGTCAGCTTCTCTGGATCCCATCATTAAATGCACAACAATCTGCTTTTCAACAGTACA
The DNA here is from genome assembly GCA_013397095.1 of Sterrhoptilus dennistouni. Classification (NCBI taxonomy): domain Eukaryota; kingdom Metazoa; phylum Chordata; class Aves; order Passeriformes; family Zosteropidae; genus Sterrhoptilus; species Sterrhoptilus dennistouni. Next base: position 247,043 of record VWZU01010569.1, on the reverse strand, counting down.
CTTAATAATTGGAGAGTTCTGATGCTAACTATGCTGGATACCAGACTTCTCTTTGGTATACTTCATACTTTACTGTTTCCTTGGTAGTCCACAGAGGTGATAATTGTGTGTAGAGTGGGTTTGCTGAGGGTTTTATTTTAAAAAAATTTAGTAGTTATTGTCTATTTCTGTCACAGCTTTTACGGTGTTTCAGTGATGGCTTGACAACTTTTATTTTCAAATTGACAGTTCCGATAATGATGTACTACTCAGGAAATCTGTAAATCTTCTGCTGAATAAATCCTCTGTATATTTTTGTTTAATGTATTTGGCAGCATTTTAATGGATTTAAAATTACATTTATTGTTCATGATATTGTGTGACAAGGGATGGATTTCAACCACTCCTTTCCCAGGAAACATAGCCTTATTACTTGATGCAGAAATACTGCTTTTACATATAGGCTACTTATCACAATTTAAACTTGCTCTCTGACAGTGATTCACATAAAACTTGTGTGCTCTGTGGCCAAACTGGGAAGCTCAGCAAGCACTGGGTATTATCAGATGCTCATGTTTCAAAGGAAAATATATGGATTATGATTAAGTTAAAGCTGCTGTTCCTGTTTCCTGCTGTATCACCTTAATATTGCCCAGTCCAAGAGCATCTCCCACTGTGACCCACACGGAGCCTCTCTGTCTGACCATATCTATTCTTCACATGCATCTGACTGCAGCAGGGGAGGAGGAATATGGGAGGAGAAGGACAGGATACCCAGCATCTCTCTGCTCTTAGGCATGCCAAGGCAAGATTTTTTTGATGAGTCCTAATCATTCTGATTTGTTATTCAGGTCTGGTTTGGTGTCTGAAAGTGTATCCTAACCTGCTCAAGCAGGCTCACCAAGCAAGCCAATATCACAGGCATATGTTGTGGGAAAGGCAATGCTATTGCCAACCACAGGATTGCACAGGAGTCCATTCCATCAAATTCTCATTCAGGTCCCTTAAAAATCATTCTCCATCTTTATGTAATACCCTTCTTCATACTGAGAGACTGCTGTGAGAGGCTTTGAAGACAGTAGGGGTCCAGGGATTGCCCACAGGATTTTTGATTAGCTCCCATAAGTTAATCATGAATCATGATTGCTTCAGCCCACACTTACCTATTCCTGTCAGAGCTACTCTTAGCAGCAGTTTTGTGCTTTTCTAGCTTCCCTTCCCACAGAACTGAACTGTCATCAGGGAGACATACAGTCCTTAACAGACCCTCTTATCAAATGAGTGACCCTAATTTCAATACCACAGCAAATGCATTCACTGCACAGTTTCTTCCCAAGTCGCATTCCATCGGAATGCTGGCCTGTTGGGTAATTAGCCAGCATGGACCAGTCAACACATATTAAATGGGCTTCCATGCATTTCTCTCTCTTCTCCCTCCTCACCGACTGCACATCCAAGGGGTGCTGCCTGTGTACAACCATGGATGCTACTGATGTGTGGTGGCGCATCAAACTCGGGACACAACTTCCTCTCTCCTCTCTACCTGTGGTTGCCCTATCACCACCAGTGCTTGGGGCCACCAAGGGAAAAAATGTTCCATCCAGATTCCTGTCATTTTTGTTCACCACAAAAACCCCCCCACAAATCAATACAAAACAACCCAGCAAACCCCCAGAACAAGTAAAAGAAACATTTTCATTCCAAAGTGTTCCAGAAAGGGCATGGGAAGTGGCAACGTTGCAATTCAGTAAGAAGATTTTATTTTACCTTTGATGCTTTCCTCTTGTGATTTAGAACTGTCTGTCCTCAGTATTCCTTTATTTAGTGTGTGGGTGCAAGGGCAAGAACCCAGACAAAATCCATTTTTCTCCCCTTCTTTTATTCCTCTTGGTGAAACTTGCAGAACCATTTTTGTTTTGTTTCTTTTTCCAAAAACAGAAAAATAACAAAGGTGGCAAGAAAAGCCCTTCACCCTCTAATTTGAGAAAAACAGGTGTTGGTCTGTTTTTACTTCAGTGAGGTAAAGTGTTGTTACTGCTGAACAGAGTGACTTTTTCTCTAAAATAGAACTCTCTGATGTGGACATTATACCAGCATAACTAAAATAGAATCAGATTTGTTTTCTCCTCACTTGCAGTAGCTGTAACTGCCAACTTTTCTGTGCAAACAAGCCATCCTAGTGTCATACCTCGATGGTGGTTTTGCAGTACCCTTTGAGACAGCTGTCCTGGCCCATTAGTTTCAAGGCATTTCTGTGACTGCTTAGATAAACATACAGTGGGGTGGCAAATGTAGTCTAATCTGGCTATAGTGTCCCATTGCCACTAAAGACAGGAAGTTACAAAGCATGGAAAACCTCTGGCTTGCAGATACTCTCCCAGGGACCCTGGTGAATGTGAAATCATGGAGTTAATTTCAATTTACAAGAGAAATTTCTATTCATACTGCCAGAAAAGCTGATGGTGCTATTGGCCTGGAAGTTCCCATTTTTCTCTGTTCTTTCTCTTTCAGAGTATAATTTGCTATCTTTTCTAGGTTAGATGATGATAATTTACCAGGGAGCTGTTAACATGAAAGAAGGTATTATACCATAGAAGCATAGAATCATTATAGAATCATCATAGAATCATCACAGAATCATCACAGAATCACCACACCATAGATTCATAGAACGGCTTAGGTTGGAAGAAGCCTTAAAGATCATGTAGTTCCAACCCCACTGCTGTGGCAGGGACACCTTTCACTAAACCATTTCACTATATCATATTTTCACTAGATGTACATCCTCACTCTGCTTTTTCCAAGGACTGGAGGTCGTCATGAACTGCCTAGTTTCAGTCTATTTTTGGTCTCTATTTTTGTCTAAAGCTCATTAAGTTAGCAGAGGATATGGTATAAACCATATCAAAACTCAAATAGAAGCATCATGCATGGTAAAATTTGCTAGAATACAATAATCATTAAATCATCCATGAAGATATATTGAAATGTTTTAAGAAATTATAACTTTGATGTTATTAATTTTGACTTGAGAGAGAACAATTAGAATTTGTTCTCTTAGTCACTATGGCTGATACTCTATCATCTTGGCTGAAAGTCATCTGTTGGAAACACTACAAAATATTTTAAAGAAATAATAACAAGTGAAATAGGGAGTGAGTAATATAAACTATGCTAAGTTTAGTGATATAATTTCTCTCTCCCATCAACAGCTACTCATACAAGTCACGTCTAAGGAGGTCACAATTATGTGATCTGTTCCACTGAACACAAATCTTTGACTTTCTGCCGCTACCCATGAATTCCTCCGCCCTCTATTTAGAATAGTGCTGTGAACACTTGCTCGCTTCCAGAACAGATTGCGAGGGTTGAAGAGATTCATACTTGCAAACAGACACCCATTGTTGGAGGTTAGTTTCCTTCCTCTTATCCTGGTATGGATGGAAAGAGAAGTTTATTCTTGGCACGACTCTCCACATGTTCAAATTTTTCCACTTTCCCAAGAAAGGCTTTTGTCTCTGTGTCTAGAAATGAGAATAGTCTCAAAACTGAGACAGGCCATTATGTAATGAGATCAGAAGGAAACTCTTTCCCCTATGCTTGTAAGCTTCAATTCTATCTCTCACTAGTTATTTTTAAGGTGTATATCCTCATGACCCAAGGCAATCCATAAATTGTACATTACTAAAAGCCTTGAAATGGCTTGAGATAACAGATTTTCCTGTAACAAGAACAGACTGAAAAATGATTTCCAAGAACTTTTATAAGTTCCTGTATTATTATTTAATTATTCCATTTCATCTATAATGGCACAACCGTAAGACAGGAGTTCAATTGTAACTGTTTGGCACCTTCAGGCAGGCCTTTCTATCTGTATGGAGAACTGGGTTCTTTTTGCTTAACAGGATTTTTCTAGAAAACATCTTATCCAAACTATTCCTTTCTCCTGTTCATTTTATGATCTGTGGACAAAGCAACCCACCATGCCTCAGCAGGCTGAATTACCTAGGTACTTTTCAAAATTCCTTGAAAAACTGTCCAAAGAGTGTCCAGATGAGACAAAACACCAGTTTTCAGATGATGAAACTTAGACAATATGAGTTCTGTTCTAAAGGAACACAAATTGCATTAAGAATCTTCCAAAGTATTTTTTAACTCTTATTATTAAATGGTATTATGTATTTTTGTGAAGTAAACTCGTCAGTGCTTTATAAAATTCTGGATTTATATGAAGAGTGTCTTCCAACATATGAAGTATTTTTCTAAAACTGGTGGGATCTTTGAAAAAGCTCTTGTTTGCCTTCCTAATTCTCCCTTTGCTGCTATTTAAGAGTGGTGAAAAATGTGCTCACTCTAACTTGGACAGAGATAGTCCAAACTAATTCTGTGCTTTCTTTCCAAGTAGTCTGATCCAAAAATCCATTGAGGTCATTGATGTTTAAATTGGTTTTGGCCTCCAATGGAAACATATAAGAGCTCATTTTGTAGCTTCAGGCCTTGTGCTAGTACCCGGCATAAGTGCTATTTATCCTTTCCATGCATAGAAATCCAGCTAAAAGAAGCAGCCAATTATTTTGGTCCAATTTTTCATGGTCTTCATGGAAATGAAAGAACGGAACAAAATCCACTTATTAAAACTGGCGCATCTCCATTTTATTCAAATGGGTCACAGTTCGTTTCGTAGATTCCTAAAAAAAAATATACTTCTGTTGGGAGAATAAGTAGGAATAAGGTTTATCATTATCTACAATGATGAAATTGTAGATGGACACCAGTTTTCAATGTAGTTTTAGAATATTTTTCTTCAAAAATATTAATAAGTTTGTTAAAATTGAACTTTTCTTATTTTATTCTCTTCCTGGACTTCCACAGAATATTCAAGATGACAAAACCATTCCTAATTCATTTCTGCATGAGCCAATCAAACACATCCAATCAGAGTATTGGGTGACAAAACATAAAATAAGTTAAAAGAATAAAAAAATCACACTTCCTCCTCTAAGATTAGCCATTTAAGAAAAGGCTTATTAAATAAAGCCCAATTAGTGACACAGTAAAAGATTCCAAATAAAATCCCTAACTGTTACCAAGCTGCATGTTCAGAACTTGCTACAGATGAGCAGACATACTGCTCTGGCATGGGTTTCAAAATGTAATTATAAATGTCAGTCAGGGAGTCTTTATAATTTAATACTTAAATTTTTCACTGTCTCCCTCTTTCCCCCTCTCTTTCTCTTTTTTTTTTTTTTTTTAATCTCCAGTGATCTTATTAAGAAATGGGTTTAAGTTTTTGAACCCATCACTGATCATAATGGCCTCTGCTCGTCATCCAAGCAGACCTCTGGCAACCTCTACCTAGAAGCTGAAGAAGAAACGGCTCCTTCCTTACACTGCCTTTTCTATAGTTCTTGCACAGCTGAGTGTCTTGACTAACGTTATTTTTTCCTTAAACCCTCAATTTCTCCATTATAGTGGGATCTGTGTGTTGTTTCTACCATAGAATAAATATTCAGAGGTCTGAAATTGAAAACCTTATAAAACGTTATTTGAAAACCATGGCCTTGTAAGTGCATTTCTAAATGTCTTTAGCCAGTGTGTGTGCTGTCATACCTTTGAGACAAATTCTTTTATTTCTTGGACCTAATTTTAAGCTGAATTTGTTTTACAGGAAAAGCTGGCCAGACAATGAGAACTACGTTTTTGTGCCAGTGTTGTGGGTTTCCAGCACAAGGTGCCGCACCTGGGTCAGGGCAGCCCCTGGTTTCAACACAGGCTGGGAGATGAACAGATGGAGAGCAGTGCTGCCCAGAAGGACTTGGGGGTGCTGGTGGATGGGAGGCTGGACATGAGCTGGCAATGGGCACTCCCAGCTCAGAAAGACAAACACATCCAAAGCAGTGTGGCCAGCAGGGCAAGGGAGGGTGTTCTGCCCCGCTGCATACCCCACCTGCAGTGCTGCATCTGCTCTGGGGTCCCAGCACAGGGAGGACATGGACCTGTTGGAGTGAGTCCAGAGGAGAGAGACCAAGATGACCAGAGGGATAGAGCACCTCTCCTGTGAGGAAAGGTTAAGAACTGGGATTGTTCAGGACAGAAAAGAGATGGTGTCTGGGTGGTCTAATTGTGGCCTTCCAGCACCTGAAGGGAGCCTACAAGAAAGATGCAGAGTGATTCCGAGGCCATGCAGTGACAGAACAAGGGGAAATAACTTCAAACTGAAAGAGAGTAGGTTTAGACTAGATGTTGGGAAGAAATTCTCTTCCAGGCACAGAAACAGATTGTCCAGATAAATTGTGGATATCCCATCCCTGGAAGCGTTCAAGGCCAAGTAGGATGAGGCTCTGAGGAACCTAGACTGCTGAAAGGTGTCCCTGCCCATGGCAGGGCTGTTGGAACTAGATGGTCTTTAAGGTCCCTTCTAACACAAACCATTCTATGATTCTGTGAAATGTGTCCTTGTTCTTCATTAGAACAAACAGTTAAAGAGAGAATTCAAAGGTGTGTGGGAATGAGGAAATTCACCAGCCTACACTCCAAGAGCCCATACTCTGAATATAGGATGTAAAACTTTCTATCAAGAAGAGAAATTAAAGAAGAGGGATGTATCTGAAGATATCACAATAGTTGGAGCAAAACTTTCCCTGAAGTATTATCTTCTTAGCATTTTTCTTCAAATCAAGATTTATATGTGAGAGCTGGAACTGTGACTTTTATAAAGCTTTGAAAAGTGTTTCAAGTATTCTTTTATGAATATTTTTGTTTATTTTTAATTTCACTGCATAAATAGACAACATTTTATAGCATTGTCAAAAAGCCATTTAGGCAGGATATTATTTTAGTGCTCTGTTTCTAAACTCAGCTATATGTCAGAGACTGTTCGGACATTCTTAATGCTGACTGTAATTGCCATGATGAAGTTTGTCACTATCTCCTTTGAAATAGGATGGCTTCCAAAAGAGGAACAATGATTCCCTCCTGACACAGGAAACCACAAGCAAATATTGCCATGATATACACCCATTATTGCTGACTGTTTGTGTCAGTGTTCCCTCCCTCCATGACAGTGCTATCTGTACAATAAATTTCCCTCCTCTAGATCACAAAAATATGCTTTGGTGAAATGTTACAGCTGGATATTTGTCTAGTATTGTCAGAGATGAAATCTGGTATAGATTTAACTTAACACGATTAGAGCCACAACAGCAACCTCAAAATAGATATCACATATGGACTGCATTTTTGTTACTCTTGGGCACAGCTGCAGGGGTCTTGGTGAAGGACTACAACTAGATTGGGTTGTTCAGGTGCCTTTTAGCCCCCTGCTCATGTGTCAGTGGTGAGATAGAAAACTGATAAGCTGTTAAATATATCCACAGCATTAAGGAACTGAAGATTATTTCATACAGGTTCTCATTCTACCTTTGAACTGAAGTGAAACCTTTCAATGCTTTCCATCTAGGCCCCAGTAAAAGAAGCGTGTCCACTTCTCTTTCCTTGGGGACTAGAAGATTAGATCTGCTCTCTCTTTTTTCTTCTGGCGGAAAGTATCCAGTTTTGCCTCTCAGTTCTGTCCTCCATGTAAGATATATATTGGGGATCCTTTTGATTATTTTAATGAAAATAGTTTTTCCAGAAGTTGTTGGATTTGTTTTTAGTTTGGGGTTTTTTATAAATATGTGTGATTGATACTAGTTTTGATGTGCCACGGAGGCAGGCAGCATTCTCTTGCCTTAGGTGATAATACACAGCCTACTTTTCTTCTTTTCTTGTGTTCTCTTCACACACAAATACCAACAGAGCTAAGCCATTGTAAACAAGACTGTAGGAGCAAGAGCCTTGAATAACCGCTGAAGAGGAAAGATTTACTGCTGAATAGATGTGCTGGCTGCCAGCACTGAGACTCATTTTTCAGCTGTTCTTCAGGCTGTTAAATTATCAACAGGTGTTCCTAATAGGGGAAGTGGTACGTTGCCGATGCCGCAGTGCTGATTCATTCTCTCCCTGGGCGCACCAACACACGCTCAGAGGGAGGTTCTGTGGCAACAAGGCTCTGGCAGGTAACCTGCACTGTCTCTTCTTCCAGAACACCATAGCTGTGCTCTCTGAATTTGCTTCTCCCAGAGGTCCCACTTTTACGGTTCTGTGTGTGTATTGGTAGAAGCCCATCATTGAGAAACTGGTTATCTGTCTTAGAGTTAGTCTAAAAATTTCAGGGAATCCATACTTGGAGGCCAACATCTTGAGGATTAGATGTACAGATTGGCATAACTCTGAGCTCAAGTTAAGAAATCTAGTATCACTTAAAGCAGGGAACTGAACCTAAGTTTCCAGTTTTACAGACAAGTGTCTATTTTAATGATAATTTAAATTTCTTTCACATAAAACATTGAAGGCTCTATTAAATTTCTCATCACAAGCAATCTCCAAATGTGGAGGTCATAGAATCATAGAATGGTTTTGGTTGAAAGAGACCTTAAAAATCATCAAGTTCCAATCCCCTTGATGTGGCAGTGACACCTCCCACTAGACCAGGTTGCTTAATGCCCCATCCCCTCGAACAATGCCAGGGATGAGGCATCCACAGCTTCTCTGGGCAACCTGGACACTGTTCCAGTGTCTCACCACTCTCACACTAAAGAATCTTCCATATATCTAACCTATATTTCCCCTCTTCCAGTCTGAAATGTATTTTGTTAAGCAAGATTAATTCGGAATAGCCTTGGGCCATACATATATCAAAGAAAAAGAAACTATCCAAATGTGCTTGTAACTAACACAAGCCAGTATCCAAATATACTAAGCTCTTCTGTGAACATATGAAACAGTCATCTGAATCAAAAAAGGCAACTGAACTGCTAAACCAGCTCCTACTGATGCTATCTACCTGTGTAATAAATCAAGTAACACTACATTATCTGGTGGGCTCTTCTTGCTTTAAGAAACAGATCTGTGATTGTGATGCACTTTAGGAAAACTTTAGGTGGCATCACCCCGTTACACCCGTGCTCTGTATGACAGATGATTACAGATCAGCTGCCTGCATGTCCAAAATCCAAGATATCAATATGAGAAAATAGTCTCATATGTAAGGAATATGTGAATATGTGAATGGCGAGATGGTTACTGTGCTTTTAAAAAAATATTTTTTAAGAAAGGCCATTGGTGGCAGGGAAACCGTGGCAGTGTGGGCATTGTCTTGTAGAGTTGTATCTGATGATTGTCCATTCAGGCCTGCATTTGCCCTCAACAGCAGCTCTTATTTTGTATTTCACAGGGAGATAAGGCCAATGAACAGCTAGTCAGACCTGTATCCCTTCTAAAACACTTTGTTGTTGATATAGTATAAAACCCAGAGCATTTTCCATATCTGTGTCTTACTTTGAATGCTTCTGAATTACTGGTTCTAACAACACTTTGTAGCAAGGAGTTTCATAAGGGAATGTGTAGGATGGGAAAGCTTTTCTCATGATCAGCTTTCAATTTTCCATATTTAGGTTTCAAGTCTTGTTTGTGAAGATTTTCTTCCCTTTATAGCACATTTGGACACTGTGGGTACCTTTTTCATAGCAGATTCTGCATTTTTATTTTCTAAAATTAATACCATGAATATTTGACTCTCCTTAAAGAGACATTTCTTTACACTTAGTTAATTCCCAGAGGCAATTTCTATCTTTGGCATACAGTTCTTTGTGAAGAACCACTTCTGAAGTAGTATTTTTAGTGTAGGTTTTCTTAATTATCTTTAAATTTTTGTAGCTGTGCTCATCTTGAGTTTGGGTAACAGTCTAGCTTTTTATTTTTTAGGATTAAGTAACAAATTTAAAGCCTAGTAAAAATGAAAATTATTCCTACTGCATATGTTACTTTGTAAACATTGAATTTCCCTTCCCATTGCAGTTCTCAGTTTTTTAGTTTGCTTATGTGTCTTGGAAATTTTGACAAGGTCTCATATACAAGGGAAGGTGAATCTTTTTTTCATGTGATGGTTTATTCCCTTTTTCAAATTTTACAAATTTTTAGCTCTTCTTTAAGGTGAGATGAGTTTGTATGGTTAATTTGGTCTCTTCACTAATGAAGAAGACTACACCTTGCTTCTTTGGAATTACAGCAAAGACTGGGAAAAGAATGAATTTTACATGAAATTCTAAACAAATACGTGAACAAGTTTATCTGATGAAACTAATTTAAAATTGGATGTAGCATTCTAGATGTAGCATTAAGCATCAGTACCTTTTCAGCCAGAAAAAAAAATATTGTTATGCATCCTCAAATGTTCTTTGTATTCAACTCCATTGACAGCTCCAGTGTCAAAATGGGGCAAAATGATAATTTTATTTTAATCTAATGCATCATTTACAGTAACTGTATTCAGATCTCAGAAGTCACAGTATCAGTTATACATTAATCATCACTGCATTTCTATGACATAGTTTCAGTAAAAGCAGTCAGTTTCTCTGCTGTTGATGAGGGCATTTCCACAAGTCGCTTATTTATTTTAAATTAAAACTTACTTATTAATTTCCCAAATTCATAATGCCCAAGTTGAAATAATTACAGTGACTCTCTGATGTTTGGTTAGTCTTTTCCTTAAATTGTTTCAACACACTTTTAACGTTCCTGTCACTTTCAGGAATTTTAGCTGTTAAAAATGCATTTTCAGGGGTCAGATTTCTGCTTCAGTGGGAATCCACATGTTTTCAAGGTGGCTGCGTGGCTGATATAAGGAGGATTGTCACTTTCTGGAAATTTTGGAACAGCCTTCCACTTTCAATAACGTATTTGCTCCATGGGAATGGTTGTTAAAAGATTTCAGGACTGGAAAGGCTTCAGGTGCCTACATGGCCATTGCACAGCACTTACAGAAGCAGTGCTGCTCTGTGAGGCCTCCAAAAACTGAGGTTGTGGTGGGCACTGAGCAAGCAGTTCTTTAAAATGCCTGTAATGTGCAGAACACTGTATGGTAGTGGTGCCACAAACAGACACAGCAGGTACAGTTGCCAATACTCAGCTGTGTGCAACTTTGCCACATTTTAATGCTTCCAGCCAACACTTTCAACAGCAGTTTGTCTCAACCTGAAGTTTTTATTACATTTGCCTCATATTTAAGTCACAGCTAAAATGATTAATTAAATTAGGGAGGAATTAATTCTATGGCACTTTTTTTTTTTTTTTTAAAGTCTTAGCTGTTCCCAGAAAAACTGTACTTTTTGCCTCTGAAGAGAACTTGCAGCATGGCTGGCTGGTCTCAGAGATATGTGTTTCAGGCAAATTTTTTATCCAAGTTTAAAGTGTCTGACAAATCTGCCTTGGAGTGAACTTAATAGAGGTTTCCTTGTGTGGTGTGCTGCAAACCCCTGAGGACTCTCCCTGTTCTGGGCACTCACAGGGGCAGTGCTCCAGGAACGGCCAGAAGAGGGGTGGGCATATGAATTCTGCATCTGCCCTCCAAGTGGCCCAAAAGAGGCACTTTGACGTGCAGGGCTGAACAAAGCTTTCACAGCTACTCCTCCACAGGGCTGCCAGAAAATACTGTGGCAACTGACAGGGAAACCAGAGAGACTTTAATCGGTACTTTCCTGATTTGATTGTGGGGAGGGACAACTGGGAGATGCAGAAACAGAGGAATAGGTTGTATCCCTCTCTTTTAATGGCTGCAACGAAGAGCTGCAAGGCTAGACAAAGAATTGCATAATTGCACTTAACACTTCTAAGTAAAACCTACCCAGACTATTTCTCTCCCTGCAGTTTCTTTCTAATCCCTTTTCTCTCCCTACAAAGCTTACTGAGGCCAAGGACAGGCAAAATTTGCTCCTTGCTTAGGAACGTAACAGAAGTCCAAAATCCTAAAGGCAGGGATTTCTGATGGGTGGTGGAAGTGCACACCACACAGTGGTACACTGCGTATGATTTTGACCCTGTCAGTATCAAAGGTATTGCATTTGGTATGTTCACACCATTATCTATTAGCAAGATGTCAAAAAGTTAGGGATGTCTAAAACTTGTCGGACACATATTTGTGCCTGGCTGCAGTATCTAAACGGATAGTATCAAAGGCACTTGATGATCAGGCAGAGGGACACATAATGGCTATAATTGCTTGAAATTCTTTAAAATAGATGAACTGTAAATAGATGGCATATGCAGAACTCATAATGAGACTTATGTAGAATAAGGAATCTGTGTACATGTGTTTGGAATGTTATGGCCACTTTGCTGGTGTCTGCCACGTGGGAGTAGCATATGAATTCAAGATTTTCTATCACACCACTTCATCACATATTTTCTCTGTCAGTTTCTATGTGTAAGTACATTTATGCATCTGTATCTCTCCCTGTGTACCTCTCTGTCTGCAATGAACATCTGAAGAAACGAAGCATTCCTATTTTTTTAGGTTTTGAAGGAATTGTCCCAGTGATCCTGCTTATCAGGAAAGAATGAAATGATAATTTACAAAACAATGCTTGGATCCACTTTATTCTATTTAGATTCTGTGCATAAAATCCATCCACATCCGCCCTCTCTCCTGTCTACCTGGGTATCAGTTAGCTGATGACTAGTTAAACAGTTGTCACCTTGGCTAGTTTAATTTAGAAATAATTTCTCCTTAAACTTCACACAATATCTATGATTCCAACCCCAAAGATTCCTGTATTCTGTCACTACTAATCAAGCTTACTACACAAATCATAGTTTTATTGCTTCCAAAGCTGACAGTAAGATCTGTGTTCACCAAACAGAAAGGTTAAACACTTTTCCATCTTATTACTCTTTTCAGATATAATGAAGCATCATGAAAATCCTGGCAGCCCTCAGTGCTGTCTTGCTAAGTTAACACATTTTTAAGGAAAAGCAGAAGGCATTTGAGTAATACCTAACACAGTATTTTCATTTTGTCCTTAATTGTAACAGACAGTTGCTACTCACTGTTTCACATTTCAAGTATGTTGTATTTAGTTTGGGGATGTACTGGAAGTATAATTTTACCAGGTCTGGAAAAGAAGTGAAAAACCTTTCAGTCTGGGAATTCTCCTGCCCACTTAGAAACACTACTTTCAAATCTCTTGGATGAAATAAGTAGAGGATGTCAAAAGAAATGAAAGTTTCTTTCAGCTATTGTTATGAGAATGTAGGCATGAACAGTAGTATTAAGATAGTGTACAGAAATACTTTGTTTAAATTTAATAATTACTCATAGATGTTTACTACCTTGTTTTAAGTTCTTAGAAGTCAATAGGTTGCTTATAATTGTGTGAAACATTTCCCACTGACATTTTCATAAACATATATTACGCATGCTGCTCTTGTTGGTAACATACCCTAAAATATCTGCTAACCAACTATTGACCCTTCAAAAGCATTTGTGATTTTCCTTGAAACATGCAGTGAAAGCAAAGAGAGCCCAGTTGCCATGTGAAAATATATGTGAAATTATATAAAAATTCCAGTGACCCATGGGGGTAGGTATTTAGTGTCAGTCCTTTCATCCATTTTGAACATGTTCTTTTGTCTCTGTTTCTAGTACTAAGGAGTCTAAAGGCAACCTGTGTCAAGTAACATCCTGCTTAAAGATAAAGGAGGGTATTTTCTGAGAACATTACTGTTTGTTCTGTAAAATGAAAATTATTAACTGATTCATTATTGTAAAAGAGAATCACAGAATGGTTTGGGCTTAAAGGAACCACTGGAGGTCATTTTGGTACAGCTCCCCTGCCTAAGCAGGTTACTCAGGATCTTTTCTAGACAATAATATCTCTAAAAAGGGACACTCCAAAGGGCTTCTCTGGGATACTTGTGCCATTGTTGTCACAACCACAGTGAAAAGAGTTTTCTTGTGTTCAGAGGGTAAAAAACCTCCCTGTTTCAGTTTGTGTCTACTTCCTCTGGTCTTATCACTGAGTATCACTGGAAAGAGCCTGGCTCCATCTTACTTGCGCCATTCCTTCAGATATTTGTGCATATTGATATTGATTAGGCTCCCACAAAAATAAAATACAGTATTTTGGCTTTTTAATGGTGATTTCAACTTCAGACAGATAAATTTAAAAAGATGCCTATCAGTGGCCTTTGTCAGTAGCATGGCCTTCAGCAATGACATCCGAATGTCAAGCCTGACTTACTTCTTACAGAAAGTTATTTATCTCTTTATGCCTTCTATTTTCTTTTATTCTAGCTACTGCCATTTGTTACTTCTGTAGAAGCTGACCTACTGCTTTTATCCCTCTTTCTGCCCTCAGCAGTACAGGTGCCTGGTGGCACACTGGATGTTTTCTTCTCTGAAACCTTCCCCTGTAGTACAGCTTCCCCATTATTCTCATTTTGGTCTGTGTTTCTGACTAGATCCTGATTTTCTTGCCCACTGAAGTTTGCAGGATGCAATCTGGGGCTCCTGTCTGAGCTTCTCAGGGAGCAGCAGTCAGCACTCAGCTAAAACAAGACCCAAGTTTGTTCTAGATTTTATTTCAGCCTTTTAGAAGAATTAGTCCATGCTATTCTAAACATTTCTGCTACTATCTCTTCACAGACTGAGCCTGTGTCCTCGTTATGGTTGGCTGAGCCTGTGAAGGGTGAAAGAGTTTCACCCTGGCAGCACCAGTGATGAATTTTACAAGGAAAAATCACCTGTTCTGCTGTTTCACTTCCTCTCCTTTCCATTAAAAGGTTTAATCTCTTTTGTCCTTGTTTCTGAAGCTTCTGCTTGAGTTTGTCCTGTTCTCTGAATTGCTTCTCTCATTTAACTGTAATTTGTGGGGCTGATTCAGAGATGACACAAATCCACTGCATACTTTTGTTTCTATCTCTGTGCTACTTTTGTAAGGACAGAGTACTGCAAAATAATAAGAACAGGGTTTAAAACTCACTAATATTACAATTATTCTTCCATAAGCTTACTTTTTTTTTTCCCCTATTCCATCTATCAATTGCTTGTAAATTCTAGGGTGCTCCCTTTTGTGTTTTGGTTGCATTATATGGAGCCCCAAGCTAAGGATCTCTAATACTTGTTTGTAACCTGTGACTTCTATTATAATGTGTAAATATTTAAGCATTAAGATATTTTGCGTAGCTCAGAGAAAATATTTTAATATTCAACATGTCCTAATTTCTCCAAAGTAAAAAAAGTACATCTTGTTGCTTTTTCAGATGTACATTCCTTAGTGACTGTAAAGGACCTCAGAAAAAGCCAGATGTATAGCCAGTGTATTATTTCTTTTATGCCCTGGGTAGACAGAACAGTGCAGACTGTGTGGAAAGTGATGGATGATGGAAAAGGAGTGCTGATTCATAGGAAGGGTGGGAAACCATAGCAATTCAACTAAAGCCAAATGATGTTGGGAAAAACAGTTTTCTAATCAGGTCTGGACATGCTTATTGTAAAGAGGCATTTCTGAGTGGAAAAACAGCCCTCTGCTGTTAATACAGGAAGCGGAGAAAAGAAAAAATGAAAAGAAAGATTTTGATTTTATTTTACCCTGCAACGTATTTGTGTTCGGTCCATTCATTTCTTGTTTGTTTGTTTTGGGGTTTTTTAAAGTTTATAACATCATTTTCATTCTTTCTTCTCATATTCATTCCCCTCAGCCCAACAGAGATAATGGAGATTCTTAGTATTTCCAGTTTCATTTCAATGGGTAGGCTCGGTGGAACAAAGGATTATTCAAAATAATCAGGATGGACAGATTCTGCCCTGGCACTTTTCAAAGGATTCTTTCTCAGGGTTAAAGAAAGAGAAATATTTTGGCTGACTGTCTTCTTTAACTTCTGCCTACTTCGTATTCTTTGATATTTGGGAATTATCCCAAATGCTGTCCAGTTCTCTAAGGGGCTGCCTGAATAGGAAATGTCTCCTACATAAAGCAGTGTGACTTTATGGGAAGAATTGCTGCTTGGTGTGTTGATGTGCTTTCTGCTGATGTAGTGGGGTTCAGTACTTTAAAACTGTCACTTTGAAATTTTTCTGTGGACTACTAATAAAAATGGGGATTAGGGAATACTGCTGATCCCACTCCAAAACAAATATTCCTACAGAGAGAACTAACATGCAGTTTGTTTGTATCTGCTTGGAATTTAAAGAAGGTGCACTGCAAATAAAATGGCCGTGGATTTACTACTAGAGGTTTATTTTATCTTGTGTTTTGCCTCAGCCCTACAGGTAGTGGTACAAGATTTGCAGTTGTTCCAGATCTTTCACATACTGATGCTAACTAGACTGACCTCCTTGACATGTAGTGAGAATGTTTTTCATCAGACAAGCCAGAGTAATTTCCATTTCTGCATTTTAATTGTTCCCATTTCCCTTTGAAATTCTCTCTCTTCCTTCTATCAGAAGTAAATATTAGTTCTATAGGGTTATGATAGTCAAACACATGCATATAAATGGGTTGGTTTCTTTGAGATTTTCTGAATCTCTTCCAGTTCTGTACATTTTGTTCAAAAATATTGATAAAAATTAGGCTCAGAGTTTACTGGCAGTCATTGCTTCTGTAGCCAAAGATGTGGAACAGTTAAATTGCAAGCATAATTTCTTTATCCAAGATAAAGTGGGTAGGACCTGTAGGGGCACCAACCTCAAAAATTAGGACTTGCCATTGACTTTCCAAATTAATTTACTGTCCAACAGGTCAGACACAAACATTCAGCCCTGGGTTTTCAAAGGGTTTCAATGCTATTTCAGATTATCCCAGTAAATTAACATTAGAATTTCTGGGACTGCTGTGTGTTTTCTAAAATCTATCTTCCAGATAACTTTTGCAAAAGTGTTAGGTTTAGTCTCCTTTTTCTTTTTCCTCCCATACATAGTAACATACTTGCTGTTATATATTAACATATTTGCTGTTGCTCCCGAGCCAGGGAAGGTTTGTTGTGTGCTGTTTTTAAAAAATATTGTTGCTTTGAGATTCATAATATGACTTTCAATCTGGCTTACTTGTTGTACTTCCAAGTAAGAAAGAATTCTCTTTATTCCCTTGGGAAACTGCTTAATTGGGATGTATTAGAAAATGTATTGTGTAATAATAAGAGCTGTTTACATAATATGAAATACTCACAAGGATTAACCAAATCTACCACAGTCCCAATAGAAATAATATCAAATATCTTCAGCTCAAGGACATATGTCAGAAAAGAGGGTTTTGGTTTGAGTTTTCTTTACTAGTCATCATGTTCTTCTTCTGTTGTGGGCTTTTTTGTTTATTTTTGGTTTGGCTGGTTGTTTCATTTTCTTTTGAAGGAATTATCTTCTTCCTTTCTAGTGTATAAAATGTCCTCCAGATAGGCAGAACTGTGCATAAATTATTATTTCAGGTAACTCTTACAACATCAAGGCTGTCTAGGAAATTGCACTGCCATCCGAAATGTTCACCGAGTAATGAGGAGGCATTTTCTCAGAGAAAAAGGTCATAAAGAGATGAACGAATGATAATTAATAATAATTACTGTGTCAGGCCTCTCTAGGGATTTTTAACATTATGATCAAGGGCTAAAAGGAGCTGCTTGGAAGGAAAAGATTTGTGGCTGGAGTCCATAAACCCCACAGGTATTGCTTCCAAGAAGGTGAATTTCATCCCCTTCTGAGGCACAAAGCATTTGACATTGTTTTACATTGTCAATAATGAAATATTTGCCAGCTATTTAGACACCCCATGTGCAAAGCTGTTTTCTGATTTAGACAACTCCTTTCAGTCTTCCTTGGTCAAAGGTACCAAACATGGAAAACAGTGGCTTTCCAACACAGAGCTTTTGAAATACAGGCATTTAACCTGTGCTGGCCTTGTCAGTGAGCTTTCATTTTAAGGATAGAGATTTCCATGTGCATCCTTCTGAGCTCCATTTGTTCTTCCTAGAAAGCAGAAAACAAGCCTGCGGAGTTCTGCTGGTCAACATGGATAGAAGGGGAGCTGGGCAGTGCAGAGATGTTGGGGAGAGAGGTGAAGGAAAGGTGCCCTGGAAGAGGAAGAAGCATGGATGCATGTGCTTAGTGCCTCCTGGGACCTGGTACCTGCACAAACTGATGCCACGGTTGCAGAGGAAGGGTGGAAGCGTGGGCAGCTGGGACAGAGCAGACAGGAGGGTCAGAGGACAACTGTGGTGGAAATCTTGCTGCATTCTGTTCCCACCCTGTCTGATAATGAATGCCAAGCATGTGTGTTAACATTGCTGAGCTAATTATCTCTTGGCACTATGATAGCAACAGTTTCCAACCTCATGCTGAACTGTGTGGGTTTGCCACAGCCATGAAATTGTATCAGACAAAAAGAAATTCAAATTTCCAGGAAAATCAAGTGTGCATACAAAAGTAAATCCCAGGAGGGCTGAGCAAAGTACTGGGCTTCTCTAAAGCTAGCCAGGGGTACAAAACTGCACATCACTTTGATTTATTCAGATCAAAAATGAACCAACAGAAAGCAGAACAATGTTAGAAATTATACTTGAAGAATATCCATGCCTGGAGAAACTGAATAAATTGAATACTCTGTCTGGTGCTCCTCTCCAAAGTACTCCAGTGACATGAGACAAGAGTTCACATTCATGGAAAACTGTGAGATGGGAGAAAGCCCTTGATGTTGAAGCACAGCCACTGCACAATAATATCTGTCAAGTTCTTGGTTAAGAAGACTTCCTTATCTCTTCAGAAAACAGCATTCTTGTGTATCGTCCCTTGAGAAAGCACTGGTTGTACTTAAATTTTGAAAATTACCTGACCTTAACGCAGCCATTTCCTGAAAGAGGAAAGAACTCAAGAAGCAAAATTTTGTATTTCCAGCAACATGTTAGTTCAGCAAGCCTTTTGGAAGCGTGCAGTAAACATGGAGAACCTTTCACTTATAAGAGCTTCCCACTGGGTATTATGGATTTCAGTCTAAAGCTAACAGCTTTTAAAGATCCTCCTCCTACACCCTGTTCTTGTTTGGCAGCCTCTACTCTAGTCATATGGAACAAGGGATGGTATTTCAAAATGTTGTGGTTAGCTTGTACAATTCTATTGTCCATCTTCTGCATGAATGTTGCAGCAACATTACATATGGCTGCTGTCTAGGGAGCTTTTAGGAATTCAGAGTCAAAAAGATTCTGCCTTAGGCTATGAGGTGAAGTTAGAAAAAAATGAGCTCTTGAAACAATTTAACCAAAGAATTTTTGGCAGATCCATACAGTCCTTTTCTTGATCTGCAGCTTTGGTAAGAGAAGACAAAAATATAGCAGGATGCAGGAGAATAAATAATAATATAGAAACATTTATGAGTGCTGTATTTATTTTAGTAGCTCTACTTTAGAGCTATGTTCTGTTCTAGGTACTTAATCATAAAAAGGATAATTAATTGAGGTTGAATGAATAGGGGTATGGGAAAATGCTAGTAGAAAGGATGGCTGAATAAATTTGAACTTACAGACAAGGTGTGTGGCTGCTGCAATTCGAAATAATGCTGAAACTGCCATTGATCTTAATTGAACAAAATTAATGACCAAACCAATCAAATGTAACAATAAAATAATAGAAAATAAGAAAAAGATATCATACATGGAGAACCTACAACTGCTGTGCAGAGGAGCAACTAGCAACTCTAGACAGGAGCAAGTAAGCTTGAACCTTCTGAAGAAATGAATGTTTCTGCATAACATGCACATTAGATTATGCTTCTCACAACCATCAGAAGCTTGGAGGCTTTTGGCCTTTTCAGGGACTAGGAGAAGAGTGGCCTCCTTATTAAAAAGCAAAGAACCTGAGCTGCAGTGGCACTTCTAAAGCAGCATCAGATTATAAAGACTTCAGGCCTCTTCCAAACACTCAGACCTTGAGGCATTTGACATCTTCTTCTTGGCAGGTGAGGATAAACCTTAGTAAGGTTCAAATTGTATCTCTTTCTTTGTGTCACCTTACATGTAAGGTGACAATCCCTCTCAGAGGAACAGGAGTTTGTGCTGGATGTTTTGGATCTGCCAGGAAGCTCTTAAGTTTCTACAGCCTGGTGGAGGAAAACTCCCCAGTCCCATTCTGTAACTTTCTTTGCAGGGCTGATTGGCGTTTTTGCTCTTCGTGCAGTCGCATGGTGCCATTCTCAAAAGCTCCCTGTTTTAAACCAAACAACATAAGCTCCCATTTGTGTTTCCAATTACACATGTGCTTTAAATCACTGCTGGCAGTCACAGGACTGACCCCTGTCTGCACCTTTCAGACACGGGTGAGGCATTGTTTGATGTCAGCTTTGCAGGCTCCTGCTCAGTAATGCACGGGGGCTCTCACTGCCCACGGCCATGATTGGAGACAAATGCCTATTTCCTATCCAGCGATCCTAAGACAACCTATAGTAGCAGGTATGTTTTAACTTGATTGCTTTCCAGGGGGTTTGGTGCTTTTTGACTGCTGTCTTGGCACTATTTCTGTCTTTAGTAACCATTTCGTCCACTTCACAAAAGTGAGTTTTAATTGTGAAATTTTTGCCTTTGCAAGTGGGATATGAAAAAGGAGGCAGAAACAGTCAAAGCTAGGATGGAGTTCAAAATAGGATAAAGATGATTGTTTTGAAAGCATTATCTGGAAGAAAAGGAACCATGAGAAATAAAAAATATGACTCAATCTGTAAAACATTGTGTCCCATGTCAGGTTGGGAAGCTTCCAGAAATCCCTTCCAAACTAACTTTTTAGTTGATGCTGTTTTTCATCATGTCATGTAGTTGTTGCATGGGCTTTATGGCAGCATGGATAGTACCCAGACAAAAGGACAAGTATTTATTTTGCAATGTGTCTTTACATTCCACCCACTTCAATTTTTTTTTCAACTTAACCTTACTCATGAATTATGTGAGTCTTCCCAGAATTACATGAGCAGTATCATATTACTGATGTGAAGGAGCTCCAGTTTTGTGTTGAATGTCTGTTACCCCATTTTCAGCATTTCTGAAAATAAATTATATCAATAAGTTTTGAGCAGCTAAGGCTTGGCATCAGATGTAATAAGTTATAATCACTCAGCATATTTTGATCATAATGAGAAAATTCAGTGCTCCTCCTGTCACTGCTGCAAGGGATCAATTGTTCTGACAGATGTACACACTTAGAAAGTAGGAGGAATGAAAATGTTACTAACATTAATTAGTGATGACTGCATTTCACCATAGGTGGATCTAAAACAAGCAGATTCCTGAGTTTATTATGTTGGACTGTCTTTTGCCATTAAAAAAAAGGGGTTTTTTTGCCCCATGAAACACAGGATGATGCATTTGATTTATTATAGCTGTGCCTTAAGTTTGTGTCTGCTACTTGTAATCAGAAACATTGCTTTGCTTTGGTTTTCTTCTTTAAACAATATTCTGTGTTAGGATCAGGTGATTGATGTGATTCCAGTTTAGTTTAACTTGTCAGATTGTGTAATGTAACCATAGGATAAATGTAGGAGGTGCATGACTGGCTCTGGCTGACTCAGAACCCGATTTGTGCCAAGGGAATTTTATAATTGTCTACTAGAAGAAAGTGAATTTTCAAAAACATCACCCAAATTTTAGCTTGGCTCTTAAGCAAACATGTTTTACCTCTAAGTCAGTTACACCAACACACTCCTTTCATTCCACATCTACTATAATTGTTTAGGAGACATCCACAAACGTACCAAATCTGTTTTACTGTTATTTCACGCTAAAAATACCAAGTCTTCTGACAGAGAATTCCAAGGGTTAGGAAAGAATTTTATAGCATTTCTTCCAGCATTTTCTACCCCCAGTTTGGGGTATGTGAGCAATAAGGCCTCTTGATTGGATCATTTATAGATTTGGCTCAGTCTTTTATGTAACTTCCGAGTTCATCTCTAAATTAAACAGTTGCAGTCTTTTCCCTCACAATGATCTATTGAGCTTTTCTCACTTTGTCGACAACTTTCCTTTTTTTTTTTTTTTTTTTTTTCTCTACACTGTGATAGGATGTGTCCCGTTTCTTTCCCCCGCTGCAGTCTGCTTTATCTGCAGTCAATGGAGTGAAGTGTAGGGTTTTTCTGCCACCATTAGGGTGGGAGGCGTACCTGCAGCCGCTTAGAAGCAAGGCTGGAGGGGGACTTTAAAAGGCAGAAGGATAAGGACTGAAGAAACATTGTCTTTTGTGTGAATAGCTTCCAAAATTTTGGAGCCAAAATAAGAGAGGCTACAGCCCTTTGCTTTTGCCCTTCAGCACAGGACCAAGGCAAAAAGGCATCATTGCAGGTAAAATAGCTGTGGGTATGGTGAGTAAAAACTAAGATACCCACTTAAAACATGTGAAAAAAATTACTGAGAGCACTGTGTTTGCTCCTGTCTGAAACCAGAAAGTAGTGTGAGGGCAGATTATCAGCTGAGATTCCTGATAAAGAAAGCACTTTTCTATTACTATTTAGGAAGCACTGTATAGCTAATGTAAGTGTAATATCATATCTAATCCCTGAACACAAGCTGAGTTTCCCATCCTTGTAAATTACCTGCCAGAAATGGCCTGCATTGCTCTCAGATGTCTGAGTTCATGGCTTGTTCTAGCATATCAGCAAGGCTTGCTGCAAACCTAGTGACTCCTTTTTGTCACCCAAAAACTGTGACATAATGAAACCATGAGATATATTTCCAGGGTCCTGTCTTCACCACAGATCAAATTAGCACTATTCTGAGTAAACCAATGCCTTCACAACTAGCTTTTTCTTTATTATTTAGAGATGATTAAAAAAAATTGCCTTTTATTTTATACAGATTATTAATAAACCCATGGAGAAATGTCACTTTGTTGGGATTGATTTTTTTAAAGTCTATTTTATTATTGTTTTCAGTGCAACAAGGAATTTATTTTGATTTTTTTTTCTGCTCAGGCTTTAAATGCTACTAGCATTTTCCCAGAGATTGGCATAGATGGGTCTCAAGATTCTGAGATTTCTGGTTATTAAAAATGAAGTAGTCAAACATTGTCAAATTTAACTTTAAAGAAGGTATGTCTAAAACTGCAGTCCAAGAGAAGCTGGATGTGATCAAGTGTCCTGTGTCCTGTTTTTTCCAGGAGGAAGAAGAAATATTCTGTGGAAGAACATTGAGGTACAGATTTAGAATTAGGGTTGAGTCATATGTCAGGCATATTTCTCCCACAGCTACTCTTGAAGAGGACTTGTAGCTCTCCTATAATCTCCCTCCCTGGCAGTAGAAGGATCAGGCAGAGAAACCTCTGTCTTACTCAGCTGCCTATTGATTCTTGACAAGTCACCTAACAGAGCTCTGCCTTAGTTTGCCCACCTGGAAAATGGCAGTGATGATGTTTTGCCTTTGATGAAACATTCTGGGGTTTGCAGTTAAAGGAAAAAGCTATGAATATTTATGGCTGGAGCATTCTCCTTTGTTTCACTGGCCACCTCTAAGAGTCTCTTGTCTGCATATTGCTGCAGACATATATATCATATATGTCCTTGTCCACAAGTGCTAAGATTTTATGACCTGCAAAATTTTGCAAAATGTTACTGTCCCTTTGTAAGAGTTGTTTCCTTGCCCAAATTTAGTAATAATTCGCCATTTCTTGCAACCACTGTGATGACTAACCTTCTTAGACAATATATAGTGAAACTAGGCCTACATGAAAACATAAAGATTATGGAAAATTATCTTTCTTAGTTAATGGCAGAAAAATGATTCCAGTGAGGAATTTCTATAGTACTGCTTTATTCACTGAAATGAATCAAAATTCTTAGAATTATACCTCTTTCAGGAAAAAGCAAAATAGCCAACATGATCAATTCCCTGTTGTGTTTTGGTTTGTTTTTGATTGGTTTTATGCATTTGTTTGGGGGTTTTTTTTGTTTGGTTTGTTTGGGGTTTATTGTTTCTTTTTCATTTTTAGTACTGAATTGCAAGGACAATATGGGAATACAGGCAAATCCTTATCATATCCAGTAGTGTTTGCACCTGCCAGCTAAACTGTATAGTCCCTTCCAACCCAAACCATTCTTTGGTTGCCAAATTTGGCACCTGAATGAATGCATGTAAAGAGGACATGGATCCTCAGGAGGCCTAGCTATTTGAAAGATTTCTCAGAGTGCAGAAAGGAAGCTGTGTAAGTTGACATGTAAAGATTTGTCATTGATTCAAAAAGCAACTCTTCTGTTTTTTCAATGAGATGATAAGGCAAGACCACCTTGGGGTATGTAGAATTATTGGACTAGAAGTGGCTTAAAACTGGACAGTGAAAACATTTTCTTGATACAGTTATGAATTTGGATTGTTCTTGTTCTGATGCTGAAGTTCTATGAGATTTTTATAAGCTGTTAGTGAAATTACAAGTTGTATTAATATGGAAGCAAGATGAACAGACAAGAACTAATATTTCACCAGTGCAATAAATGCTTCCATATATGTGTTCACATATGACAATACAGTGTTTTAATTTAGTATGAAGCTGAAAAGGTACCAGCGAGTGTGTGTGAGGGGGTATAAGCATTTTCAAAAGTGATACCTTTAAAATGTGTGTATATTCTCTGTCAAGGACAGAATGCTGTGAATAAAGAAGGGATAACAAGCTGTTAGACTAGCTCTGTGAAACTGGGTCTTTGATCCCAGTAATAAAGGACACCAATTTTACCTGTTCATCCTCTTCATGTGGCCCTTTGATTTTATTAATAGTTTTAATAGGGCTAGTCAGAAACAAATATTTAAGAAAATAATCCTTGTGAATGGGGCCCTTCCAAAGAAGATGGTTAACAGCTTGTGTTATGGGCTCCTTGTCTCCCACACTGATCAGGAGAGATGCTTTGTTTTTGTAGCTCTCTCTTATGCCTATTTCTGCTGTTTCCACAAAAGGTACAACTCTGCCAACATGGAGAACCTTATATGGTGATCAGAAGCCTCAAGTAGAAGATTTAACGAATTGAAGATTTTCAAGAAACTGTTTTCCTCTAGAAAGACCATTTTCATTAAACACCTTATTCTAACTCTATCCACAAGGTAAGTAGCATAACAGAAAGAAGCTGTCCTTGGTAAGGAAAAAAAACAAAGAATGATGGAAGCACCTGGCTGTCTCATCATAATTACTTCCCTAGAAAATAGTAATAGACTACAGTATATAGAGTCTGTTTTCAGTTTTCTTTCTTACAGGTACATATATTCTGCTGCAGTAGCTATATACTTTTTAGGAATTGTTTGCCTAAGAGGGAAGCATTGGGCTTGGGACAGATTTTACCTTGTACAAAATTTATCTTAGGACTTTCTGTGTTGCAGCTGTATTAAAAAATTGCTTAGAGTATGCATGAGCATAAAGACTCGAAAAATGCTAACAAAATCTTTCTTCTCATGACTAAATTTAAAAAAAAATTGAGATTGGTTTATAACTGTAGGAGAAACTCCACCATGAATGAGGCATGGAGTCTCAATTCAAGAAAAGAATTTTGAGATATTTCAAAATAAACTCTGATTTCTCTGATTCAGAAGAAACAATCCAATCAAAAAGTCATTTACTGGACCTCATATGGACTAGATGACTCCAGATAGATTCTTGCCTTTTTGAGCTAGCAATGGCAGTAGCACGTCTCAATCAACTTTAGGGTCCCACAGTTGCAGCTTCAGGTTTTGCATGAAACAGTATGGAGTGAAAAAGCAAACGAAAAAGTAGCTAAATGGGATTTTTTTTTTAACATCCTCATGGATTTGTACAGTTTTGAGCAACTATTCTAAAATCATCAGGCAATATTGTTAGCATTGCTTTACCTCTTAAGTAATTATTAACTTCATCATCAAGCACATATGCAGAGTTTAGGCTGAATATAGTGAATAACATAACTTTATGTAATTTCTGATTTTGTAACGGCTCACTGCATGGAGGAACATGTCTATTTTTTGGGTTTAAAGGGAGATAGCCTACTAAACTGCATCATATTCTCCAGACTACATTAAAAGTGTCATTCATAAACTGCAGCCATCTATCCAAAAGAATAATGAATTCCTAGGGCCCAAATGCAATACTGCAGAAACTCCGAGGTAGTAATGGTATTCGATCAAGGTGAATTTTTTCCCCATTTAGCAAAATATAGCTAATTGAAAAAGTTGTGTATGGAAGCAGGTAAAGCTTTGGTTGACTAACAGGGAGAAGGGCATTATGTTTGTTTTCCCCTTCAAATACCTGACGTGTTCAGAAAGTGAAAATTACTTCCAGGGGAAAATTGCATCACAAAATGCATCCCAAATTTGCATGAAAAATAAATGTATATTCAAATCGAAGAAAGTTTTCCAAAAAACTTTCAAATAAAGTTATGTTTACAACTTACTGCCTTTTCACTCTTCAAAAGGAAAGAAGAATCCATGGGCAAATTCCAGGAGACTGAATGCTGACTCTCATGGCTTTGTGTGCCTTTTTCCACCTTTGCCTGGAATCTACAATGAAGAAGGATAGAGTATGATACACAGATTTTCCAGGAGTCGGTCTACTGATAAGAAAATAGAAACAATCAAACTTGCAGATAGCAACCTGTCAGTTTCCAATATCCTTGGGAAAAAAACTTTTCCCAGCACAACTGCAGTTTTCCAGTGAGAACATTGTAGGCTTGTTAGATGGGAACTTTTAATTTTGAATTGCACATGAACAGAAACATCAGAGGGACTGTAATATCTATCCTTAACGACCAGGGAAATTTAACAAAAAATCCCAACCCAAGACAAAACAGATAAAAACTTCCACAATCCTGCCACAAACAAACAAACAAACAAACAAACAAACAACCCCAAACACCCTGAAAAAGCCCCCCCCAAAACAAAAGCCCCAAGCACTAAAGAGAATTTTGCTTTCCTAAATGTTCTTCCCACATTCTTGCAGCCACATTCCACATACGTGAGGCACCGTATCTCATTGCAAGTTTAAAGCTGTTGGAGGAGAAGAACGTAAGGGCAGAAGGAAAGAGAAGCAACTGCCCATATTCTCCTTCCCTTGTAAATATACAAATTCTCACAGCATTGCTTAACAATAGCTGTGTCTATACGTGGCCTAATTCCACCCTCTTAAAGACCATGTGAATTTTGGAAGATGCAGCTTTTCCAGTGTTACTTTAGCTTTGGAACTGCTGGAAAGGTTTTTTTTCCTAAGTAGTTCCATGTCAAGACGTCTCACAGAATAAAAAATATATAAGAGACTTTATTGGAGGACTTTTATTTAAAAAAGGAATGCCTATTTTACAGAACCAGTTTTAGAGATGATGAATCTATTCTGTACAAACCACTAAATAATGGGACAGGAGACCTGCCTTTTGTAAAGAAATTAGAGAGGGAATCTAAAGGTGGAGTAGCAGGAAGCTCAATATATTGTGTTTCATTTTCTCACTGTGCTCTTCCAAATTTCCATTGCAGTAGATGCACCTGAAGTGGAAAACTAAGTTAGAAGAAAAGAAGAGAAAATAAATGTCATCCATTTTGAGGAGATGCATCCTAAACTCCAGGAGAAAAATGGAAATAACTAAAAGCAAGTACTTGAGTATGTTCACAATGGAGAGATGATTTTTTATATAGAGTGTGTGATAAAAATCAGCAATACTTTAAACCATGAGAAAACAATCATGCTCTTCTCAGTATAACTAGTTTACCTACCATAAATCTGTATAAAATAACACTTGATTGAATAAATATGGAAAATATTGAGATAGGAACTATTCAGAGCAGAAGAATAGACAAAAATTGGAAAAGGACTTTCCAATGGTTGCTGCTTAGGTAAAGAAATTTGCTTTTCTCAAAGTCACACATTTCCTTCTAATTGCAGTGAGCAATGCAGGTGACTTGCTGGGATCATGCTTGCCAGCCTTCTACAGGGTATAAACAACAGAACTCCTATTTAAACTCTTAATTTGAAAGGGTTAGAAAAAAAAAAGACAAGTGACCCTGGCTACTAATGAACCATCTTTTGAGATTCCCAAATTCTCTGTGGGGATGAAACACTATTGAATTTATGTACTCCTGCAGTCAGTGGTCCCAGGCAAGAAATGTTTAACTATTTGTGCCACCTGGGATGAAGTCACTCAGATGCCTTTAAAGGCTTTTTGTAACCTGACTTCTGTTGGCCAGAGTAAATTTTGTAGAACAATAGATGAGCAGAGACAATATTTGGTTCCCTATTTTTATAGGCTCATTATTTGGTGCTTAAGGTATACATTTATTGTTCTAAAGAGTTCTGTACAGCACTAAATAGATAACATTAGGAGTATTTTCCCATAATGAAAAGATGTTGGATGAACTATATGGCATCTGGAACACAGAAAGGGTGGATTAACCTGTGTTCAAAAGAGGGTAAGTATAAGCTAATCATCTCAGCCCTTCTTGTAATCAACAGAGAAAGCACTAAAGACAGAGGTTGATTCATTCCCTCTAAACAGAGATGGAATGAATCACCATCTGGAGGGCTAATGTCTTATTCTGTCTGTAAAGAAAGTATAAGGTTAAGGTTCAGGGAGGTAAATCCCAGCGTATCCAGATTATTTTAAATTACAAAATAAATCTCTTTTATTTGTCCTTCGAAACAGATTGAAATGACCTTGCATATTATGGTAAAAAGTCAACCTCAACTTTTGATGAGCAATCTTTTGTAACTTTCACAGTCCGTGCAGGGGACCTTCCCCAACATGTGTACGTTCATTGCCTCCATAGGAGTTTCATCTGTTAAACTTTGGAATGGCTGTAGGTGCCAGCGGTGCCAGTCTGCCAATGATTCAGAGTCTTTTTGGCAGCAATCACCCAGCCACAGCTTGTCAGATGGAGCATCCTTGCTCAATGACTTGCATGCCACATGTGTGGTATGTGCTAGAATCTGCAGCAGCATTTGCAAGGTGGGAGCTGCTCAGAGCCAAGCTCCTCATCCCTGCTTGCAGAATTGATAACGTCATTCAGTGGCACCAGCTGGTGTTCTGGAATGGAATTCCAGATTGCAAGTTAATTCCTGCAAGGTGGGAAAGAGCTCCTGTAAGAGCTCCCATTCTATTCCCTGTTTTGTCTAGATCTGGTAAGTGTGATTTCTTTTCATGAGTTCTAGGGGTGCCACCTTTCTCTTGTCTTCAAAGCTGGCATTTTGTATCCCAAAAACTTATGGCATTCATACAGCATGCATGTTATATATATTTATGCCAAAGAAAGGAGCTACTCATGGATTTTAGTGAACCTTATCCAGGTACTGTGATCATGTTGGGCAAATAGAATCCAGCTGAAGCCATAACAGAAACAAGGGTAGTTGTGCCTTCCACAGTGATGATGACTTTTATGTGGTCATTATAGAAGCATGGAAGGCAAACCCAGTAAAATATCCTTTTCATGAAGTAATTTAGGAAGATAACTTTTCTCGCAGTGGTTTTGATGAAACATCAGTCAGGGAATTTGAATGTAGCCAAATGCCTTCTTAACACCGTTTAGTCTTTGGACTAGTCTCATTAATCAAAAATACAGAACATGTGTCTTGATATGGTAAGATTCCGTCTTACACTTTATCTAAAGTTTCAATGTTTGAGTTTTATTATAACACTTTATCTGATGTTGCCATACACTGTGAATGTGGCTGTGAGGTTTGGTCATTCTTCTCTGGTCTCCAACTTTCTACTTCAAGCAATAGTTAGTATGTGCCCAAGTAACTTCTCATCTTCTATGAAAACCAATTCTTTGATATTATATTTACAATATCTTCCTTTCTGTATGTATCTGAGAAATAAAAAATATATAAAAAGATATTTCCATTTAGTCATCTGAACATGAAATTTCTAGTGAAGAGTCTAACCATCAGAACCATATTATGTAAACACTGTAAAAATACTTGCCCCCTTCTTCTCTGTGCTCTGAAGTATAAATAGTAATAACTGATCAATCCAGCTGCTCACCTATTCTACAGTATTTCCAATAAAGCTGCAGCCTCTCCTCAGTCTTTAACATTAAGAATCTTCATGACTTTAAGCTGTATGGCTGCATTGCATTGCTCTTGTCTCAGAGGACTGCTCTGTTACTCAAGTTAGATGGTTCCTCGCAGTTCATTTGAAATGTTTCCAAAGGAGCTTGAAGACTCAAGGTGAAAATTATTTCCAAGCTGCTTCAAGAAAACTCTTCATATATGACATTATGATTAGGTTATAGTGACAGTGCACTTCAAACTTCAGTTTGATTGCAAATCTGAGAAGCACTCAGAGGCATAATCTATACATCAATATCCCAAGCTTACAGTAGATTGGCCTGAGATTATTTCAAAGTTACGTGAATTATATTTTTTTGGGGTGGCTTATTTGGCAGGGTGCTTCTTGGCTTTTCTCCTGCTGATTAATGCCAGGGATGGTATGCTTATGCTTCAAACTCTCAGCAGAATTGCAGATATCGTGAAAATCGCAGAACTTTCACAGAATTGTGCATGTAGGAACAGAAATTCACTCCATTATTGAGTTTTTACTTTGGTAAACCTCTTGGAGCAGCTCCTGCAGCAGAAAGGTTGTTGACTATAAAAGAAGATCAACAACCTAATCACTAAGTGGACCTGATTCAAATTTTGGCTCAGATGACAGCTTACTGTCTTTTCTCACAGACAAGTGAGTGTTCATCAAGTTAATGGAGTTACAACAATTGCAGATGTTAAAAGAATGAAATAACTCTGGGAACTGTGGTTTCATTTCTTTATATATCACTCTTTCTTCTCTGGATATGTGAGCCTGCTTAGATTAGTCACTTTTTGGATTACTGTTTTTTTTTTTCTTTAGAACCATGGTTGAGATCATTCACCCCAAGATCTTCATGATCCCATGTGTTTTAATTGATCCTGACTTGTTTCTGTCAAGATCCAATAATGAGGCACAAATACCATCTTATGCTTGTAGACAGGAAAAAAAAAAATCCATTTAGATGAAGCACAGTGGTTTGGTTTTAGAAATGCCTTGTAGTGAATGTGTGCATGGCATTGCAAGTCATCACCTACCTTCAGCAAAGTAAGAATTTGCTTGGACAAATTTACTAAGTTGATCAATAACTCTACTGTAACTTCATGAACTTTTACAACTGTATTTCTTTTCAGTAATTTTGTAAATGAATATTTTTATTTCTTTTATAGTAATATGACTTGAGGTAAGCTTTATGTCAATGTGATTGTTTACCCTTTAAGGCACCCCATGATTATAAATATAAGTTTAACAGTGCAGTACCAGGACACAGAATTTATTAGATCAAAATAATTTTAACTGGAGTGCTCCAAAATAACAAAATCAGCTTCCTCTC
Organism: Sterrhoptilus dennistouni; assembly: GCA_013397095.1. Classification (NCBI taxonomy): domain Eukaryota; kingdom Metazoa; phylum Chordata; class Aves; order Passeriformes; family Zosteropidae; genus Sterrhoptilus; species Sterrhoptilus dennistouni. The sequence continues at coordinate 215,882 of VWZU01010569.1, read as the reverse complement.
CATGGAATTTTTTATCATCTTTGTCTTCTTGGCACTCCTAATATCCTTTTATTTGATCAAGTGTTCACCTCTGTTCTGTTTGAGTGAGTAATTAGCAAACTGTGCATTTCTTAAGGCAAATAAGCTTTCTCATCTTCAGCACAGGCTGGCTTAAAGATAAATGCAGAGAATAGCTTTACTGTTGGTAGGGATAAGGCAGGCAAGTTCTCAGTATGTAGGGTGTTAGTGGGCTAAGTGCCTCAAAACCCAGGATCCCCCAGCATTTTCTACGCTTTACTTCTCCAATATTTTGGCAGCAGACTCTGTGGAGCAGCACACCTTTAGTGGATCTGGATTCTGCATCTTAGACTGCCTGTACTGTTATTTTCACATGAGCTTCTGTTGCTCAGGGGGAAATGATTCAATGTTCTATTCACTTCTGCTGATACCCTGAGGATTTTAGCAAAGCAGGAATGGAAAAAACTTTGAGTTGCAAAAAGGTGTAAAAAATAGCAGGGAAACCAATGTTTCTAAGCAATCAATTCTAGGAACATATAAAGCAGTTTGTCTAGTGTCCTAGATAGATTGTGTCTTTCAATAATGAATAAAGCAGTACTTAATTTCCAGTTCCCAGCGTGAATAGAGAATTTTCCTTGATAATTCCTTGAATTCCTTGATAAAGACGCTTTGAGGAAAAGGCATCTGAAAAGACAGTTCAGAAAACCAATGACCATTTTCCCTACAGAGAAGAACATGTGGAGTGTCTTCTAATTTTTTTCTTATTTATTTCCTTTATGGTTTTAAAGAATGACAAAGAGTAGATCTTAAAACACCCAGAAGATGGGATCAGTGCTTTACAACCTGCCACATACACTTATCAAGGGTTGAGCATTTTAGAAATTCACTTACTCAGGACACAGGGTTAAAGAGGTTTCTGCACTATTCTCATTTTTTGTGCTGGGAAGAATTAGCAGTTGAGCGACTATGGACATCTTGTCACTTTTCAGTGCACTCATGATACATCCATTAATACTAGTGGGAATCTCCCACATGCATAAGAGATGGAGGGTCTTCTCTATATGTTCAAAAAAGCAATTCTTTGGTCATTCATTATTCTCTTCCACTGCAACAAGAAGTTTCTATTCAGTAAATTCTTACCTCAGTGATAGTTTTGAAAGGATTTATTTGATAACTGGAAGGGGTGAGGTGAAGGAAAAAAAAAGAAGGGAGAAATAAATATTGGCAAAGGAGGAAAGGGGCAAATAAAAGCAGGATGCAGTTTGGGGTTTTTTAACAAACTATTTCCTAGGACCCACTATTCTTACCATTTTCCACTAAACTCATAAAGTTTACAAAAATCTCCTCACAAGAGTTTTATCAAAAACAGAAAGCATGCTTCCAGCTGTAATGTCTGATGGACAGCAGCATCCCTCAAATGGCTCAGCTTTATTCTTTGTCAGGGAGGACTAAAAGGAAGACAGAGAGTAAAATGGGAATTTCATTTCACAGCAGTATTTGCTTGCCCAAATCCATACATCTACAGCTTATGCACTCAGTAAAACACCTCTTAAAATAGAAATGCATCTACAATAATGGTCTAAAATTTACTCCTGCTGGAAATGTTTAGTTTATGGTCAATATTTTTCCCTAATCCTGGAAAGTGGTAGCATAATTTAGATGAATCTGGGGAAAGCCTCAACAGCACTTACTCACCACTTACTCACTCAGCAGACTTTTGGGATTTTGCCTCTACATATTTAAGGCCTTAAGGCCCACATTTTCTCTTCACCAGGACTTGGAGCCCAATGACTAGGTAGAGACAGCCTTTTCAAGAACAGACCTGTCCATCTCTTTAGGGCCTGATGTGACCAGTCTGTCTTTGCATCTCATGCCATGGCACTGAAGATATCCTGTCTGGAGAAGATAATTTCATAGAACTGCCACTCACTGTTGTCTCTGGTGACACTCAACAGTCTGGCCACGTAAGGTTGGGACTCTGTGAGGTGGTTTCTGGTTCCCTATGACAAGGATTTATTTATGTTTAAATATATGCCATTGTTCCTTAGTGGTACTTTATCAGTGCTTTGCATAAAGCCATATCACAAGTGCAAGTTGTGACCCTAAGGAAATCTGTACATCCTTCCTGTTTAACAGATCCCTTAGTTTCACATGGGAAGACCTGGGGGGAGTTTGAAAACATGCTCTTTGAGTAATATTTCTGAAATGCCAGTGGTCATAGAACCACAGCAAATGATTTGTGGAAGGTATTACCTGTTGGTTGTCATGGTAGAAATGCCAAGAACCAAGTAATGGTGCCTGACCTGCCCCTTCTCTCCCCAAAAAACTGTGTATTGCTTCAGGAAAAGGGCTTTCTGCTTCACCATGTTGTCAGATACAACCTTCTCCTCCTTGTCACCAGAGTGGGGAGGTAAGAATGACCATATTCATCCTCCACTGTGCTGACAAACAGTGGTGGAGACAAGGCTCAGTGTCTAGAAATTAATAACATCTTGTAAGAAAAAGTAGATAGCAGCTTGGGCAGGTGGAATAGAATGTTTCTGTATCTTGGATGTCTGTCTCTCCAAATGCTGAGTATTTGGATAATGGGAAGAGAGACCTGACAGACCTCATTGGACGACACCAAACCAAAAATTCCCATGGGGATTCTTTTTATACCATGTTCCTCAAGAGGAAGTGATGGGCTGTGGATTAAGGCCAGGGAGGAAATGGCAGACTCACCTGAAAATTTAGAGGGCACAAACCTCCCTGGAGATGTTGAACTGCTGGACTCCTGGACTGCTGACTGCTGTAGGATGATTTTTTTTCTGTCTCCCTGTTGCAGCTGGGCCCTATTTCGTAAGTAATTAATAATAATTTAGACAAGAAGAGTGCAGTGATTAAAATGCCTGGTATATACATCTGGGGTGAAGGACAGTGTCAGCTTTTACCTCTGCCTGATTCATTACAGGGGTCTCAGTGTGGATTTCCTACATTCCTTGGTAGTTTCTCTACTCATTTTTCTTGATAGTTTTGGGCAAATGAAGTTAGTTTGTTCCTGGCTATAAAATCTGGAAGTCTTGCCGCCCATACAGATATTCATGCTCATGAAAAAAAATGGAGAATATGATATTACGTAGTATTACTTGAAATCCAGTGCATAATATGTATAAAAATACAAACTTTCTCATATAGTGTCTGAGCTTACAAGTTTAAAGGGGATTTTTCACTTCATTTTTATCTGCTTGCACATAACTTGAAAGTCAAACATCTCAAATGAAAAGTTGTATCAAATTAAATTGGATGGTCAAATTAAACAGAAGAAACTTTTCTCAAAAAATGAATTCTGGTCTAGGAGAAAGTAGTAGAGAAAGTAGATAAACACTAAGAAGAGTGATATAAACCTTCCAAAACAAAAAGGAAAGCTGATGTGTATAAATGTTTTATGGAAGGGTCTGACTATGTGTGTTCTCAAAGATGATCTGTTCCTTGGATTTGCAGTAGTGTTTGGTAAAATGCTTATGGAGTGGGATTTTGAGCAGTTCTCCAATAATCCTGCTGCAGAGGACATCTTTATCTATACTTATGTGTGACTCAAGGGACACTGGTAGTGCTCTACTCTTTTGTGATGTTTATGAGCATTTTATTAATATTTTAGTTGCAGTTAATGGATGTTCCACCAATTTTCCTCACATGTTAATAAGCATTTGCTAAATTTTTAATTTCCATGGCTGCAAACTGATAAATTGTTTCTAATAAAACCCTTCAAAACCATCCCTTTTTATCTTTCACGAGCTTCAAATATATTTTTAGACACAGCAAGGGAAAAGAACTTTGCAAAATTTCTGTACTTTTCCAGTGGAACATTTTCAAGTGGTACATCTTTTACAGATCTCCTTTTAGGGGTGAAGTATTAACTTTTACTTATAGTACCCCCATAGGAATTTTTTCACTGGCTTAGATTGATGGTCCATATAGCCCAGAGATGCTCTTGAAAGTGGGCACTTGAGCCTGGCTGCTACTGAAGTGGGCACAACTAAGTTCACTCTCACAGATGAGGTTTTTCTGGAGACGTTTCATCTTTCAGACTCAGCACTTTGTGTTCTCCTGGTCTGCTTCTCTTTGTCGTATCAGATGCTCCACTGGTGGCTGCACACCCCCATGTATTTGCTGAATTTACACTGTAAAGTCTGTAAGCTGAAAGGAAAGTAGGAAGGATCACACTGTTACTCAATTTAGAGAGCTCAAAAATGTTTTTTAGAAGTCTCCTCAGAGAACCTTAAGGAATATTTACCAGGAAATTCAGGCTTGGGAAATTGCCCGTGATACATGCCTTCATAGTCTAAAACACATGGTAAACTTTCTGCTGATCTAAGAGAATTCACTTTGGGAGTGGAAACTTTTATTTCTTTTGCAAGAACATATCTAGGAGAAAATGTCCACAATGTTCTGTGAAGGGTTGACAAAGAAGGAAAATCAGTGGATCATTTGCTAAACTAAATAATTTTTTATCATATTGAACTGAGATGAGATGAATAAAGGTCAGTGTGCAGTTGGCTTTAATTTTGCTCTTGTCTTGACTTAGTCTAGAAAAGACTCTGAAGTGCTACAAGAAAAAGCTCTAAGGCTACACTGCTGGAAGATACTACTGTTCTTACTGGTCAAATCTGTTTCAAATTATTTTTGTTTCAATGTATTGATACTTGTATATTTAATACTACTTAAAAATATCTATGCTTTGTTGTGCCAGAAAAACTAGATTTTTCCTCTTCATACTGAATTTGAACATCACAGTGTAAAATTGGTAATGATTACTCACATATGGGACCACAGCAGAAAATCTATGGTAGAAATGGTTTTAACCTTAGCTGCATCGATAAAAATCTATGACTGATGCAAAAATCTGTCTGAGAATGAAATTATATCCAATAATTTCACCGTGGTTATTTGTACCTGTTCAGCTCTCTACTCCTTCTCTCCTCATTTTCAGTGCTAATGTTCCATTCGCAAGCAGGCTGAAGATAACCTAAAAGAAGAATCCTACAAGTGAACCACCTTTGCAGTTTTCTGTGGGCTAACTCTCTCCATGGCAAAGACCCCTTTCACACAATTATATAGAATCCAGCAATTCTGAAGAGATTTGTAAAATACTTGCCGTGATTTTAAAAAGTTTTAATGCCTGAAGGGGCTTTGTTCTGCTTTGGCTAAATGCTACTACTTAAGCAAGGAAAAGAGTCCAAAACCACACAGAGTAATCTTTTCCTCCAGGAATTTTAACTCTGTGCTAACTTCTCAGGAGTAACTTCTCAGGAGTAACTCAGCCTTGAGTCTTAACTAGTTAGAGCTTGGAGAAAAACCCACTGATAGTGTTGCCCTGCTCTTCTAAAAGTTTTGTCTGAGCTCAAAAATGCAATGTAGAAAGTCTGCTGAAAAAAATCAAAACTTGACTGCGTGCTATGAATTGGAATCAAGAAATGTTTTTGTAATTCTTTGCACTGATAGCTCCTGTAACAACCACAATTGAAAGTCTCCCATATAAATAAAGGCTTTTAAACACATGCAGTGAGTGCTAACTGGACAGATAACCTGTGTTTGAAGTGTGTGGGATAAACATGCCTCAAATGTGTGTTCATACACAGAAGCCTGTGTGCACACACACTTAATGAGTTTTCTTTTCTTTCCTGGAACAAAGCTCTTTCAGCACATTGAGTTCCTTCTGTCAAAGTGAATTTTCAAGTACTAGTGGTTTAGATAGCACTGACCATATCAAATAGTGTTGTTTGATCCTGTCCATTCTGAAATTTTTAACATCTAACACCAACATCAGCTTTCTTTCTTCCTGTGTGCATCCTCCATATGTGTCCACCCTTGTAATGAACTTTGGCTGAGCTCAGCACTTCAATCAAGTTGAAGAAAAAGAAAGGGAAAAAAAACACCCAAAGACAGATAACAAATCTGATGAAGAATCTAGAGAACAACCTATTGAGGAGCAGAAAAGGGAACTGGGATTGTTTAGCCTGGAAGAAAGGAGGCTCAGAGGAGACCTTATCACTCTCTATGACTACCTGTAAGAAGATTGTAGCAAAGTCAAGACTGGTCTCTTCTTCCAGGTAACAAGAAATAGGACAAGAGGAAAAGACCTCAAGTTGTAGCAGGGGAGGCTTAAATTGGATATTAAGAAAAATTTCTTCACCAAAAAAGTTAGAAAGCGTTAGAATGGGCTGTCCAGAAAAGTGGTTGAGTTACCACCCCTGAAGATGTGTAGGTGTGGCAATAAGGGACACGGTTTACTAGTGAACTTGGCAGTGTTAGGTTGGAATCTGTGATCTTGAAGGTCTTTTCCAACCTAAATAAATCTATGAAGCTGTGATTCTTTCCAAATCAGTCACACTTCCTGAGTTGTTTAAGAGACAAAGCTACAGCAGATCTGAGCTACAGCAGATTCAGTTCCTCACCTTTGGAGGCTACATAAAGCTACCTTTGCCTTCATCCTGTGTCCCCTTTTCTAGCAGGCATGGCAGAAGACATACTTATTTTACTCCTATAGCAACCAGTAACTAAAACCTTACTTCTGCCGAGACTCTTGGGTTTGGCCCAGTCAAATCAAGGAGACTCAAACTGGTAAGTTTGAAGCAGAGATTATTTGGAGTCATGTTAATAGAATCACTAATATAACTCAGGGGGTTCAACTTTTACAGGAAAAATAGAGCATTTTGGTGGAATACTTTAATGATCTCCATGGCATTTTCCCCCAGGATCTGCAGTGGGTGGTTTCTAATACTGCTGTTGATGAAGGCATGCACTACACATAACTGAAGGTAACAAGACATGCTTTTGCATGGTGAGTCTCCCTTATAGCCCCCACAAACCTTAAAGAGGTTCTTTGGAAGAACTTAGCTACGTACCATATCTCTTGCTGCTGTTGCTCATGATACCTACTATGGCTTAAGTACCACTTATAGAGGCCAAAATATTTAGGTACTCCAAAAGCATAAACTCAGCTTCCCACAAGGATAAATGCTGATCACTGTTACGGAACAAAATCAGGCGACTAAAAATCACATGCCAAATGAAAATAATTTTGTTCATGGAATACAAAGACACCCAGAGTATACACTGCTGGTTCCTGTGATCCTTTGCTCATGACAAGAGTAAGTGAATAATTTACTCAAATTTTAACGGGACCAATGCTTTCTTAGAACAACATCTGGTAGATTCCTACTTTCTCTGTTTTTCTATCTGCTTAACCTGCTGATATTTCAATTAGATGGTCAAGCATGGGAGAAAAATGGCTTCTCTTCCTCATGAAGACATCTTTAAATATCTTAGTCATTTATAGTAGCTTGTTTTCCATGTGCTAGGGATGTTTATTAATTTGTTTCATCTGGGCTCCTTCCTCTGTTCCTGCTTCCTTCTTACCCACAGGAAAAGGGACTACCTTCTTGTTACTTCTGTAATAGTAGTGTTTAAATTACTGAAAGAAAAAAAAAGTCAATGTTTTCCTGGTTTTTCTTCTCTTCTGGAAAAAAACCAAACTTATTTCTTTTTATTTCATTCCCTTTATTTCTTTCCATGGCATATTTCAAGAACATGTTTTTCATTCTAGAAATTGATATGTTTGAAATCCAGCCGGAAACTCTGTCATAGCCTAACAAGCTGATTCTGGTATCACTTTAAAATCTATGAACACAAATGTGTAAAAGTCAAGCTCCTTTCATAGGAATCCCGATTTTTATCTTAAAATATTCTGTGACACATTAATAGCTTAGATTGTACTTGCCAGGTAACAGAATTTCTTTTAGTGAATTCTTAATTTCATTACATATATAAAAAAATATATTCTTCTGTATTTATATTAAATTTCTTATGTTAGAATTCTTTTCCAAAATATTTATTGGATCTGTAGGCTATATTCTGCCTTTCAGTCATGGACCCTGCAGAATGATAAATTGTATTTAAGATTCAGGCAGAATCTTATGAGTGGAAGAATAAATGTTCATATTGAAACATATGGGCAAACAGGATCTCCTTGAGTGTGTAGCAGCAACAGTTTGGTAGCTCAATACCCATGCTGGGAGACAAATTCTTTTGTCTGAGCTCTCTGTTATGCATCTATTTTCCTTGGTTTTGACTCAAGGAAGAACATTTGGGAAATTGATAAAAAAATAAAAGAAAAAGTGAAAGGAAGTTCTGACTTGCAGAAAAAGATGGGTGATTTTGTGTGATGGGAGTTAGTTTTGTTCTGGATTTGCTCTACCAAAACGACTGAAAACATCAAGGGATTTTCTCCCTGCAGATACAACTCAAATTCTCTCAAAAATTTTCAGCTGGTGTCCACATAAGGATCTGTTCCAGCATAAAGTCTGAATTTTCAGCCGGTAAAGATTGAGAGCAGCCAATTTCTGTACCATTCTACAATGACTTATATCTTAAGAATAGTATGGGGTAAATACGAGCAAATTGTGGTGATGCTTTTCTTTCTTCTGAGCACTGTATGGTCTGCTCAATGTGCTGCTCATCCACCTTGTGAAGATTAGTCTGTGACTTTCTGCTGAGCTCTGAAAGTACACAACAGGCCTGAAATCTAGGGCGAACTATGCAGGTCTTGTTTCTCCCCTCTGACACACACAGGCTATGAGAGAACATTTGACAATCTAGTTTCACCAGAGCTAATCACTCCTCTCTGCAGGGAAAGTCAGGCAAGTTTCTGTAGCTGTAAGTCAGCGTCAACACCAGCCATCTGGCTCCTCAATCTTTGCTCGTCTAATGGCACTTGCCTTCCATTAATTGTTCCAAGGCCATTTTTATTTTCCATTAGCCCCTGCTCTTAAGCAGATGGTTTGAAACAAATATGTTCAGCAATATAAGTAAATTTGCAGGCAAGCAAGGGCTATAGGGATGGCTGAAACTACCAAAGAAAATGGTTGACTTCATTCTGATGTGGACATTAATGTTCCTGTTCCTTTGGACAGGACAGGTTTTCTTGATCTCTTTAGGCTCCTCTTGGCTGTGCCATACCTCCCTGACATGAGGCCTCTACTTGTGTGCTGCTCTGAATTCTGCCCTTGTTTTTGAATATTATCAGAAGCAAATTAATTTCTTACTCAGTGCCTGAACTTGCTTAATTTTTACAGACACCTCAAGTATCCCTTTTCAAGTAATGATATCTATATAAGTAGAGATAATAGGAAGTATTGACCCTTTAAATATATTGTCATTTTCAGAGAGCAGACAACAGGGAAATGTTTTCATTTGCATTTTTTTGTTTCCTGCTACAATTATCACTGTTTTTACCAGCTTTATAAATTGCTAGTGTTTTTGCTGCAATGTTCCTTCATAAACCAACATGCAGATCAGCTGAAAACATGACATGGTTAAACTGAAGGTAACAAAATTCTTGATGTGGTAGCAGATGGCTAATCAGGCAATATCACTGCAGGAGCAAATTATATGCCACTGGCATCAGCACCTGTAGCTTTGTACCCAGGCTTTGAATAAGAAATGACAAGCAGTGTGGCTTTAAGTTTATGTTCTGACTGTAATCACAAGATAGACATCTGCAAGTACAGGTTCTGCTTTGAAAATGCAATTCAATACTCAAGTAAAAAGGTTCGGGTGCAAATTTTGCCAGTATAGACATGATTTCTTTTTTCTTTTATTTTTGGAAACAGAAGTTGGACTGTAGGACTGGTACAGGGAAGGGAGCAGGAAGATGTTTTGTGAATATATCTATTATGGTAGTTCATGATTCAAAGAGAACTGAACTTGTTTGCAATTGCTCTGAGAGTATTCGTAAGGCTGAGGATGAACATGGTCTTGCTAAATATGAGAGTGGCTCACAGTAGAAGACCCATCTAGGCCAGTATTCTCTTCATCCTGGGTGCTGCTGATAAGCAACAGATATTTACATAGCAATATGAAAAGTGAGGGGAAAGGAGATGTTCTTGCAGGGGTCAGATGAAAAGTTACACTACTTCTATTGTTTACTTCACTGCACTGTCTTGTGTTGCATGAATATAATAATTTTTGCTCATTACTATTTTCATTTCTTTGTCTTCCGAGTTTTGCTTGTATTGTGTTTAACACAGTGGGGAAATACACATCAGGATCTGATGAAAATATAATTGTCTTTTGGAAGAGCTCTGTATCCTATTTCTTCAGCTAGGTGTGCTGTTGCTTCTTTCTCCTCTGTTGCTAGTTCAGATGGGATACAGGAATATGCATTGAGTTATTTTCAACAGAGAAGAGACAAATTAATTTTCTGCTACAGAAATCCAAATTATTGATGCAGAAATGTCATTTAAATACTGTCCCCGTCTCAGCTGTGGAGGAGGATTGGTTACTGCAAACACAGATATGTCAATTTTACTCTCCTCATTAAAAATCCTATTCTTTAGAATATGTGTGGGTATTCTAATGTGAGTAAACAGAAGGTAGGAGTTTTCCCAAAGGAAATAAATCAAAATGTGGGCCAGATCAAACTTCTGCATATAGAATCATAAAATAGATGGGAATGGAAGGGACTGTGAAGTATCATCTATTTCTGAACCCCTGCAATGGCCAGGAACACTTTCCACTACACCAGCTTGCTCATAGCCCCATCCAACCTGATCTTGCACTCGGCCTTGTTGAACTTCATGAGGTTCATGTGGGCCCAACACAATCCTTTTAAAGTCCTTCTGAATGCTCCTTCTCTGAATCAAATTAACTCCACCACACAGTTTGTTGTCACCTCCAAACTTGCCAAGGATGCCCTCAGCCTCCTTATCTGTGTTGGAGATGAACATATCTAATCTCCCTGCTCCCAGTATGGACCCTCAGGGAACACTGCCTATGTCTGGTTTCCACCAGTACACTGAGCAGTTGCCTTTAACTCTTTGGATGTAGCCTTCCAGGTAAGTCCTTATCCAACAGTCCATCCATCAAACTGTATCTCTCCAATTTAGAGGTAAGATTGTTGTGGATTGCCTTGCCAAAGACCTTACAGAAGTCAAGGTAAGTCACATTCAAGCTCCTCCCCTGCCTGCTGATGCTGTCATTCCATTGTCAGGCACCATTTGCTCTTTTTTATGTCCTGTTGGCTTTTTCTAATCACCTTCCTGTCTTCCGTGTTTCAACTTATGTTCCAGGAGAATCTGTCCCATGGTCTTACTAAGCACAGAGTGGGGGCTGACAGGCTGATACTTTTTTTTACTATGTAAAAAAAACTAGTGGGAGGTTTTTCGCTTTTCCATTCACCAGGGACTTTGCCTGGTTGCTGTGACTTTTCAAATATGAGGGAGAGTGTTTTGCCAGCTATATAATCCTATTCCCTCAGGGCCCTGGCACCCAGGATCACATGAACTTCAGGTTCCTCAGGTGGTCTCAAACTGATATTTTCCTATGATGGAAAGGGATCAACCTTTCCTCTTCACAGCCAGAGTGGAAGAGAAAAAATTATATTACTTGGACAAGCAGTTCATTTTGACACTCTCTGCAAGGTCCTTTTCTGCTCATTACATGCAAATCAGAGCATCCCTTCTTTATCCTGTTCCTGGGAGACTGATTTTCTGTGTGTCTTGCAAGGTTATGTGGTAAAAAACTGCTGTGCATGATGATACAATCATGATGGCATTAAAAAGGACCTGAAGAGGCAAATTTGTGGGTCAAGATGAGAAAGGTGAAGTTATTTTCAATGGGACATAGAATACTCTTCTTGGAGTCACTTTCATGCCTACTGAGGGGATCACTTGTGTTATAGCTATTGTTCCTCCATTTATCCAAAACTGGGCTAGAAGATACCCTCGAGTTAAATGGATCTAAGAATAAAATAAATAAATAAATAAATAAATAAATAAATAAATAATATATTCTCCATGTATATATGTATGTCCCCACAGATGAAGTTGTTCTTATGGATATGGTCTCATCTTCATGTGACATGGCAGAAGGGCTTGAAATTTCATAATCAGAATATTAGAAAACCACCAATCAAACAAGGCATTGTCCACTCCAGCTCTGATCTGTTTTAACCAGTGGTACCCACAATGATTTTTTGCATGTACTTGGAGTCTTGCAGTATGTGTGACATAGTTTGTGTTGCTGGGCACTCTGCTGCTGATCTGCCTAGTCTACCTAGGGATTGGTGAACTGGGCTTATAATGAGCATATTTCTTCCTTCAGGAAGGGTGAAGCCATCTGTCATGGCTAACCTGTATTTCTGCACTGACTGAGATGCATCTCATTATAACATTCTGAGGGATGAGAGATTGCTCATCTTAAAAAGAAGTGATTCATGATGCTTTAGAAGCAACATCTACTCAAATTCCATGCATTTTCAGGAAAGCGACACTCTTCTCATCATGCAGAGGTGTGAAAGTATGGGTGCATGTGATATCATAGCTCCTTCATGAGCCAGAGCAACAGGTGACTGCTCATACTCTTTGAAGGCTCTGTCTTTGTTCTATTAGCAGAATATATTTGGTGCTTCCATGTAGGGTTTTCTTGTGGAAGGTATTCTCAATAAATCTTCCATTCTTGGTAGCAGCCAGGTCCCAGTTTAAATGCTGTTCTAGTTTTGGGCTTTGCTGTTCAAAACAGGGACAGAATGTGATAGAGGATGACAGGTGTATAACCTGATGTATATGATGTATATGACCTGATGGAGAAGGCTAAGGAAGATGGAGCAGGAGACTTCTTAGAGGTATCCAGTGACAGGACAAGAGGCAAAGGGCTCAAACTGAAATACAGCTAATTCTGTGTAAAGAAAGTCAGTTATCCTAATTTTGACTGAACATGGGAATAAGCTGTGTTGAGAGAGAATGCGGTCTCCATCCTCGGAGATCTTAAAAAAAGGTAATGAATGGAGTCTTAGGCAACCTTCTTTAGCTGACCCTGCTTTGTGTAGGGGAGATTGACTACATAACCTCAGAGGTCCCTTCCCACCTCAGTTATCCTTTGATTCTGCAAATGGTTTTGAGCACTCTTTTTTGCAAATGCAGGTATTAGGGACATCTGAATTCTCTCTGCCCATCCTGTATATATATTGCTGGTTTTACTAGATTTGTGTGGCCATGCAGGTATGTCTATTCTGGTGAATTTTCCAACTCTTGGTACCCACAAGTTACTTTTGATGGTCCTTTGTTGTGACTATAATAGAGTTGTTTGAGGTCCTGAAATACATAACATGCAATGAGTGTTTTTAGTTGCCTGTTTCATCACAAGGCCATTGTTAAGTAGGAACAAATATCTTGTATTTGGTAAATCATAAATTGTTGAAAGGGTGAACATGATGGCCATGCCCTGAGCTTGCTCTTTCTTTGTGAGTAATACTGATTGAAAGTGATAAATGGCATATGCAGCTGGAGGAAACTCTTTGTGAATAATGACATTTCTCTCTTCCATGAATCAGTGTGCACTGTCCTAGTGCTCAGCAGGAACAAATATCAGCTTCCACAGTCTCAAATGCAGTTCCAGGTTGGCTGCTTGTAATAATTCTCCTCCAGATGACAGCCTTTAGGACAGACAATACCATCAATGCATGACAGAACTGAAACTTTTGTCATCTTCAGATCCGAAGGTATTGAATCGGTTGGTCTCAGCCCAGCCAGATGACCAGAATGGTATTTCTGTTCATCAGAGATGGTTTCCAGCTGAGGCTACAGGAACAGTTTGGAAACAGTGTTTACTTGTGGTTTGCATTTCAGGTTAAGGAGGCACCATGCTGGCTGGAAGCCAGCACACTTGTGAGGTTCTAAGGGCATGAGAGAGGAGGGCTCTAGTTAATTCCAGGATGGAATTGCAGCATATGGGGTTGTTGAGTCATTGAATAACCATATTTCCTCTCCTCTGCTTTGCTCTGTCTAAGGTGTTTGCTGGGCTCAGCATTATTTTGCAAGTACTGTGAAGGGTGCCTTTTATCTGACATTGCCTTTAGCATGGGAGTGGAGGTAAACTGAGGTCGTTGTGTCATTTGATCTGCACGACACTGCTCACTGCCAGAGACAACTACCTTCCAAAGAGGGTCTATGAAGTACTTACATCGCTTTCTTGACTTGCATCTTCTGTTACAAATGCCTTGTACTCTTGGTTTCATTATAAATGAAACCTTTTAACAAATGCAAATTGTTAGCTCACAGTTTCCCCATTAGAGAAATTAATCTATAATATCAGATTGACAGTAAGTAAAATTAATTTGTTGGATATGTAAATTCAGACCAAAAGTCCATTTTGATCAATTGTAACATTTCTATTGATTTCAGTACACTTTGGTTCACACCCTTTAAACTGTAGCACACTGATCTAAACATCAGGTCATTCAGGTGTTTATCTAGTAGAAGTAAAAGAAAACGTACCACATAGTGTCATAATACATCATATAGTTATTTGTTGCTGACCTTAAAAGAACTGATCTGCATTTGCTCAAGATTTTGTATGTAAGAGGGAAAATACATCCCCCAGAAGCTGTTGGCCTGAAAAATGCTAATGAAAAAGGATATCCTCTAATGAATAAAAAATAATGAAAATGTAATGAAGATTACATGTATACTGCATGGTAAACAACCTCCTCCAAATTATTTTGGAGAACCTAACTGCATAAAAAGAGGAAGTAAGATGTTCTTGCTAACATCCACATCTTACTACACGGAAGACAAAAGAGAGATAAGGTGGAAGAGTGTGAAACCTGTACTTTAATTTAGAAGAAGGGAAGGAAAAGACAGGGGGCTATGCATCCCAAAGGTCTTAAACAAAGGTGGATATACTGTGAAACATAAAATTTATAAAACTCAGTCATGATACACAGGAGCTTGAGCAGGTCAAAAAAAACCCTATTTCAAAATCTTTATCATAGGCAATAAGATTAATAAGGGCAATGATTTCTATGAATTGCAAAAGTTTATTTTTGTCTGAAATTATCAGCAATTGGATTTTTATGGCTAAGCATTATATTTGGCACCCAGTGATTACTTATTAATAGAAATATGATTTGAGGAAGATAAACATATTCAGAAATCCAATTGACACCTGCAGGGAAAAGAGCCCAAAATACTGAGTAAATATTTTAGTGAATATTTAAAATATTTCAGTCTTCACAAAATGAATTTTTTATTTCCAAAATATTTGAATTTAACACTCTTGAAGTGCAACTTTTCAATCTTTTGTATTTAGAATGTTATTTTTTATTAAGGATTATCCTTGTGTAAACAAACAAACAAAAAAAGCCCAAATAATCAGTAACCCATAAACATAGAAAATAACACCCACAGTGAGGGTGAAGGGGGGAGAGGTGGCACAAATTTTACCATATCAGATATTATCAAGTACAAAAGCCCTGAAAAGAAAATACTCTGGGCCTAATAGAAAGTCCTTTGAAGTCAGTGGGAGTCTTTTCATTTACTTCAAAGGGCTTTAGATCAGGCCTTATTACAACAGTATAAATAATGCAGTATGAGCACAGAGAATTGGGACTTGGCACATGGGTGTTATGAAATCTGGAATATTGACTCGTTCTACATAAAATTGGTCATAATAACAATACTTTGGAGAGAGAAATCTCAGCTACAATTAATCTAAGTAACAAAATTATTAAAGTTGTTAACTTTATAGTTAATAATCTTGATTGGGCTTTTAACTTTGGTGGTAGCAGTTTAGCAGACAAAGAAAAAATTTCATTTTTGACTACCCATAGTTTCCATTCTTCTGTACATGTTCTTGGAGGAAAAAACGTATATAAAAAAGAAAAATTGGCAGTTTAGGCCAGGTTTTTAAATGCTTATTTTTCTTATGCATTCTACTTGTAGATTAGTTTAGCCCTGACTCGCAATTATTTAATGAGACATTTGTGGAAAAAATTGATTCTTTACATAAGAATGAATTGTAGCATCACACCATAGAACTGAGCAGTTTGTCTACTCTTTTACACTGGTCTTTTTGATAAAATCTTTCAAATCTCTGTGTTTTCAATCATGACTTCATATTTCTCTTCTGTGCTTCTCCTACTTTTAATAGTAACTTAGTTTACTTTTAGCTTTGTTTTCACTATTATATTTCAGTGCTGTTCTATTTTGCCTTCATATCAACGGAAATTCCATCAGCTCATAAAGGAGCTGTGATTAAATAATAACTGAGAGTCTCATGAACTATTCATTAGTTCTCTGTATGTCAGAGTCATACTGTGGTACTCCCACAGATGATAATTTGAGAGGCATGGAAGGGGTATAACCTGCACATCACTATCAAATTTAGCAAGTGCAGAGAGAGCAGAATTACAGTTCCTTGATACCTAAACTGTGCCCTGATTCAGCAAAGCATTTGAACCCATGTTTAATCTTGTATGTGCACCTTGATTCTATTGAATCACTGCATAATTCAGATTTAAATTCTCTGATGAATATGGAATAAATACATGCTTTAAAACAAAGTATGTGTGTTAAGTTAATTTATTAAATCAGTTTTCCATGGTGAGGTATCTCTTGGAAAAGTCTTTCTCTGATTTTCCTTTTCGAAGCCCTTTTCTTTTGTGTTGCATTTTTTGGGGGTTTTGTTTATTTGTTTGTTTGTGTGTTTAGCCTTCTTATTTTTAATATCAGAATATAAATTGTAATAGAGATAAATGCTGTCAAGTTGACTTGTACATGTCTCAAGGGTTTGGTAAAGAAAGCCTGACCTTTATTCTAATTTATGCAGGGAGAGTGTCTCAGCTCAGACTGCAATAAAGTTTTCAGCCCCTTATGGCTCTTTTTATTACCTTTCAAGCTCCCTTAGGAATCAAGTCCATGTGCTTCACAAACCCTTCCTCACTCCAGATGCCTCACTGGAAATCGATTTGGCTCTCTGCTGAGAATGTTTCTGACCACTCTCCCTCAGTGTATCCCACATTGTCTGGATGGACTCTGGTTTCACCTGAATCTACCTATTTCCCAGGGGAAGCATATTCTCCCTTACAGTCAATTTCAGCACACTCTTGATGCCGCTGGGCTGAGACAGATGAGAACCAGCAGCCACACTTACCAGGGGTTCTTTATGTGCCAATGCTGACTGGCCAGAGAGAGGACACAATGTAACACTTATTTTATATCCCAGTTGACAATTCTGATGCTGCTCCATCAAATAAGTGACTGGAATCCACATTTATCAATGGGTAATTTAATTTCACTGGGCACATTAAAGCTTGAAATGCCAGACCTGTGTTGTGATGCTTGAAAGATGGAAGCACCTGGATGGATGCAGCCCTAATTTAGAGCCCCACTTAACACATACATGTGAACTTGTCTTAAATATGTCTTGCATATTTGTAATTAACTATGATTTATGTATCTTTACCTTTTTGCTCTGAGAAAGACAAAGTAATTTGAAGCTTATTTTTATTATGAAATAGATGTGATTAAATAACTTGTATACTTCTACTTTAAAAAGTACTCGCATGGCTTTTTTCTCTCTCAGAGAAAAAAAGTCCTCTAACCTCTTCCAAACAAAACCAGAAAAATCCTATTTCTCACTGTAAATAACTGATAATTTCAGTCAACTCTGATCAATTATAAGTTTAAAAAATAACATTGATGTAAATTCCTCTTCTGTTTTTCTGTTTACCTTCTCCTCATTCTCTCATTTTTCTTCATCTGTTTGTTTTTATTATTTTCCTTCTGGTCTTTTTTTGTATCTTTTTGACCAAACATTCTCTGTCCTGTCCTTCCTTCTCTTTTCCTACTCATCCCCTCCTTTTTTTAACTTCCCTGATTTTATTGCTCTTCCCTTCCACCTCATCTCCTCTAATTCCACAATCTCATTTCAGTAATGGCTGGTATTGCTGCTTTCACTCTCTGCCCACGTATCACAATGGAATCAATTCATCAGGTTTCCTGATTGAAGACTCTTCCATCTCTACAAAAACTTTGGCTTGAAAGTGATACTATGCTGCATCAGCTGTAGTTGTCAAATCCTGGCACCATGACACTGGTTTTATTCTAAATTTCTGTTCACAGAAAGGAATCTTCATTGAAAATACTGTGTGTAGGTTTCAGAAAAAAAACAAACCAAAAAACTCTGTAATTGTTCCTGCAAAAACCTTCAGTTCAACTTCATTCACGTGATATGTTCAGGAAATAATGGATTAAGTACTTCACTATGTAAGAATATGTAAGTGTGGGGGACATTTTATACAAGATGACTCCCATGCTTCCTGTTTTTGGATAATAGTGACCAGGAATTCAATTGCCTCTCTGTGCCAATTTTTAGAGTGTAGTGGGATTTTTTTGGTGGCAGTGGGTTTGTTGGGTTTTTTTAATCCTGTCACCAGACTACAAAACAAATTCTATTGGTAACAAAAAAACATCTTCAGCTAATCACATGAATCTAGGAGCTCAGGGTAAACAGTCAAGGATGAACACCTTGATAAACTGAGGACTTATCATGGCTGTTCAGAATGAATTCTGAAGCTGTGAGTGGCAAAATTAAGAAATAATAAAGAAAACTATAAAGCAACACGTTAAAAGATTCCACATGTTGTTCAGTAGAGCTTAACAGCATTAACATTTATGTCAGCAAAGGTCTGTGTCCTGCAGCAGTTTAATCACATCTGTCACAAAGAAAATTTCATCCTGTGTTCCACATGTGACATCTGTGTTCCACAAGATGATTTCATAGATCACTCACACTTCCCATAAAAACCAAGATCCTGCTACTCCTCTCTGATGCTCCACTTCTCCTTTTCTGTCCATCAGAGGATGAACAGGAGAACACATATTTATTAGGTCCCATTACCATTGACCTCTGTAGCCCCTTTACACCTGGTAACCACCACACTTTGGAAGAAGGGGGTTTTCTGTCCAACACATGGTTTACAGCTCTTTCTGTCTGTGGTGGTTTTTTTTTTTTTTTTTTTTTTTTTTTTTTTTTTTTTTTTTTTTTTCTCCTGCTATCTCCTGCTTCAATAGGAGTAAATCAGTTTTGAGCTAGGAACCTGTGTCTGACAGTACTGGCACAGGTGCTATTTTAAACTCCCTTTATTCTTCAAAACATGTAGAGGTTAATTAGCCTTTACAGCTGATTAAAACTGGATATGTTAGGAGAGGGCATGATCAAAAAGCATGGGAAGAAATTTATGACTGACAGGACAATATTCCATGACAACATTTATTCTTACACATTTGATTGCCCTCCTGACACCATGCTTAGAACTCAGGTTAAACATTGCATATCTCATTAGGAACTGGATGCTGGGCATGTTCTGCAAGAGCACTGAAGTTAGGAGCTAATGGCATCCATCTACTCCATTTTCCCTCACTGTTGCATCAACAAAAGATTCTCCTATTTTGTTCTTGCACCAATTCAAGCTTCTAGATCTGGAAAAACTGTATTACTATACTTCTACTAATTGTGCTTTTTTAGCCAATTTTTAGGCAAAATGTGACAGAATTGAGTTTCTGAAAAGTGCCCGAGGTAAAATCTGAGCACACTTTATAGTAATAATAATAGTAACAACTTATTAATATTATATAACTTTTATTCATCCCATCCTCTAGTGAGAAAAAAAAAACCCAAACTGATTGCCTTATATCTCCTCAGACAGGGTTCTTTCTCTACTCTATTATTTCCCTTCAGTGGAAGGGAACCATCTCCAAAGAACAAAATGCTTAGGGGGTCAACATCCTAAATAAAAATAATGTGTTTATTCTATAAAGGTTGTTAAAGAGTTACCATGTGTTCAGAAGGTCTTAGGACACAGGAATCTCCTTGCTTTGGCACTCTTTGTGAGAGGGGTAAGCAAGAACACCGTGGCAAAACAGCTTAAATTGAAACTTGGGAAAGATTATTGCCTGTAGCTTTTTTGAGGGAGGTGCTCTTTGAGCTCCCCAAAACAATGGAGTGTAACTATATGGACAGAAATATACACATAGATATTGAACATGGAAAACATTGATAATCACAGCTGTAGTAGTTCTGCTCACATGTCCAATCTAGTACCATTTTCTGTCACCAGTAAAGCATATATGACGCTTCCTTGCTCTCAGGCCACATGCAGAGCAGGGCTTTTCCTGCTGTACTTTGTCTGTCTGTTTAGAAAGGTCTTCATGGTTCTTTCTTCCAAGCCTTTCATTCTGTCTATCCTTGAACTCCTGACAACCTCTTTCAGAAACAAGGTCCTTTGGAAGGATGTTGAGCAGGTAGTTCTACCACCCGTTGCCTGAAGAACTATCTCCTTTAATTTGTGGCTTTGCTGTCCTCATTTGATACTCTTGATGTGTATATTGGAAGACAGTGAATAATCAATCTCCCTCTGTCCTCAGTATGTTATTCACAGTTTTGTATCCAACATCTCTTCAGTTGTCTCTTGCCCACGATGGAGGAATTTAGTCTACTAGTTGGTCATTCCTTGCTTGAGAGCTGCTCCAGGATTTCAATACCCCTTGCTACCTTTCTTAGGCTTTGTCCAATCTCCGAATTTTATTAAAATGGTGTGAGAACTGTGGATACATATGGTGACATAATTATCTTTCCTGGTCAAGTAAACAATTGTCAAGAGGATTATCATAATTTAAGTATTTCCAAAAATTACTGGAATTGTCACTTCAGAACAAACTCCCAATTCCTGCACAAAGAACATCAGATATGTCCCATTGTGTCTATTGTGACTCAGTCAGATGAAAGTTACAATCAGAGCTCCATCCTTGGAAAAAGTCTGGGAGATGAGTTCTATTTTTCATCCTTTTTTCTTCAGATCTCCAAAGCAGACATAATAATTAATGATTTCTAGGAAATAAAATGGAGACTACAATGTCCATGAACATTACTAACCTGACAATATCTTTCAGTGGCAGCTGATCATGGACCAAATTTGTATCCATGTCCTGACAAAAGGGGATTTTGTAGGCTATTAATATTTTTCTCTCTCTCCGATTATCTTTCCAATCCACCTTTCCCTGGAGCATAAATTTTTGCCAGGTCGTTGATACTGTTCTGCAGAAAGTGGTACAGAAAAAAAAAATTGTACTTAGTATCCTGGTAATTGGTTAGCACAAGAATTCACAGTGATTTGTGTCATAATCTTTCTAATTTACACCTCCTACCAGCCTCTGATTGCTTGTAAAATCTCCAGTCATTTTTTTCAGCCACTTTAAATAACTTTAATTTCAGCCTGCAGACACAAAGGTGGCATATCTGTAACAGAAGTTCCAGACTTTTAATGAAAATGCTTTTTGACATAAAGACAATGTGTTATTTTGGGTAAGTAGCAGACATATGAAGATCAAAAATTTTGGATAGAGTCAGAATGCACAAAGCATACATGTGTAATGTAATTTTTCCTAACTTAGACTTCAATCAGGTTATTTGCATGTTAAGTACCTTGAAGATGAAACACCTGTGGACTTTGATTTGCCCTTGGGTTGAAAATGTAATCACCTTGTTACCATGTACAAAATCATTGTATGGTGGAGGACAGTTAAAAAACTAGAGCCTCAAAATGAAAAAGTGGATATGGAAGTCAAGCTTAGTTTTTCTTATTTTTCATAAGTAGAAATGCTACTTTTAGATTTAAGAGTTAAATTTCTTCATAGTAGCTTGTGTGGGGCTATGTTTGGGATTTGGGCTGAAAATTGAGCTCTGGTCTCCTAGGGATGGCTAAGCGCTTGTGAAATACTGAAGGAATTTGTTATATATTGCTTGCATGCACAGCCTTTGCTTTACCTATTAAAGTATCTTTATCTCTATCCACAAGTTTTCTCAGTTTTGCCCTTCTGATCCTTTCCCCCATCACATGTAGTGGGGAATGAAGTAGCAGCGGTGTGGTGATTAGTTGCCAGATGACACCTTCTTATTCCTTACCTTTATGAAGAGGGAAATGAGTTAGAGCTTTCTTTACATTTTGATTCTTATTAGGAGTATTTTATTAATCCATCTATTTTTAGCCACAGTTCAACAAAGTATGATGCAGTCATTAGCCAGTGATAGGAATTTTCTGCATTTTTTCTGCACTTCAGCAGTGAAGTGAACTTGACACAAATGTTCCTTCCCTTAATGCTTGATTTTCCTCACAAGAGAACTGGAAGATGATCCTTGTGACCTTTTTGAACAGAAGAAACATTAAATAACATCAAGTGGCTATTTGCAGTCTGACAATTTTATTAACTTTATCCTCTCTGTCTCCTGCAATCTTCAAATCAAATTGGCCTCTATGGGGCACTGCTAGAATTTATATTTGAAATCAGAGTTTGGAAGAGGTCAGCCAGACCTCTACCAAGAAGTAAAGCAGAGAGAAAGATAGAAACAAGTCACCAAAAGCAATTCACATTATTGAGTTTATTTGACTTTTGGCCACACCTGGATAGTTCTGTTAGCAAGGGAAAAGAATTGTTCCCATGAAACATTTTTGAACTGAGGGTAAATAACTACTTCTTTTATTTTGATGGAACAATGTTTTTCAAGAAAATCATGGGACTGTGACTTGTGACTGGAGGTCTGGTCTTGGACCTACCCTCAGCCTTTAACTGGCCCTAAATAATTTCAGCCTCTGAAGCTCAGTTTTTCCCATGTAGAAATTCTTACCTTCAAATGCATCTTAAGGATTGGTATCCTCATGTGAAATATTGTTGGGTCCTCTGTAATGGTGTCTGTATATTCAAGTGTACCTCCTGCCAGCCTTGACACTTTCAAAGCACAAAAGTGTTCCAATATCCTCTGCTGTTCTGGTGTACTGGAACTCAGTGACTTGGAGAAAAATTCCTATATTCCACAAGAGTGCAAGAATGTCCTTACAGTGCCCTCCTCAAAAACTTAACCTGAGATAAATCCAATTAATTACTCATGAGGAAAAATACCATGCTCTCTTGCTCATATTAGAGGTCCTATGAAAACATTTCATCTGAGGGGCCAGACAGTAACATTTAAATGACTGGGAAGCAATAGAATATGGTTTTGCAGAGCATGTGATTTTGCTAAGCCTCCTCTCCATGTAGCACATCCCAGCACGTCTGGCACAGCTGTCCAAGGAAGCAGGCTGGGCTGACTCCAGAGCTGATAATGGAGTGACTCAAAACCTCCCTGACAGCCTCCCTGACAAAATTTGCTCTGCAGTGGTGTAGTCCAACTTGGACCAGCCTGGAGCCACTGGACCCAGTGTGGGTGCTAGTGGAGTTGTTTTTCCTGCCCCAAGCTGTCATGAGGATGAGGAGACATGAAACCCCAGAAAGGTGGTCTAAACTACTGGAACAGATGAGATGGGGATTAAGGAGGGAAGTTTCTTCTGTCCGAGTAGCTTGGGCTTATCTTTAACAACCTGAATTACTTTTACTGTCATTGTATGAAATGGCAATACAGGAGCACAAACCAAATAACGGTTATCAGCTTTTCCTAGTCTCATAGCTCATTACAATATTGCAAAAACCCCAAGGAATGTGCTTATATGTGTTATTAGTTTTCTGTCATGCTGGCATGTTACAATTACCTGAAATGTGATAGTTTCCCAAATACAGAGCAATAGCACTCAATAAAACAATTAAGTTGCAACTTATGAATGCAGTTGTGCTGGTAATTACTGACTTAACTACTCAAATTTGCCTAATTATACAATGATTTTCAAGAAATTCCTTAATAATGTAATTAAATTGTGCCAAACTGATGAAGGTGAGCTTTATAACCTGGGGATATTTGCTTGTAGAAAACTATTTCGCTGTTGTTTCTCTTATCTCTGACCATTTCTTCCCAACGTGAATGATATCAAGGTGAAATCTGCCGTACACTGTGTATCTGGTTTTGATTGTTTTTGCAATCAGTTCATCTGCAGTTCACTTAGCAGAAACCACAGGTCCTTTCCTGGGTATTAAACAGACTCTTAGTCAGGAATTAGTTTAGCCTAGCAGCTAGAACTCCGTGTTCTGTGTTGCGCTAAGGAGATAAATGGGAAGGGAGAACTGCTGACAACTGGTATGTAGAAGACTGAGGTTCATTGCCTCAGTCCTCGCTGGCAGTCAGGTTTCCCATATCTCTGAGTCCCTGAGCTCCTGGGTGGGGGTTGAGGGACAAAAGTCCCTCCCACTGTTCGCAAAGAGCAGGTTTGAGATCACCTGATGAACCTGAATAGCCACAAGTCTGTGGGGTCTCATGGACACACTTGACAGCTGGGCCAGCGAGAATCTAATGAAATTCAACAAGTCCAAAAGCACAGTGCAACACCTGGGCTTTTATCTTTTAACTGGTATCTTGTTGGAGGTTTTAAAATTATTTTTTTCCTAGAAGTGCTTCTCTTTTCCTGTAAAAGACCTTCTATTGGTCTGTAAAATGCCAAGCAGTATGTATTTAACTTACTTTCTTGGCTTAAGTAGCAGGAACTCCAAACCTGAGCAGACAAAAATCTGGTTCTTTATTTCAGACTCTGGAGTTCTGCTGGAGATACATGCCTTGAAACTTTTGCAATAAAGAAATACATGGACAGAAAGGGCTACCACACTTTGCTGAATAAAGATGACTTCCTAAATATATGTCACAGTGGTTTGAAAGCATGAGACTCTAAAGCAGTTCCTTTGATAGCTCAATCAGCAAGAGTCACATTTTGTGCCTAGGGAAGCTGAGAAGCAACAACCATGACTCCAAATTTTATGAGGAGTAATCCTGAGACATATTACTCAGGGAATCCTGGAAGTGAAATGGAGCCAGTATTGACATCAGTATTTACTTATCTAGAAACAGCTCATACCCATCCTTTAGTGGTATTGACATTGTAGCTGGATTTTAGGAGAGGTAATACCCTTTTCTAGGCACAGGTTCAGGCACAGTAGCTTTCCTGCATATTCATGTGTCTGTAGAGAGTTTGGAAGGTAAAACATGGGAAACTTACAACTGACACAAGGCGTGCTGACACAAAATCATCCTGGAGGCTCAGTAGCTTCTTTTATTAGGCAAATGTTATCCTCCAAACATAGTGTGACCTTAATAAACTGCTAAGTCAATTTAGCACCTTTTTTGAAGGAGTTTAAACAATTCTTCGTCTCTAACAGAGGTCGGTGCCTTTGTCCTAATGCTGCTTCTGACAGTCACACAGCACTATCATGTTGGATAAAAAAGGCTGCTACAGAATATTCTATTTGCTTTTCTATTCCTACTTCTTTTCCATTTCTAGTGAAGTCTCCTTGTGTGTAAATTACTTTTAAAACAGCTTACAGCACACCTGCTCTGTGGAGTTGTTCCCATCCCTTGCTGTGAAAGGCATTGAGTTGCCTGAAGCCAGAGCACAGTCCGTGCGCTCAGCAAAGACAGAGAAAAATAGAAAAAGGGACAAATTGTAACCAGTGACTAATGCTTCCCTCCCTCTTCCCCTGCATTTTACCCATTACCTACGAGCTCTGGTTTCTCCTAATTTGTTTGCTACATGTAGTTCCCCCGGTGAACCAGTTGTCCCTGGTTAACTCTTGCTGAGGTAGCATTCACAAAATCTCACCTGCAGTTTACTTCTTCCGTGCATTCGTTCTGTTCTTTGGCAGACTTCTACTCCCATTACAAAACATCTATTTGTTTTTCCTTTAATGTTTTTGGGACTATCTGCTGTGTTAGGTGAATGGTTTGCTTCTGTTTTGCCGGACTGTCTCTCGCCTTTTGCTGAGACTGGCGGTGAGCAGCTGTTAGTTAGCGCACAGCTAAGGGCAGCGGTGAGACAAAAGACAAGGTACTCTGGACAACCAGGGGTCAAAGCTGCGTGTCAGCTCTACCAGACAGCAAGTGCTCATGCGGGCTGCGTGTGAGAGGCTGAAACTGAAGTTTCTGAATAGGCAGCCCCAGGGGTATTTGTTGCGTTTTCAGCATTCTCACCCCCCTCTTGCATGCATAAGCCACCGCTGCATGGCACACACTGAGAAGGGTTTAACAGGGGAAATCTCTATCACCCAGATCAGCTGCCAGGCTGTAATCAAGAACTCAAGGAGCCTTGAATTAGTGTATTTGATATCTATGCTCTTTAAATAGATAAGAGACCAAGAGCTTTGGACCTTTAGAGGAGAAAGGACAACTATTTCCTTTGGTTTCCATTAAAAAGAGACAGGGGGACTATTCTTTCTCCTTTTTTCCCCCCCCCCTTTCAAAAGGGATATAACTTTTCAGGAAATTCAGTCATAAAAGACTAAAATGAACTCACAGAAGAGCTATGTCTGGAATTTGTAAAGTACAAAGGAAAAGGCAATTAGCTACCCAAATCCTATTGAAAGTCAATAGCCTCAAGCCACTTTGAAAATCCCAGCACATAAAACTCACTAAAAGCAAACTCTGCAGTAAATGTGAGTGAAGTAGGGGAGGAAAAAAAAAAAAAAGGAAAAAAATAGAGAACAGAAGCTATCTATTAGGCAAAGATAGGTGTGGAAGTACATGCTGTTGATACAGCTATGATGGAAACTGCATGTGCACTCAGGTTTTTCTTCACTATCTCGTAATGCATGTATTGCTCCTATTGCAACCAAATTTGTCACACTTTCTTTTTTCTTCTCTAAGCTGCCTGTAGGTCTACTCTCATCACTAGGAGTGGTTGTCCATGGGCAGCTTGCAAACAACTCCAGTGATTGTTTGTGGAAACACTGGCAAAAAGCCTTTTTGTAAGGAAACAACACTCCTGAAAGGGAGTGGCTGTGCAGCTGGACTTCATCAAAGCACAGAATTTTGTCTACCTGATGGTTCTTCCCAGAAATATGCATGTCCTAGATGGTGGTTTTGGGTTTTGTTGTCTTTTTTAATGAGGTCCATCCCCTCCTGTGCTTTAAAACATAGCAGTTTTTAGCACTATTATCCATTCATGATGCTAAAAGAGTTCCCTTGTTCCCTCAGTTGAAAATTGTGGACTTTGCTGTCCTAGATGGCAGTTGATATGATTTTGAGGAATGCAGGTTTTGACAGTAGAGCCTAAATCCTCCATAATCCCTACTCAAAGCACATATGATGTTCGGTGGAGCTGAGCATGCAGGCTTTATTGCTGAATGATGTGCATCCCTCTATTAGTTAAATAAGTAAACGTCCACAATCACTTGCCAACACATTGTATTATCACGAGGGGTGTAGGATGTCACTTTTGTGCAGACCATCTGGAAACGTGAGCTGCTCCTTCAGCAGTTATCAAAATCTTTTCTCATGAATTTTAATTTCACTAATAAGTGTTACCGAGTAATCGCTAAGAAAGGTTTTGGTGTGATTTGTTGGCTGATTCCTTCGGGGTAGGGGTTTCCTATTAGGATGCCTTTCCACAAAATAAATAGCAGTTCAGTCATAAATCAGCAGAATAGAAGTGCAGAACATGCTTGAATTAAGATACAGTCATAAAACCAAATCCCAGTATAAAAAAAAGTGGTTGCTTGAGACTTCTGAAAGGTACATTCACTTGATAATTGAGGGGAGGGGAATTTTATTATGGATCAGAGCAAAAAGGGTGCACCTAAATATTTTTGCACTGACTCAGGTGATTTGCCTCCTGCCTTTCCTCTTTACTTCATTCCTTCCTTGGCTATTCAGTGAAGACACACTGCATTTCAGCTAATCTGGTTTCTACAAGGCTAGGTAGATACGATTTTGTAATTAACCAGAACGTAAAAAAATCTGGCTTATCATTTGTCATAATTAGTTTAATATTCTATTAAATTAACTTTAAAATGCTGCCAGAAAGAAGAATGCACATCCAATGCATGGTAGAGATGCCTGTGAAACCCAGTTAGTAATATCTGGAATAATAACTTTGCCTTGTGTTGATGGACCATTTTGGATGCTATTATACTCCAGATGTGGCATCCAGGAACCACTTCACTGACCTTAGCGTTTGTTCTTTATTCATGCACCCTGTCTCAGCACTACAGCAATGCCTGTTTCCTTCCTTAATCTTAATAGAAGGCCTGATCCAAGACTTGCTGAGGCCAGTGAAAAGCCTCTCATTTATATTCCTGCATTTTGGACCAGGTCCACAACTTACAGCCGGCAAGATAACAAGCATTCCTAGATTACGGAACCATCGTTTTGACAATTATGATAACATTTTTGTTATTTTCAAAGCAAGTGACTTTCATGAATTATGGCAGTGATTACAGTATTCAGCTCCTAGCTGGGAAATTCTTCTTGCAAAGGAAAAATGTTAGAGCATATCTGATAAGCAACAAAAGAGCATCCTGGTACACAGCCAGTTTGGTTTTCACAGATCTGTTGAGGAGCTCTGTCACCTGTAGGAGTGTTCAAAGATGTGGTGCTAATTCTTAGCAGTGGTAAACACCTGCAGGACAGTGCTTCCCCCACCACTAAAGCATCCACTGAGCTGTGCAATCTTATTGAATCACAGGATGGTTAGGGTTGGAAGGGACTTTAAAGATCATCTGGTTCCAATCTATTATCAAAGGCAGAGTAATGAATAGTAATAATGGATCATGAAAAGAGGAGTCTTGGTTTGGAACCAAAGCATGACTGTCAACTGCTTGATATCAGTGTTACCATGTTTGGCGATTTTGCAAACAATAATAGCTGTGTTCATTCATCATTTGCTGCAGGAAGAACAAAGAAATACGAGGCTGTGTCCTGACAAAACACAAACCTTACAGTTCACCACACATTATTTTTATCAATTCATACTACCATCCCATGGCACTCTGAAGGACTAGCAGTTCTTTCCTCAAGCTTTGGCTCCCAGATTAAAGACCAAGTTATTATCACAGTGTAGAAGAAAGTTTCATAGTGAAAAGTATTTGAGGACTCTGGGCATTTATCCCATGGATAGTGATGAAGCTTTGTTTTTTGAATATGATCTGAAACATTCTAAGTCATTAGGAAGCAACATTTTGTAGCTTTCACTGATTTTCACAGTGGAATTATGAAACATTTCCATTTTATTATTTTTTGACACTTCAGATAGCTTTGTACTATACATAGAATAACAATATAAATTATGATAAAATTGTACTCATAATAAATTAATTCATGCCTTTGTACTGTAGTAACACATGGCATCCTGTTGTAAATACTGGACTGATATCATTAAGAAGATTGGTTTCCTCCTGGGGCCTCAACTCTTCAGATAAGCTAGTTGGTGTCAGAACCTCAGCAATTCTATGTATTCCTCATCAGAAAGCACACTAAGCTTTGCTTGTTTCTCTAAATCTTATATTTGCTGAATATATAAAAAATAATTCCCAATTAGCTATATTGGTATTTCATTCAAAATGTTAACCTGGCAAGAACCATTTTTCCTGCAATATTTGGCAATATATTATGGTCTTTTTCTGGCCTAACAGATCCCGAGATATGAACAATATAATTTGTTGGAAACATGAAAATTGATATTTAAAAAATGGTATTTGGGTTTTATTTTATGGCTATGGGGCAGAGATTTGTTTCCTTATTTTCCCATAGCTTGGTTTCATGACATCAAAGGTCATGTTAGAGAAATAGTGTCTAGAAATAGATGGGCAGTAATGGTTCAAATGTTTAAGGAGAGAAATGAATGCTGACAATGAATGCTGGATGTAAGCTATAAAGGACCTTGTGTTCACAAGAATCAAAGTCAGAAGAAGTAGAGGAATTAATTTTCAAAATTTTATTAAGCTTAATTTTCTCAAATTCCAGCTTATGAAGACAATTTTTTCCCACAGTGGGTTTGT
The DNA here is from genome assembly GCA_013397095.1 of Sterrhoptilus dennistouni. Taxonomy (NCBI): domain Eukaryota; kingdom Metazoa; phylum Chordata; class Aves; order Passeriformes; family Zosteropidae; genus Sterrhoptilus; species Sterrhoptilus dennistouni. The sequence goes on along the minus strand of VWZU01010569.1, from coordinate 186,327 downwards.
GTTTTCAAAATGGCTTATTTTTAGCTGAAGTAATCAACACTTGTGGCTCTGCTGACACATTTTGTGATGAGGAGCAGAGGTTTGTTGACAGGGAAATCTTGCAGCACGGTTGTCTCTGCAAACTCTGAGAACATTTCTGGAATGAGAGAGCCAGACAGGGCTACCTCAGAGCTGCAGGTTGTGTAGCATGTGGAGTTTCCTAGGGAGGAAGCCATCCAGTCTCCTGCTTGGCTATTCACTCACAGGGAATGTCACCCAACATTCCCAGCTGAGAGCTGTGCCTCACAGATGGTGCCACCCCCATACTGCAGAGAGGCCCAGGAGTGTGACAATAACTCTGCTGCATTGGCTGCTGTGGATTAGCTGGTGCTACCACTTTGCTCAGTATCGTGGCTACCTTTCATATGGTGCCATGGAATAATCCCTTACCTAACAAATCCCACCAAGTCCAGCCTGAATTGACTGGAATGAGATCTACCAGGGTCACTTTCACACAAACTGCTGTTACACAATTTTCCATGCACCACCTATTCTCTGAATTTCCTCATGGAACAGGCAGAACAGCATGATGGAGGTCAGGGTAAAGCTGAAGCAGTAGTTGTTGAACATCTCTCAAAACTTCCAGCCTGGATTGACCCATTTCACCAGCCCCTTGTTTTGGCTAGCTCTACAGTAGCCAGGATTATCCAACATTCCCACTGTATGTTCACTTGAAGCTCTGGACTTAACAGAGTAGTAAACAGTGCAGTGATTGCTCAGAATTACAAGAACAACTGTATTTTTGACAGACTAAATAGTAATGGCCATTGTGCTGGGAGATTTTGCTATTAGCATCCTGTCAGTCAAAGTAAAACACCTTTTTATCAGACTTCACAGACTGAAAGAGAATTGTGGCCTCACCTCTCCCAACTGGCAAACATAAAACTGAAGCAGCCTTGGCATGTTACATATGTGAGAGATTGAACCATGATAAAGGAGGAGGACAGTTTCCAGCTTGGCAAGCCCTGGAGGCATGCATCTGTTCTCAGCCTGAGCCATCCAGTACCATCTCAAGCTCTGAATACTCCTTCTCCCCTGGCACCACAGGAGAAGCTCATTATGCAGTACTATCCCTTTCCTCAACATGTCCCCCAAGGTATGGAATGAAATGGCCAAGTTACTTTCATTGCAGAGGTAATTATCTGCATTTCATCCAGCAATGAAGCTTTAGCAGAAATACAAATGGAGCAGATTTGGTCTATTGAGCAGAAAAGGGAAAATGATGAAATGTAACAGCTCAATTTTGTTTGATACCCTGCTGCCGTTCCTCCATCTCAGTCTAATGCCAGCCTCAGTATTCCAATATAAACAGCTCTGTGGCTTTTGTTGCAAACTGAGCCCTTACTGGGGTACTCAGCAGGCTGAAGATAAGGGGTACAAGTTTTTCTAAGACCCTAGAGCTGATGTAGGGCATGGCATAAGAGGTGTTATGTAACTTCACAAGTGCTGACCCTCATCAACACAATTGTCATTGCACTCAAGACTGCAGCAAAGGCATAATTAGAGTCTAGATTTTAGGCTTGGGTTCATAACTGTCATTGCTGATTGCTCTGTGTGCATATTCTGCCTCTCGTGCTCTGCCTTCTCCATGCATCACTCTACAGTGGGAAATGTTTCCAGTTGCATGAGCAACTGACATTTGGGCACAGCTACATCACATCTTGGGGATAATTTTAAGTCTATTGTAAAGACCAGGCTTAATCTCTGTGTAAACTGTAGTTCTCCGGGCATAGATGGCAGGCGGAATTTGAAATATATTTTGCATTTTGCACCTTGGTTTATCACTGGTCAGGCCCAGAAAGGCCTCCATGTACAGCCTGGGAGAACATCAAGTGGATAGGGCTTTTGGAACCTGTCAACCAGAGTAGACACACTACAGACAGAGTTTCCTTCCCAACACCACTGTGCCAAGAAGATGCTGACAACCCTCTTCCATTTTCCATCCACAGAGTCATTCTCTTTAGGCAGAAAAGCTAGAAGACTGTATAATTTTTATGCCCTGTATTTATTTTAAACTACCTTCTTTTGCAGAGCAGGTGAAAAAAATAAAAGCTATCTTTGTAGTCATAAATCATTCCTTTGAGCATTTAAGAAAAGATGTGCTTTTCAAATTTGAAATAAAAGTTTAGTGGCAAGTTACATTTAACTTTAAAATTATATTTTATAATTGAATTTTATTTTGGCTCTGCTGCGTGCCAGAAAGCATGAAGGAGTGTTTGTTATGCTTTCAGCCAAACTTCCCTGAAGATGATTGTTATGTGCTGGTGGGAGTGAGGGTGAGAGAGAGACAAACAGTGCAATCCTAAACGGGCTGGGCAACTGGTGATTGACAGCAGCACTGTGGAGAAAGACTTAGGGATATTGGTGGCTAAAAATAAAAATAAGATGAGCCGGCACTGTGCACTCACAGTCCCAAAAGCCAAGTGTGTTCTGTGGCCATCTCACGTCTAGAGAGGTGATTCCCCCCCTTGACTCTGCTCTGCTGGGACTCCAGCTGGAGTACTGTGAACAGCTCTGGGATTCCAGCACAGGAAAGTCATGGACCTGTTAGAGCAGGTGTCAAGGAGGGCCATCATTGTCGTCAGAGATCTGCAGCACCTCACTCATGGGGACACCCTAAGGGTTGAGATTGTTCAGCCTGGAGAAGAGAAGGCTCTGTGAAACCTTATATTAGCCTTTCTGTACCTAGTGGAGGGCTACAAGAAAGGGGGTGAGGATTTCCTAGGGATTGTAGAAATAGGATAATGGGGTAACGCTTTGAACCAAAATGGCATAGGTTTAGATTAGACATAAGGAAGAAATTCTTCACTATGACACTAGTAAGACACTGGCACACACCTTCTCCACAGCAGAGAAGTCATGGAAGGCCCATTCCTGGCAGTGTTCGTGGTCTTGTTGGATAGGACTTTGAGAAACCCTCTCTAATGTTCCTCTCCATGATCACAGGTGTATGAACTAGGTGGTCTTTGAAGGTGCCTTCTAACCCAAACCACTCGCTGTGATGGTTCAGTGATGATAATGATTCCTCCTGCATCTCACTAAGAAAGGTCCAACAGCAGTTGGCATAATAAAACAGCTATTTTAATAAAACACAGAGATAGAGGATAGATAGACAGATAGATAGATAGATAGATAGATAGATAGATAGATAGATAGATAGATAGATAGATAGACGAGTGTATATAGGAAGAAAACTTTACCTCCTTTTAGATGCTGAGAACTCTGCTTTTTTGGAACATCAGGCAGTGCAATTGCAGAGCAGATCTTTTTGGTTCGTGGAGAGAGAGGGTTTTTATTTTTTGTCCATCAAGCAATTGTATAAAACTTCTTACTTGAAAACAACTTTATTTCTAAAAGATGTTCAAATGAAAGCTTCTTGCTATGCTATGAAATAAATCCCCAGTTTCAACCACTCATATTAGGAGGATTAGTAGCAAGTGTATAACTCCCTCAAAGAACCAGGAAATCAGAAATATAGCATGGAAGAAGTTTTCCTGATGGAGGAGCCTTAACAATTTAGTATTGAGCTATAGCACTGAAGCTTAGCTCAGCTGCAGTACTTCTTGATTCCCTGTTTTCCTGACTCTTTTCCAGTGTAGATTCATGTTTCATTGAATAAAGAATGTCATTGAAATACACTCCTCAAACCATTATCCAACCAGGCTACCCAGTGTCAGATATGCACATAACTATGTGCTAAAAGTTGTCAAAACCACTGATCTGTCGTGATATCTGTGCATATATATTGCCCTGAATAAGGACACAAAGGACAAATCCAGCTCTAAGTGGTGATGCTGGACGATTGCTAGTGACCACGGTAGGCAACAAGGGCCATTGGTCAACTCAAAGGAATAAGTAATAAGTAAGCCCAAGGGAATAAGCCAAAAGATTATAGGGAAGTTTAAAACAACTTGTTGGGGAGAAAAAGGATAAACACCAAATACTCTGTCAGTAATAATTTGCTTCAATTTTAACATTTTAATTGAGTCACTGTAGGTAAAATACTTAATAAATTTTAAATGTATTTTACACTGAGCAAGGTTTTAATTTGATCTGTTGTTCTTATTTCTATTCCGTTTTCCTACATATTATTTCACAAGCAAAATTCTCAGTTTTTTTCAAACTGAGTATATTTCTTCTTTTGGGGAAAAAGAAAGAGAATAAGTCAGGTCAGATGGCTTGGTAGAGTGCTACCTCTTTTTTTTCAGAGAGATATGGGAAACCACACACACAAACTACAGGAGGAGAGAAAGTAAAGAGTGCTCTTCACATGCAAGCCTTATTTACAAAATCCTACTGAGCTATCTAACAGACACAACTACAAAATCTAGGGGCCAGTGGTATTAATAAGGCACTAAATGAACAAATTATTTAATCTGCACATTGTTTGTAATATATTTTTCTGAAAATCTGCTTTCAGAATTTATAATCACAGCTGTGAAGACAGAAACTGCTAAGGAAAATGTAACTCTCACTGACACATGTCATAGGGCAGGGTGTGATAATTTTAAAACACAACAGTGTAGGATGTAGTCATGGAATAAAAATACAAATCTGATTAGATACATGCAACAGCTTTGTCTACTTAATATCCAGTCTGAGAAATTAGTGTTCATTCAGGAAACTGGTTTTGTTCCAGCAGTGGGAGTTTTCAATTATTAGAGCTAGATCAGATCCAGGGATAATTTAGTATCAGCACATTTCTGATTGAAGGCTTTGTGCCACAAAGCATCTGACGAGGCTAAGACATTCTTTTCTTATGCTGTTTCCTCACAATTGATTTCTTTCCCTGCTTTGCATTTTCACATAATTAATATTTTATCTTTGCTAATTTAATGCCATTCTTTCTTCTGCTTATGTGTAATTTCTTTCCTCTTGGCAAAAATAAAAAAAAAATCCTCACTGGTACAATTCACATACGAGAAGTCTGATATTGAAAGGAGGATGGCAGAAAGAGCGAATCTTTTCTTACAATTTGTGATTCTTCTCAAACCGCTCACATTTCAATAACATCTATTTTGAGTGTCTCCAATCTTCCTAATCCTCTAACTGTAGAAAAAATCTTCACAGTTCAAAGACACAAATGAAGTATCTAAACCATCAAAAGAAAGGCGTTCACATCTAAGACCAGTTAATATTTCTTGTGTTTCCACTGCTCTGTCAGAGTGTGGAGTTGTAATTACAGAGCCTTATTGTCAGACTCAGTGAGAGTGATACGCTCCTTAACAGGAGCTGTGCCAGAAATTTACCCATACACATAGTTTGGTCCCTGATAGTTGCTCAAAGAACTGTGATCCTTTTAAAAGACTTGTGCTGTTGCACCCAGACCTACTGGCTGACAGGAAGACATCATGCCCAAACTTGCCAAATACATTTACTGAAGAAGCAAAAATAATGACAAGAGAAGCAAGGAACGTCCCAATCAATCATCAACCCAATTTTGGTAGTTGCTTGTTTTCATGCTGTCAGATGAGGGAATTATTTAGCAAGGGGCTGGTGCATATGAGATGTGCAAATGCAGACTTGCCCTGCACTCTGTGCTGCTCCCCATTATCCTACATAGCCAAGGACAAGTTGGACAGTGGTGGGGGCCTGTGACTGCCCAGCTTTGACCATCCTTGATTTTCCAGCTGCTCTCCTGGCAGCACAGCCACTGCTGTGGAGCTCTGCAGCAAAAATAACTATCAAGCAGTGTTTAAAAACAGAAGCATTTTACTATGCTGCCAACCTCTACCAGGGTTGTAGCTCTGCCACAGAGAGATAGTGGAGGTTAACAGCTAATTGCAGATAATTTTTAGTATAAATGTGTGTATGTATACATGTACACACATATTTTCTAGCAATTTTCTAGCTGCTGTTTTCTCTTTCTTTTTCCCTTAATCCCTTTCATACAGTAACTACCATGAAGAAGAGGGGTTGAGGACTTGGTGTTTAACCTTGGGAACACCTGAGAGGAAGGAGGTGAATGCTGAAGGGAAGAATGTAATGGAGAATGCACAGAGGGAAGTAAAATACTTAGGCAAGCAAATGATTGAATCAGTGACTGGAACAACCAGGTCTCTGCTGGAGATTAATACGAATGAGATGCTATGCTTCATTGACTGTTTACCTAATTTCTTTAAACATCAGTATTGCTTTTATGTTGCACTTGCCTAACTTAGCTGCAGCTTGGTATTTAATCTATAAAGTCATTATTAGCTGAATGGTGATTGAAAAGCAGCAGGAAGATACTCTGATTATGCCTTAATTATTGCCTTGCACCTGATCTTCACAGAGAATATGTATAGTCCCACCCTCCCCTGTTGCTCTCAGCGTCTCGTATCTGAGTCATAACTAATGTTATTGCATGTGTCTAAGAAAAGGACTAAATATGTTTCCACTGATTTCCAGAATAAGCTGTAAGCCTACAAAGCTTTATTTGCTTCCCCCTCCTTTCTGGTCCTAGGTATCAAAAGGAGATATTTGGTTAATGGCTAAGTAACACTTTTATTGAGTAAGCCAGAGCTTTGTAAATCCACATCTTCCTCCCTGCACACTGTTTGGAATCAGCTGAAAGTTTTCAATTTGCGTTTTGCCAGGTTGCCAAGTTTGCATTGACACAACTGGAAACTTTGAAGCAAGCTGAGATAAAGCAAGTGAGCAGGTTCTTAAACCAAGAGATATGAAGCAGAAAAAAATCCTCAACTGTCCCTTCAGGTAGAGACTTGAAGATACATCCTTGATAATGAGGTGCCATGCTGGTTTATTAGATCACATATAATTTAAAATGTAAATCCTAATGAAGGCACAAAGAGCTACAGAAAGTGGAAGGAGTCAGTGGTTTTTTATTAAAAGAATATGCCATCTGCCTTTTTAATCTTCCAATGAATTTAACATTACCATCTTGGTAATTAGCACTGACAAATAGCACGATCCCAGGAAACCAGACAGCAAGACATAGTGGATTAGTTTTGCATCCCTTGCTGAGCTAGCATGGGGCCACAACTTGGGCCATGTGGCTTTCTGGCAGCGTTATTTTTAATGGATTTCAGTTCCTACCCATGAAAACACACAAATATGGAGATCACAGTCGTAGAATCATAGAATCATTAAGGCTGAAAAGACCTCTAAGGTCACCAAGTTCAACTGTTAAACCAACACTGTCATGCTGTCCTGGTTTCAATCAGGGTAGAGTTAATTTCCTCTCAGGAGCTGTTGCAGTGCTGTGTTTTGGATTTGGAATGAGAATGGTGTTGATAACACACTGAAGTTTTGTGGTTTTGCTAAGTCGTGTTTATCCTGACTCAATGACTTTTATTCCCCTTTGTCTCATGCTCTGCCATTGAGAAGGTTTGCAAAAGAAAGTGGGATGGAGCATGGCTGGGACAGGGGACCCAAACTGACCAAAGGGATATTCCACACCATGGAATGTCATGCCCAGGACATAAACTGGAGAAGTTACCCAGAAAAGTGGCTGATCTAAATTGGAGAAGGGCGGTCTGGCATCGGTCAGTGGGTGGTCAGGAATTGCATTGTGCAACTCTTGTTTTTCCCCTTTTATTATCATTATTATTTACTTTTATTACTGTCTTTTACTTTATTTTCAACTATTAAATTGTTCTTAGCTCAACCTATAAGTTTTACTTTGATTTTCCTCCCAATTCCACCTGAGTAGGGGCAGAAAGAGTGAGTTGACGTGCTGTGCTTAATTTCCAGCTGAGCTCAAACATGGCACATGTCCACTGCTCATGTCTCCAAGTGCCCCTTTTATGTGTCTTTTAAATACTTCCAGGTATGGTGACTCAGCCATTTCCCTGAGCAACCTATTTCAGTACTTGCTAACCATTTTTTGTGAAGAAATTATTCAGTATCCAGCCTAAATCTCCCTTGCTGCAACTTGGGGCCATTTCTTCCCATCCTATCACTTGTTTCCAGGAAAAAGAGAATAACACACCTCTTCACAACCTCCTTTAGGATAGCTGTGTAGAGTGATAAGGTCTCCCTTGAGACCCCTTCCCTTTAGACTAATCCACCCCAGTCCTTTCATCTGCTTTTCATAATACTTGTGCTTGAGACCCTTCACCAGTTTTGTTGCTCTTCCTTGAAAATGCTCCACTCCTCAATGTCTTTCTTGTAATAAGTGTCACCCAGGTGTATGCATGTTACGACAAAAAACCAGGCAACATCTTCCTGAATCTGTAGTTACACCACACTCATGCCAACATTTACATCCCTGGCAGGGGAAATCCACATCTATATGGGAAGGGGGACCCTTTCCAGCTCCTTTATTTCTTTCCTACACTCTCAGCAAGGAGCACAACAGATGAAGAGTAAATGAGACCTTTCATGAGACCCTCATAAATGTAATGATACCTCATAAATAATCATGATACTCCTGTAAAAATTCATCAGTGGGAAATATTTGGCCTGAAAACTGGAAGGGGAAGATAGTTGTCTTTTAAAAGACAAGCTTGTCTACTTTGTTCAGAGTTCTCATCAACTCTCACTTTGCAAAGGAAATTGCTAGAAGATGAATTGTTAATTTCAGTTCCTTCTACAGTGAGCCATTAGAGAGTCACTGATATGTTAAAAGTGGACAATTTTTAGTGTTTGCAGACTGGAACAAATGGAATTAGCATTGTACCTCTGCTTCTTAAAGAAGAGAGGAAACGCCAAGCTATTTTCTACTTTACAGAGAAATTCACCTTGCTGCAGTTTTGCTGATCTGCACAGGAGGGAGACACAATTTACCTCTCCAGGCAGTCAACAAAGCTTCCCTTGTTGTTTACATCCCTAGGAGATACCACTTGGGCTGCATGCAAATATTTAGAGATCCTGTGGTGAAAAAAGAAAACACCCCACAAAGCTGCCCAGAAAATTGCAGAATACATGCTTTTATATATACATGTGTGTATGTATATATATATATATATACACATAAATATATATAAATTTAAAAAGAAATAATTTCTATGATCACTTCAGTTCTGCAGCTTCATACAGATTTCAAACTATTTCATCTGGTGACAGGTACACATTAAAAACTGTAGGGCAGTCAGACTTTCTGAAAAATCTATTTCTAGATCAGGTAAATACTGAAGACATGAATTTTCCTTATTTGACTTATAAGAAAGGAGAAAGATATTTTCATATAGAAAATGAATAGTTCAAGATCATTTGCAATTTTGGAAGTTTTTAATTTATAAAGAGTTTTTTAAACATGGCTCATTTTATTTTAATGGGCAAAACCTACTCCTTTTTTTAATACCCTTCCCTTGTTAAGCTGTCTTTCTCCAAGAAAAGGAATGAAAAACCAAGATAAAATGAGCTATTCCAATTTATTTTTTAAGCAAAAGCATTCAAAAAGGGCAAAAGATGATTGTTGAAATTATTTCATTTTGAATGCTGTGGCAAAGAAATGGCATTCAAAGGGACATTTGTTCTTTTGCAAAAGAAAGATAATTGGAAGAAATATCATTGCCACAGGCTTCTTTTTCATCAAAATTCCCAAAAAACAGCCAAACCACACAAATTTCCACCTGCTCTACTAAGATATTTTTCAGCTTCAGTCAAGGGTCAGTGGCTGTTCAAAGTGGCAGAATAAGATGGACATAGTCTTATCCATCAACTTAGTTTCTTGTGTGACCCATTTGATCAGTTTACATGATTACCTGGCAACCACATCACCTCACTGGAACAGACTGTTTCACTACTAAGAACCTCAGCCAAAAGCAGAGCTCTCACTGTCAAACTTTGACACAATTCCCTGTGCTGAAAAGGAGCATCTTTCCTAACAGCTAATTTAGTGAAACTTCCAGTCAAGCACTTGAACACCTGAAAAGAACACGGATTAGAAAAGAAAATAAAAGCAAACAAACACTTCCACACTGGCTATGAAAGGAACTTTTACTATTTCAGTGTAAGCTTGGAAAGAGTCATTAAGCAAGAGTGTTGTAAAGCAGGGACAAACATGACTAGGTGAGTTGTAAGATTAAAGGATGCTACAGAGCTGGTCTAGCCTTTCCAAGGGATCTCCTGAATCTTTTCCTGAGGGGTCAACCAATTTTTATTGTTTGCTTTTCTTTTTGCTGCACAGATAAACACAATTAGGTCCATAGGGGAGTCTTATCTGCAAAGCTCTGTGCTGCCATAAAAGGGGCAGGCAAGCTTTTACTTGGAATCATTTTCTGTTCCTTGCTATGGAAAGGAGCCAAAGTCCTTTTGCCTTCTTATAAAGCCTGGACCCTCAGAGTCTGAGGAGAAAACATAATTTTCTGCTCTACGTGACTAGGTGTTACTATACAAGCATGAGTCTCTTCTCTCTCAAAAATACAACCACGTTGAAGTCCAGTTCTTTTTCCTCAAAGTTAACTGCTTTCTTTGTCTTTTACTGATGAAATTAAGGAACTCACCCTTTTAATAGCTTTCCAGATAATTTCATTCTTGGGCAAATCAATGAAGTAGCACTTCTTAGAGGTTGTAAGGTTTCTTAGAAGTCTAAGGAAGCTCTGATTTATCCAAAGGTAGAGGAGAAATCAGTGGATTTTCCTGACATTTTCCTCACTATCTGTCACAAGAGGAGATCTGGGTTGCTCCACAATCATCAGCTGGAAGTTAGGAATCATCTCGGAAATTACTCTCAAAACAAGTGGGACTTCCAGTGGACACTATTTCGACTTGCAAATGAGTGTATCTGCAACAAAATTTGCTCTTTCAGAATTGTAAATGAGGTGAAATATTCATTAAAATTGAGACTGGATATTTCATAATTTGCTTCAAAAATCCTCAGTATTCCACAAATTTTATCCATGCAGAGGGACATGCTATATTATAGGGACATCTAGTCAAAATTGCTCTGTTTTCTGAACTTTGTGATTTGCAAGAAAGTGTTTATGAACATGTTAAAAGACAAAGGATTATTTGCAGACAATATTCAGTGAATAATTTTGAGTACCTTGGAGAATATTGTCTTCATGTTGTGAACACTTCACTAATGGAAAACAGCCAACAATTATAAATTAATTATAAATTATTTACTCAGCTTTAGTCACAGTCTTCTTGTACAGGAAGGGGAAAATACTCTTTGAAGTACTGTTTGATTCCTCATCTTTTATAGTATTAGTGTTTTATTGCAGAGGTGGTTATGCAATGATTATGGGACTGCTTAGATCAATTTCTTTAGAGGATTCTTTCAGAAAGCCTTTGGGCAAATCAGTTAAAGTCAGCCCCATGCAAAACAGACTTCCTACCAAATTATTGGCACGTTGTACAAACTGCCTTCTTCTCCCAGGACTGAATTAGGGCTTCTGAATGGAGGGCCCAAGATCCTCGCCCCATGCATCATATCAAGCTGCCTTGTCTGGTTAGACAGGATACTCTTTTGAGATTTTTGGCCACCACAAAAACAAATGACTAAGTACTTCCTGAAAAGAATTTCTCATCTGCTCTAAATCTACCTCTGCACACCTGAAAACAGCATTGAAGTTGTGCTATTAACAGTTTATTATTTACTGTTGTCCAACTGAAAGAAAAAGTGCTGTCCGTGGGCTGTGTTCAAACACCTGTACCCCATGAAAATGTACAGAAATGGTTCCTGTGGGCCTTAGAAGGGCATTTTGCAGCATTGCTTCCACCTGCTTGGACCACAAGTTCTGTGCCTTTCCCACTGGTCCCTTGCTAAGGCAGCCCATGCTACATGGTCATGATCCATGGAACTGACATGGCAGGCACTATCAGAATATAGAATAAAAAAAATAAAAGCATCAACTGCAGGATAAAGGTTTGAGTTTTACAGCCAAGCAACACCAACAATGCATTTGATAGATAAAATTATGAAGAAAATGAGGGATTTCCTGCTTCATAATTAAAACAGACATAAATACTGAGAAAAAAAACAACAGCAAAAGTAATTGGCCTGTTTGTGGCAGGATAGGAATGCTCATATTTATGCAAGGATCATAACTGTGTACATGCCTACCTACTCATTAGAGGATATGAAACTTTCATTGACAGAGAGATTGTAATTACAGTATAACCACCTTTGGTCTGGAAACAATTATCTGCTATGGGCAGGGAAGCAGCTTTCTATTTTTTTGCATTCTTCTGGGAATGCAATTTGAAACATTAAAAAAAAATCAGAAAAAATTTTGCAAAGATGTACATTAGTATTTGCATATGCTAAGCAGGAAGAAGATATCCCATTGTTTCCTCTACCTACATGTCATGTTACAGCTTTGCAAAAGTAATGATAAAGTGCCTGATCCCTCAGCCACACTAACAAACCATCAGCCACAGGAGTGAAGCTACAGTCTCAGGGGCTCTGGATTAGTGTCACAATTTACCTGGTAAAAAGTGAGTGTCCTGAAGAGTACAGAAGAGGATGAGTTTCTAGGAGGTTTTCCCTTCAGCTGAAGGCAGAATTTTTTTGCCTTGACACTCTGCTCTGTAGAACATCCTGCCTAATACCTTTCAAGCTGTGTGCCAACTCTCTGGCCTTTTGATTCAATGTCAGTCCCAAGTGGTGCAAGTGCTTTTGTAAAGTGCCTTTCAACTCACAGGAAGCTGAGTGGATGATGTGAGCTTTTGAAAAAGTCTGGAGGCCTGGCCATGCATACTCATGTCTGTCTAATTTAGGGAATTCATTGCACCAGATTTTGTAGGTAAGCTGATTTGTTTCTTGTCTAAAAACAGGTGCTTGGTTAGAACAAAACCACTGACGTGAAACGACTCATTTTTTCGTACTGTGAGCAATGTGACAACACCACTTGCTTGTGTGTTACTAATAGAGGTTGAAAATCAATAGGAATAAAAGCTTAAATTCAACCAAATCTAGATGGGGTGCATTGAAACATTAGGGGAGAATGTGAGCTTCTCAGCTCTTATTCTTAAACTTTAAATACAAGTGAGATTGTTTCAAGCTTATTTTTTCCCTGATGTATATTTACATATTTAAAAGTGTTTCCACACTCTTTTATAGTACAACATTCTGCAGCAGTAATTTCCTCTGTGATGTTACTAAACACAGAAGGGCTGAGCAACCATGTATATGGATACAAAGACACACACACACACACAGAGATATGTGTGTAAAGACACACAAGTATAACAGAGCCCAAAGATTTAGAGTACCATCCACAGATATCTACTTAAGTAACTGAAATTACCACAGAAAACCGGGTAGCAGGAATTTGGTCTGCTCCAGAGGGGCTCAAAACTGCTTCTCTGTCCTTGAGACCTGGAACTTTCCATTTTCAGTGGTGCTGTTGGGTACATTTTGTGGCAATGTACACAAGGCCAATCTGCCAGCCAGGACAAGGACGGACAATTCCCTGTGACCTTACCCTTTTCCTAATCTCCCTAGTCCCAAGCACTCCTTGCTAATTCCTGGGCACCTGTATGGAAAGTTGACAGACCTGCTGCACCCTTTATCTAACAAAAAATCACCAGGAAGGTGAGGTTTAGGTGGAGTGGTTCTAGGTCATGCCCTCAGCTCATTCACATGATGTTGGAATGTGTTGTTATGAACACAGAGAAGAAAAAATAACAAGGAAAATGGGAGATACCATTTAGGGCAATGTGAATCACTGATGCTTGTGCCTTATTCTAGTGAAACATCATAGAGCAGTGTTCCACTAGCAAATATATGGGATTTAAGTGTCTCTTATGTTTAATTTTGCATCTTCTGGGGTGAAGGACACACTCATCTGTATGAAGCATTCTTCACCTGATTAACTTCATAGATTGCATCAGGTAAATGTAGATTTATTTTCCGATTTATATGTAAATTTTAGAGAAAGTTGTGTTGTTTATGAGCTTGGAGACATGGGGTATCATTTTGTCAGTATCTGTAAGCCACTGCCTTGTTTTTCATATTTTAGTAAAGCATTCTGGCATAACTTCTATGTTGTGTTCCTTTGCAACTGAACAGAGAAATGCTTAAAATAATATGGAATGTTAGTAAACTCAATGCAAAAAAACCCAAAGATTTGCTTATTTCTGAGGAAAAACATATCTCATTTTACATATTGGTTTTGACATGTAGGACAATATAAAAGCTTTTGGAAACTCAGAGTTCAAATAGAAAGTAAAAAATGAAACAAAAGCAAAATGTTTTTAACAATTATTTAGACGCGTTTCTAGCACTATGAATCCCACAATTTGAGGAAAGATAAATAACTGAAAAACAGCTTTATAGCAGTGACCTGCAATGTTACTTAGGGGCTACTGAGTGGAAGGGACTTGTCTTTTTCTCTTATATTACAGCTGTTAGATGCTACAAAGCACTGAAAATGATGCCAAGCTCTGCAGATAGCAAAAGGATGATGCAAAAGCCCCACATTATTTTTTTCCTCAGAACTATAAATGAATTATGCTTTTTACTAGACCTACTAAGTCCAAAAACACAGCTATCAATGCTTTGCTACTGTTTACATACAAATTGTATAGTAAGAAATCCCATTGTTCCTAAATTCAATGATTTGTCCTGCTCCCACACTATCCTTTGGCAATTTTGCACATCAAAAACGTGTAGTGGGAGGTCCACAATGCTTTATGACATATGTTCGTATGTTTAACTCTATTTATCTAAGTTGCCCATCCCTAAAATTGCCTTCTTGTTATTCCTCTTCTTCCTTTGTTTCTATGACATTTTAAATTTAATTTTTTTTATCCTCTACCTCAGTTAGGCTTGAATGGTATGACATATTTCATTATTATTGCATTTAAGCTCAAAAAGTTTATAAATGTACGCAGGAACAAAACTGACTACGAAAAATGTGGTTACTATGGGAACATACATTGCAATTTAATCTGCTATATCATCTAAAGAGCCTCCAGGAAATGCAAGGAGACATCCTTTGATGTCAGAATTGCTTGAACTACTCTTTACTTCTCTTTTTGGGGTCAGATTCTGAATCAGTAAATACTTCTCCCAGTTTCACCAACAATACTCAATGAGGACATTGTAAAATCTGTCACAAAGGGTTTGGTTTGGGTAGGGGTGTGTTGTTTTTCTTGATCCACTGATTCCTATCTCACATTCTTTGCAAATCAGAAGTTAAGTGAGAGACTTTTAGGTTTAGCTGGATTAATTCCTGTATTCTTTCTCTGGTTAAAAAATCAGAAGTAACTAAAAAAAATTCAGAAGCTCACTGAAAAACTATAGTCATGAGAATCAGTGCAATTTAAGGAAAATACCTCACTAGAACACTAAAGCATGATACTCTCCCCACAGGAAGACAGGTCTGCAAAATACACTAAATCAACCAGTCAGAAGGACTCCCCAGTTCATCAGAAGTGGGAGGGGAATTCAGTATCTGGGTGCAGGTTTTTCTGTTTGTTTGGTTTTGTTTTTTCCTGAACTGCTTAACTGATTCTGATCAATCTCTCTCTTAGATACAACTTGAAAATTCACTGTCACCTCACTTTATGAGATTACGTTTCTCTCTTCATCCCTTATGCCTGAAAGAGGCCATGAAATAAAAAAGAGGGATTATAATTTAGGAGAAGGAGATTATTTTACACAGAGCTAACATGTGATCCAATGCTCACTAAGCTCTAATTTTAACAAAGGGTGGCTACATTAAAAAGCCACCGAGATTTTAAAATATGAATACTTGTTCAGTGTTACAAACAGAGCCATAAGTATAACTTCTTTTAAAGGGACTTTTCTTTGCTAAAAAAAGCAAAGGGAAAACAACCCACACTCCTCACCTATCTTGCATTGCTGAGGTTTTTCAATCTTTCAAAGAGAAAAAAAGGTACTTGATAGTTTTTTATATTCCTTAAACAACATTTTTTCAAATTGCTTTCTTCACAAAAAGAAAAAAAGACATTTTCTTTCCAATTTGAGATAAAAATTAGAGATTAATTATGAGAAGACTTAATTGCAAAGGAATTGCAAATTGACTTGTCAGAATATTTGAAATATCAAAATTTCTATCCCACTTTAGGCATAAGGATGATTCTACTTCATAGAAGAAGATCTGATTTGTTGTGGTTTTTAATTTTCGTTTTGTTTTGTACCCTGAAAAAGCAATGACCATTTAAGAATAAAAAACCAGTAACATAAAATCTTTACTCTGTAATTAAAATAATTGGAAGAAGTATTTGACCTTCTGAGAGCTGCATTCTCAAGGCTTTGAAAATTGATTTAATTGCTGAATGATTCAGGTCTACTTTTTCTTACAGTCTTGGTTTCCTCAAGTAAATACAGTCACAGTTTTACTGCTGGAATCAGTGTTAAGTACAGTTTTGAATGAAATTAATGACCATGAAGATTTTCCTTTATTTCACAGAGTCCTTTTCCAGCAAGGTGCTCTGTATGTACATGGTCTTTGTCTTTATATAGATAAATCTTGAAATGCAAACTGCCAGCAAAAGATAACTGTGTGCGGGTCCTCCGGCAGGCTGGAGGGAAGAATTCAGTATCCCACCACTAGGGTGTATCCCAGATGGTCTTTTTCTCTCTCCAGAGCTAAACGCATCACTGTTTTGTCCCTCGAGCAGCGTGTTCCAGGCAGGGCTCGGTCTGTTTGCTGCGGCGCTTCGAGCTGCCCTCAGTCTGCTGCAACCTCACTTGGGCCATGTCATTTTGTCAACCCAAAATTTCATGCTGAACTGAGGTTTCCTTCTGCTTCCATTTCCTAAAGGCTTTGTGATAAATGTGGCATTGGGTAAAAATTCGTGATAAAAGAATATAGAAATATATGTTAGATTGGTGTTAATATAAAAAATGTGAAAAGGTAATTTCTACAGTCTGTAGAAACTTCTCTCCAAGCCAGGCTTCTGCCATCCCCCAGCCCCGGGACAAAGAATGGGACAGGAGCCAGCAGGAGGAACAAAGACACTAGCCAACCCAGATAAGAATCGGCATCATACCCAGACAGAGAAATTCCTCCCCGAACGAAAGAGAATTCTCCGCCGAGGAATACACATTGAAATAACCATGGACCAGTGGGCTCCATCCGCATGTGAAAGGAGCCTTCCCGGAACAATATTTGCAAAGTTTGACAAATCCGGGAAAACCATCTGAAAATTATTTGGACTATTTGCCGGACTATTCCAGGCACCTGTTTCGCCTCGGGATACAAAAACCCCTATAAAACCCCAGGCTGCGATCCGCTCCGTGTGGATTTGGGAAAACTGTATCTTAGAGTACGGACCCCTCATCCACCCAGTGCTGCGCTGCAAATCCTATTTGTGGTTTCTCTCTTTGTCGGTGATTGGGATTGTTTTATTAATAAATTGTTTCTTTGTTAATCCGATTTTTGCCATTTCATTTATAACAGCTTCACAAGGTGCTTGTTCTTAGAGAGCGAGGAAACATAGTTTTGAGAGAAAAGCAACAAGGAAAAGACAGTTTCCAGCACTGACTGCTCGTCAGAGGAGGTCTGCCTTTTCCAGCAGCCTGTTCTGCCACAAGGAGAAAAGTCTCCAACGTGCTTGGACTTACATAATAGGGAAAACAGCTCCAAGTTCTTTCCCCCTTGGCCCTCCCAGCTAGTGCTGTATAACTGATCCATTGTCTCGACCACCGCCCTCAGCCCCGGCCCAGGCTCCCAGAGGGGTTTTCAGGTGCAGACTGCATCTATTCTCTATTACTGCTGGGTTCAGAAACACAGAGTAACTTACAGACTCCAGACAGGATGAATGCCAACGTGTATTTGAGTGGCAATTTTTTGTCTGCGGGACACTTTGAGCATTCCCAATCTGCCCAAGCAGGAAGAAGGCCTGGCTTTCCTCTCCAATTACCAGATTAACAAATACAACAGTAAAAAAGAAAAAAAGCCCTGAGAACATGTTCTTAACTATTTAACACTGGCAACTGATGGAAGCTTTTGTATAGCTGTACAGCTATACAATACCTGATCACAGTAACACAAAACACAGTGTTTCAGGCGAAATACTATGAAATTGCAGGACAAGAAAGAAAATGTTCCCCATTTTTTTTGTTGTTACCTCTCTCCATCTCAGTTGTAATGTATATAGTCTAAAAAAGCTGTCATCTATTGACCTAGGGGAAATATATTCATGTCTTACATCATCTTTTGGATCAAATCACACTTTTCTTTTCCTACCCCTCCAGGCCTGCACTTTTAGAACGACTGAAGGACAAAAAGGTTAAGATAACATCTCTACTCCTGTGATGTTACTCATCCCTAACCTTGACTGTGCAGCAGTGAAGGCAAGATAAAAGCTTCATGGCATGAAAGGAGTAATTAGAAATCTGCTACCCCCTTGCACAGGCTGAAACACAAAAAGTCAGCTGTGGCATAGACATGGTCAGTGCACTATATCCAGGATTAATAATCGTACACCAACACATATTTCCTGAATCTTCACTGTAAAGTTATGTGACTGCAAAGTTATGGGAAGCAAGGTTTCTTACTCCTTCCAGCAGGAGCTGAAGGAACATGCATGCAACCTGACTTGTGACTGTCATAGCCCAGTCTGGTCTCAAACCCTACCTGCAGGGTCTGCACAGCATTCTTGGCTTTCACACACACTGGACAGCAGACATGTAGCCATGGACCTTAATATGGGTAACCTTAGTTGCACCTATGTTATTCCAAAGGTTCCCCTGGATTTATCAGGCTGATTGTCTAGCCTTCCCATAGAAAAATAATAATTAATATCTTCCTATTATATTATCCTTGCACTTATTTAATCAAATCAGGCATGGAATATCCTTGAAAGATAAACCAAAAATGAGACAATGTGCAAAAGACCAAAGAAGTTATGTTATTTTGCAACTGTTTCTTTGCAAATTGTTGGGGACCTGTAATGCTAGACAGATGATTAAATCAATGACAAGAGGTCAGCTTTCTCTCTAACATATTTCAAGTTTGCTAGTGAGCTCAATAGTAAGCAGTCACAAACAGAAGGTTAGGAGGTACTTTCATCTTTAGACTGAGAATAATTCAGTCATCATAGACCTCAACTCAATTAATTCTAAATCTGTCATACATCTGCTCTCTTCTGCTTGTGCCCTTTGGTGTAATGCAACTCTTCTATGCCTTGCTTGAGCAATTAATTGAAAGACCCAAACCACAACCTCTGCTCATCTCTCCCATCACCCCATTTAGGACATGGACTTTCCTGGGCTTGTGCCCTCAGTATGTGCATGGTTGCCTTTAATGTTTGAGCTTAATAAAAATTGTGACAGTCCTTCAAAGCAATGCCCTGGGTGTTTTTAGAAGAAAGCTTATTGTCTCAACAGTGGCCTGGGACCTGAAATTATCAACTGAACAGCCTTGGACAAGTCATCTCATTTTCACTTTGACTCAGTCTCCTCATTTTGAAAAGGCTTTGAAAACAAGACACCGGTGTCACAAGATATTTAAGTGTATGAAGTGACATGTTATCATACATTAATATAAAAGCAAGTTGTGTATTTTTGTCTCCATTTAATTTAATATACTGTGTTATTTTCTGCACACAGTATTAATTTGCTGTCTTGTGGAAGTTCTGTGTAGCTCACAATAAGTTGGATTCTGTCCCTTGCTAAGGTGGTATTGATGACTCTTGACAATCCTTTGACATTGTTTCAGCCTAACTAGATACCATATGAGTTATTTCAGTCTTCTCATGCTCTATCAGCATAAAGAGAATTTTCATTCACCATCTGGGCTTCTTCCCCTCATATACCTATGAAAGCAATCCTTACTCAATATATAATTAAGATGTGATGCATATGTAAAAAACCACAACCAAACCCCTCCTGCCCCCCAAACCTACAGGAATTTCTAATGTTTGTCTCAGTAATCTTTCACTCCTACATTTTTGAGGAAGGGTGTAGAGTGTTTATTCTTATCAAGAATGTAAGAGCTGATACTCTTTGTGTCTGGAGAAGCATTTTTGCTGGGTCTGTGCCAAGCTATCTTCAACAGCAGTGAAAAATATTACCATCACAATTGTGTGATTGTGGTCCATTATAATGGAATTAACATAAGCCATGTAGAGAGGCATTTCAAAGCACTACATTTGTGTACAATAATCTGATTTGGAGCTATCACTAGCCAAGGAAAGACTACATGAGGATTAACATGACACCCTCTGTTAATACACACTCTCATGGTCTGACCGGGAAAAGTCAGATAAATGCATTCGTCTCAACCAATTCCTACAGATCTGAGGGAAGCCAAGAAAGCAAGACTGAGCTCAGGGGAACACAGTGCTTTGTGACTGAAGTCAGCAAAAGTTAATCTGTTATCATATATCTGATGAGCATATCTTCTGAAATGGTATAGAATAGTTTTTTGAAGGTGAAGTCATGAGATGCTTTACGGAATCTTTTTTTGCAAGCTTTCAGTCTTCGAGGCTTCTCTCATGCTAGATTTGGATTTCACAGCCTGTTAGAATGTAAAAAAAAATTTCCCTGTCTCCATGTACCCCATCTAGAGTGTATAAAGGCAATCTGATACAGTCTACAAACTTCAAGCTTAGCATGACAACTAACAACTTCAGAGCATGCAGGAAGTCAGGGCACAACACACTCTAACTACCTGAAACAGCACAGAGACACTTTCTACAGTATAGCAAATATGCCCAAGAATCACAGCCAAGGAAAATCAAAATAATTGGAAGATATTAAGGAGGCTGAGATTTCAAGAAAAAAGGAACAACATTTCTATAACTTCTGATTTGTTTGCCTCTAATATTTACCTACTCCCTATATACATTACCTACTGACCAGAAACAAATTCCAGGCTTCTCTGTAGCTGTCAGTAGTTGTCCCCTCATCCATCTCATGCTCAGTCCTCTTAGGTTCTATCTACATGCAGAATTTAGGGTGATCCCACAGGGTGATGCTGCACTAGAGGATATAATCTGGACCAGACCTGGAAGAGACCTTGAAATTAAAGAGAGAGAGAGGATCCTTCCTGTTCTGCAGTTGATTCAAAGTCTTTTACTTAAATTGCAAAAAATTTTCACATAACAATGATTGAATCTAGGCCTCATACCTCTTAGGTTAACGTCCTCACCTGGTGTTCCTGCTTGCTTGATTTTTCCTCATCTGTTCATCAAAATTATAGCCATGCAGGACAAACTTTTCTCAAAAATAAAAATGGTATGTGGGCCATTGTGGTTAGCAGCTACTTCTTTGAAGGCAAGAAACTTCCCTCCAAAACCTTTTTGTTGCAGAAAACTGTCATATGGTAAAACCAGCAGAACTGGAATCCCTTCATCGATGTATCGTGGTGTAACGATGCTGCCATATCAATGGGTGGCAAGACCAATCATTTTGCAAACAGATACTCAATGAGAAAGAGAGCACTGAGAGTCAGAGTCACTTGAAGTGACAGACCTCAACTTCAACACACTCCTGATCTAATACAAACAGGTTCCCTGTTCCTGGCTGTCATCAATGCTTGTGGGAACAGGCT
Organism: Sterrhoptilus dennistouni; assembly: GCA_013397095.1. NCBI lineage: Eukaryota > Metazoa > Chordata > Aves > Passeriformes > Zosteropidae > Sterrhoptilus > Sterrhoptilus dennistouni. Next base: position 164,923 of record VWZU01010569.1, on the reverse strand, counting down.
GGTATTATAGACACAGCACATAAAAACACGTGGCTTGCCACAGTGACTAGAAAGATAACACATCATCAGCATATCAGAGAAATTCATCAACATACAGGATGGAAGGCACTTTGTTTACATTCAGGGTAGCTCAGTACTGAATCACTGTGAGTGTGGTGAATGAGGGTGAAGATGAGCAGCACCAGGAGTTGATGGATTTGCCTCAACAGGAAAAAATATCTGTTGCACAATGAAAATGAGGAGAAATGAGATAATGAGCAGAGATGCAATTTAAATCGAAAAGAAAATCTTGATCAAGCCTAAGAAGTCTTGTTAAGGGCATTACTCCTGATTTCAAAATGGCAAATGGCTAATTTAGTGTTCTTTTGCTGTGTACAAGTAGCTCTGACACTGGCTGAGTGGTTACTTCTTTCTTTTAGGGCTGAAGGAGAGATTTTCCAAATACTTTTACATCTGCCCTAGAAAACAGCCAGATGTAAAAAAAATTTTGTCAGATACACTTGGAAGAAAGTGCTTTGAAAAAAATTGACCTGTGATATTTTTCAGGAGTTTTCAATATCCTACCAGGTGATAGGGTGACATGCTCTTGTATGTTTATGTCATCATGGAAAAAAATGCTGCAAAAATGTCATTTTGGGGCAGCCTCAGAGTTAGCCAGGCTTGGTTTCTTCCTTGTTTGGGGACAGTTACCTCCTGATGCTCCATGCACAACATTCCACTAGACTTTTTCGTCATTCTATCAGACAAAATTCTTCTAAACAGAAAAACCAGCACATTACACTTAAAAATGACAAAATAGACATTGGTAAAAAAGTTTTTTCTACTTTATTTTTACAGGAATGATTCAACAAACCTGAGAAAATTTTTGGAAATTTTTCTGTATTGCCAAATAGATCTTCGGGTTTTTTAAAAAAATAATTAAAAAAACCCAAACAAGCAAACAAAAAAACCCCAAAAAACTAAACCAACAAAAAAACACCCCGAGCTTCAGCTGCAAAACCAAATGCAGACCTAGTGTTAAATGCTCTGCTGAACGAAAGTCAAGAAGGTGCAATGCTGAAAGTCACACACAAAGGGGCAATACTATAGCTGAGTAAGGAACCAGAGTCCTCCTACTTGTGTGAATGCATTGACTTGTTTAAAACACACTCTTTTGTCAAGTGCCCCAGCAGTGCCAGGGGCAATCAGGCTACATTGTGGTTGTACAGAAAGGTAGCACACAGAAATCATCAAGATGGCAAGAAGCCAGAAACCAGCAAGGATACTCACAGCAAGAGAACGGAGGCGAGAACCAGCACTCACATTCCTTTTCAGTTTTCACTGTGAGCTCTTCACAGAAATTTCTGCTTCAGAGCTTAGTTGCTGTCATGACAGTTGGGTTAGGGGTGTAAGTAACTGGGGCACTATGGAGCACATAGCAGTGGTTCCCCAGGGTTCAGGTGGTAGCCTGTGCTCCAGGGGCTGTGTGATGCTCAGTGGGGAAAGGTTTCAGGCTGGCTGCGCACCAGGAGAAAATACAGCCACACATATTCAGGTATAGAAACCTGGATATCTATTTTCACCAGTCTGGCCAATTAGGCAACAAGGTGAACTCTCAGGGTATCTTGCAGTTTGATATATTCAGAATTCTTTAAGCTTTGGAAGCTGAACCAGATATGGCTCTTCTCATCGTAGTGCTCTGTTCCAGTTCTTGTTTTTATCAGCTGTGCATCAACTACTCTTCCTTTACAATTTTATTAGATGCTAGCATGTATATTCAGATAGCCCTAGAACACAAAGTGTTTATGCTTTTTTAATGGGGGAGAGCTTCCCAATGTGGTGTCTAACATAGACAAGATGGGAGGTAGGTAGGTAGGGTTGGAGGAAATGTAGTTTATTGGAGTCTCCCAGAGTTGCCGTGGTGGTGCAGAGGGTATCTATCCTTCTTGGTGCTGGCTTACCACTGTGACAGTGGATCCCATTTCCCCAGGAGCTGTCACCACTAGAGTTGGAGCTACCACACAAAATGTGGAGCCAGTCTGCTTGTGACAGAGACCAGGGGAGAAACCAGAGTAAGCCAATCTTGTAGAACTCATATGAAACTGATAAGAATTACTAATTTTTTCTGGTGTACATAGTGGCTATAGCTATGCTGAAAAGAAGTTGATGGCTTGCAAGGCAAATGTATCTGGTGTCCATATTATCTTTGTATGCAGTCTTGAGTCAGTTCAAGCTCAGGGTGTTCTTCTGGCAAGTAATACTTGGGTTCTTCCCGGGCTTTCCAGCTGCTCAAATTTCGGGATATGTCATCATTGCTGGACTAAACACAGAGCCTGAGTACTAAGCAAAAAGGAGTTAAATGTGGTTTTGAACACACACATGGCTTCCCCTTCCGTAACACCAACCCTGTTTTTGGACAGGGTGTTTGAATCCTGACCTGTCTCCCAGCACTGTGCAGTACAGGGATTAGATCTCCAGAAAAGTTATTTCTGATCCAGGCTCTCATCCTGACTTCAAAGCAGCTCTGCTGCTCTCTGCTACCTGGCATGTCCACTGAATGAGCAGATTTTCAGATTCGATAACCTCTCTGCATGGTTCAAGCCATGACTATTTCATACAGGCACAAAGTTTTGGTAGGAATCTGACCATTCAGCTGGTCAAGTGAAGAAGAAGATGGACTGCTGTAAAAGAGAGAGAAAAATAAAAGGAGGAAAGTTTGCTCACAGTTAAACACAGGTGGGGATATGTCTGGGAATTGGATGTTTTGTCTCCTCTCTGGATAAGGCTAGCTTTCTCTCCTGGAGCACACGCTGATTTTTGTTGTCAAACAGCCTTCAGCAGGTGAACTTCCTCCCGGAGCTGGTAAATTCTATTAAGAATTCTCACATTTTTATTTCCAAAAACTACTGACAGTTTCTTTCAGGTGCCAGAGTACATCAAATCCCATCCCTAGGATCATTAGCTTACACAGGCAGGACTGAGAGATCAGCAAAAGGCATGATTAGAAACTACCTTAAAGATTTTTGGCATGCCATTCCTTCACATTCCGCTTGCAATTAATTATGTGCAAGCCTACCCAATGCGATGTTGAGGACACTTTACAAGGGTAGCATCAGCTTTTCTCTTGACTTATTTGTGTTAGATATAAGGACTTTCCTTTTTAAAACAGGAAAAGAGAGGATTGTTTGGGCCAAAAATGATGCAAATAGTCTTTTTCAAAATGTGATACTCCCAAGTGTGTAGTCAAACAGAAAACAGTTACCATGGTAACACAGCTTCTGTTTCCCCAACTGGATGATGCAATACTGATTAATTATGCTCATGTTGGGATGGTTTATTTGATGGATTTATTTAAAAACCAGCTTTTCATGGACACCTGTAGAGATTTGGTCTATGACTAAGTAGATCAAAAGGCATGTGAATAAGGTCAGAGAAAATTTTGTTCTCAGTTTTTGAAAATACTCCCAATATTTTTCTACATTCATTCACCAGTAGCAATTGATCCCAAAATAGAAGCTTCAAGTGAGATTCTTAAAATTATTTCCTGCCATTACTCAACATCTTACAGTTTATTGTAAAACTTTTTCTTGTTTTTTAACTTCAATCTTATTTGGGCCATTCCTGAAAGCATTTCAGAATGATCCTGGGAAACATCTCTGTAGGTGGTGAAAGTTTGCTCTGGATTCATCCTTAAGACTACTTTTAGTTGTGTGTGACCTCATGTTGGAGAACTGAAGTCACCGATCTTGAGTTTACTTCTACATTTCAAGTTATGTTTTACCACTACCTGAGTCTAAGAACAAGGTAGATTCCAGCAGTCCCCATATGAATAGTGAGTTCCAAATACATTTAAGACATTTGAAAGACCCAGAAGCAGAAGGGCCTCTTGACATGAATCCCAACAAAAGACATCTAAGCACTTCAGAAAATCCCACCTGGCATATACTACTCAGTTTCAGGAGCCTAAAGTCTTCACAAATAGGATAATTTCAGGTATCTCACGCTCTTCTCAATAATGAAATCTGTGGCCATCAATCCACCACCTTCACAGCAACTCATCCTCAATTTTACTCACTCCTACTGTATTGTCTTACATTCCTTCACTTGCTTATCTCTTACTTGCTTGATGTTAACATCTCAATCACCAAATAACTCAGGTTGGAAAAGGCTCTCTGGTGGCCTTGGGTTCAAAATTTTTCAAAGCCCAGCTCCACCAAATGAGATTTTGCAGAGTCTTGTCTTCTCTGGCAGAGATTAGTTTCAAAATTATCCAAGGATGGAGATTCTATAGCTTACTCCAGTTCATGGCTGCTCCCACTGCAAGGACCCTTTTTTGTTACATCTATTAACTCTTAGCCTGTGCTGCAGTCTGTAAAGCATTGTTTCTTATCCTTGTGCTGCATACTTCCAAAAAGTGTTTGGCTTCAAATTCTGTGTAAAGTGAAAACTGAGTGCTCATCTGACCAGATCTTTCCTCCCACGTGTCTTCACTATGCTTTCGCAGACATTTTGAAAATTAAGGTGATTACCTGTTTTTTTTAACATTCGATATAGTGGTGACACTGCAGAAAGACAGTTTTCTGCCTTAGAAGCAAATCTAAACACATGGGGGTTTTACCACTTTTATCACATGGAGAACTTTTCTTTCTTCATGGGATCACAGTTTACATAAAAGAACTTCTTGAAGTTTTCTGTTCCACAGTAAATATATTCTTAAATGTAAATATATGCATAAGATAAGCATTCATGCTGACACAAGTGGGTTTTTCAAGGTATCTCATTAAATCTAAGCATGTGCTTAACTTTTATCTGACTAGAAGCAGCCGCCTGAATTTCGATTTTTTTCCTGGCTAATTACTACTTGCAATTCAGTTCATAACTACCAAATGGAAATCTTTCAGAAGTGTCCTGATTTTGCTTAGGAAACATATCCTGCACCACACACTGCCTCTCTGCCTTTCTGAAAAACTTGTGTCATGAATGTGTATGAACAAGAAAGCACAGCTAAGGCTTATGGCCTTGTACTTCATGTTTTCATGCTTTTCTTTTTCCTAATGTTTAAAGCAATTTTAAAATAGTCTTCAGTAAGAGCTCAATGTTGGGAAGGGAGAAGTAGTTGCATGAGTTTAAGAGTGAAGTTTTCATCAAATCCCCTCAGCAAAACTGTTCATTTGAAATGTGCTTATGATGAGAAAATTTGGGTGGTTTTTTCATTCCTTGTGTTTTCTAGGAAGCTGTTTCCATAGGGAATGTACAGTGAGGTCAGGCATGGCAGCTGTGGATGACAAGCTTTAGAGGTGCAGCACAAAATGTTTCAAGGCAAAGGTGGGTGATCTTGGGATCAGACTGAGCTTTGAAAATCCAGCTGGCAAACAGCTGAACTTCACATCCTGAGGGGGCTCCTACTTTATTCCCCTTTGCTAACAGGGTGGCCATCTGGAGAGATTACATGTAAAGCCTGCTGGAAAAAGAGTCTTTCACACTGCAATCATCAGATATTTTTTCATGTACTATAGGAGAATGAATGAAAAGGTACTGCAGAACTGGCTCTTTCAATTTACATATAGGGAAAATAATCTAGCTCACATTAAAGTGGTTATCAACATGAATTTTATGGGCCATATTTACATTGAATCAGTCTGTGTTTCCACTCACACAATTTCGTATATGAGTGTCTCTATAAGGATTGCAGGGGGTTGTATTAGACCTGAACTTCTTCTGGAATGAACAGGGATAACCAGACCGAAGGACTTGTGATGTGCTTCAGACAACTGAAAATCTGGCCTGTTCTGCATAGATGTAAGGATATATCCTCTTTCCAAATGGAAAATCCGGCAAAGTAAGGTGTAACCACCAGGCTGACTAAAATATTACATCTTGGAAAATTACAGTAAAAAGTTTCTGTTTTAAAACAAAATTTCCCTTTAAAACAAAGTTTCCCTTAGTGTACAGAAAAGTTTTCCTTTGTTTTCTAGCAGGGTAGTATTCAAGGTTTTAAGTTAAAACATGTTCAATCTTGACCTCTAATGCCACCCAGGCTCCTTTGGGAAGTGCTTGAATCTTCTTTTAGAATCTATATACTGTTCTTAAACTAAAAACGTGTGGATACAGTCACAGTGTTGTCTGGTCCAATTTGGTTCTCAGTTTTTTTGGGTGGAAGCTCCAATAAAACAAGTGCTGGAGTGTTTCAAATGGTGAGCCACTATTTCAGCTAAAAACCAGCACCATTACAAAACAGAGTTCCTACAGATTTTGGCTCTTATGATACATCATTATTGATTTCTCTGTTGCTTCATGTTGATTCATCTCAACTGTCCCTGTCCTGCATAAGCACTCTCATTTTCCCCCCATGTGTTTTGGGTTGGATTAGAAAACTTTTTATGGAGATCACATCTGTACAGGATCTGTACACTGAGAATGGTCCCAGAAACTACATCAATTGCTTCTCTTTCTCCTAAGTGCCAGTGGCAGCACTGATTTGTCAGTGCCTTATCTGAAGTTCAGTGATCAAGGCATCAATTCATGTAATCACTTAGAGTTACAACACCATTACCTTATCTTTGGAAGATGCATATTCCCATGAGAATCCCTTGTTTTGTACTGTTAATTATTGTTAACAGTGATCTGCAGATGTTTCTCCCCTTTTACAGTTTCTTTCTTTGTATCCTTTTTATTGGGAGCTGCCAGAAGCCTTTGGTTTAGGATTGATACATACTACAATACTGATCAAACACAGCTTTGATTTTCCTTTGTTTCCTTCTTCTCTCTATCACTGGTTCAGTTACATTTCAGGAATGATGAAAAAGGCTGGCTGGGAACTAATTATAAAAAAGCAAGTTGGAAGAAATACAATTTGTACCATTGTCCTTTATCTTTCAAGCAGCTAAAATGATCACTAGTATTTCATAAATGAAAGAGAGTAAGTAAGATGCAACTGTTAGGATTGGGCTGTATTATAAATAATGGTTACTAGGGAGATTTCAAGAGAGCTTAATTTGGGAGCATAAGAGCCTTTGAGAGGAACTGAGCTGTGTACTCCTAAATCCCCCCCATGATAACTCTTGAAAAATATTCCCTTAAGTCATTAGATCACTTTAAAAAGTACAGTAGAAACACAGATGTCAGTATCTTGCTGAAACACAGGTCTGACCTGGTTCCTAAGTGACCAGAGCTTGCAAACTGTGGCCTTTCCATTTTAGCACAATGCAAGAGGCTACAGTCTCATCTGCCTCTTCTCTTATACAGCTACTTTTCCAGGATATATTGTTTTTCTGGACAAGCATAGTTTCTGTTTCTCTGTAAATTTCTAGGCAGTTGCTCCTCTTCCTTCCTTATCTTCCATCCCAGGTCCTGCCACTGCTTCCTAACTTTCTCTCATCCATCCACAGCTACCTTAGTGCCCTCCTCATATTCTGCTGTGGTCCTGCCTCTTGTTCCAGTTGTACCAGCAGGTAGTCCTATGTAAGAGGGACAGCAAAATTAATTCATTTGAGACCTACTTTAAGATCTTTTCCCCCAGTGCTGGAGTGTTTCAAATGGTGAGCCACTATTTCAGCTAAAAACCAGCACCATTACAAAACAGAGTTCCTACAGATTTTGGCTCTTATGATACATCATTATTGATTTCTCTGTTGCTTCATGTTGATTCATCTCAACTGAAATGTGTATTTTTGTTATAAAGTAATTTACTGGTGCCTCCATTTTAAATCTGTAATTTGAGAAAATGGCCTGAAGTAATGAAAGGCACTTTTGAAAACCAAGGCTGCTTTCAATCTAAGCAGGCTTGGAGAGTATTTATTTGTCACATGGCAGTCGCTGTAAGTTCATCAGAAGGAAAACTTTCTTCCCCCTGATGATAGCAAAGGTACACCACAGTTCATGTCTCCAACATCCCACTGCAAGTCTCTAGTCTGTGCTAGTGCTGGCCAAAGACCTCTGGGTCCTGCGAGTGGCCAGAAGAGATATTCTAGGGAGGAATATCAGAAGTCAAACATACAGCAACATTTCTGTCATATACTTCCCAGCCTCCAGCTTCCTGAGATGGATGTTGTTTTTATATCTAAGAAAGCCTCACACTGTAGTTCTCGTCATTAACTTTTCCTGTCTCCACTTGAATCCCCTAAACTATTTGCAGTCAAGCTTTAGCCAGGAGTGCCACACACAAGAACTATCTCTTGTTTTTTAATCCATCTCCTGCTATTTTCACCTGATAGTCCTCATTTCTCTCATAAGAGACATAATGAGCAGTCATTTCCCTCTCCACTCACACCAGGGGCACAAAGCACAAACATTTTAAAGACTCATAAATTAAGAAAAGTTAGAACACTTTCAAACAAGAAAACAAAGTTTTCTCACAGTTTCACATATATTTTAAATGAACAGTGGTGATGATGAAAGAACAATCTCTTGAGCTGAAGAGGAGTCATAATCCTGCACATCTAGGAGATGGCTGCACTTAGCCTTGAATGAGGCTCTCTGGAAGGATCTAGGGATGGTGAACATTACCAAAGCCCCTGCATACTGTTTGTGAGTTTTCATGTACATTAAAAAGTGATAAGCTGGCCACCTACTGTTCATATTTTCGTATCAGATGGTTTTGTCTCACATCAAGAGAAACTAAATGGTTTCAGTTTAAAACAGATGGCAAACTGTTGGCAGGAGCTTTCAGAGGCATCAACAATTGTAAAGTAAAGTAGGACTCATAGGACAGATGAGAAATTAAATACCCAGTGCTAGCAAGTGACCTGAAATTAAATCCAAGGTATAGGCCATCACTCAGCAGGATGTTGAAAACTTTCCTACGGATCTGCATTCTGCAACTAGCTCCTGTCTCTTTCAAGGACAGGACAAAAGCCCCAGTTTGAAAGGAGATTGCCTTTTTGAGAAATGGAAATTCACATCCAAGTCTGGACGAGGTTATTTGCATTTTGTCACAGACTGTTTCAAACAGAGTTCCCATCTCTCCTGAGCCAGGTGAGAAAAACTTCCCGGTATGACAGAACAGCTGAAACAAAACACCGTAAAAGCAATTTGTAGTAATAAAAGACAGTCTGCCACCCTACCAAACAGGAGTGTAAGAAAGATATTTCTGAAAAACACACACATCTGGATTATGACCTGCAGGTCAACCACCTGAAATCCTGCGTTAACGTCTGGCTTAGGAAACTCTGCTGTTGGAATGCCCTGGCAAATCAATAGGCACAAACATGCTGAGGGGTTACCACTACTGGCAAGATTGAAAGTCTTGCATTTTTCCTTGCCTCAGCACAGTGTCCTGAGCATGAGGGCTGCTCTCCTTCTGGTACAGGAGCTGCTGCTGGGATGAAGAGCACACCCCCACGACAGTGAGCCTGCCTACAGGCTACCCCTGCTGCAGGAGATGAGTCTGAAATCTGCCACATAAACATCTGTGCTGCTAAGGAATGGAAGCACAGGCCAAAGGCTGCTTAATTCAGTCTTGAGAAAGCCAGTGAGAGAGACATGCAGAGTGACAGCTGTTATGTGGCTCTCAGTTGAGGCTGGCCCCACAAGCTTTTGCCACAGCACAGAACACTCTTTCTATGTGCCAGCTAAGATGTCCCCTACTATTATTTCCACTGCCAAGAAACCACCATCCCTAAACACACTTGTAGCATTCCTATTTGTCGCTTCAGGACACTGAACTTTTGATCATCCTGACCTTTGGTTCTCATCTTTTCCAGACCTCTGAAACTGCAGCAATATAGTAATTGTTATGAAACCCAAAATAAGTGCTCAAGCTTTATTCCTGCCATAGGCACTGACAAGTTAAAAATTGCTTTGTGTCATATTAAGGTTGTTTAACACTTTCAAGAATTCCCAGGACTTCAAGGCTTCTTTTATTCAGGGAGATAGAAGTTTTCTTCTGCATAGATGTATTTTAATTATCACCTAACTAGTAAGAAAGAGAAGGAGAAAGACAGTCCTTCCTGCAAAGGATAGATGCGCATTCAGTTTCTCCCAGGATCAGTCAGTCCCTTTTCCTCACACTTTCTCGTGACTCTCTAGTGAGCCAAAAGTCTTCTGCAGATGAGCTTAAGCTGAACCAAATTCTTTTCAACCAGGCATGTTTTTCTTAAGCTGTTTGTCTCTCCATGCATAGCTCTATTCACAGCCTTCCTGACTCCTTTTATTGTATTGGATGTCCCAGTTTCTCCAAAGAAGAGTCATGATTAAGTGGAATCAGCAGCTGGGTTCCCATTTTCATGTGAATGGTTATGTGCCACTGGTTTCATTGATTTGGCTGGTTTTTTCTACATCATTGATAGGAAACTCTATTACAACTCAAAATGTTGTACTTAAATCAATGTTGACATAATATTTTGATTTTTCACATTCTTTTTTGCATCCTCAGAGAGTTTGTTGACAATACCAAACAGGGATGTAAAGATGACACATTCAAAGGAAGGGATGCCATTGTTATTTTCATGGGGGTTTTTTATCTGAGCTGATGTCATATGGTATGAAGTATTCCTTTTTTCCAATTTGTGTCAGCTGTCCTAGTCCTAAAACTTTGTGCCTTTACATTCTTGCTCTCCTTTTTCCTCATGCAGTCATGCCCAAAATACAATACTGCTTATATCTGCATCTCCGATGTCCTACTGCTGGAAGCATTTTTTTGTAGTAAAAATAGTATTTTTTTTTTCTTATACAGAAGTGTTGCTATTTGGTCTCACAGTGCACACACTGGGCTATGAATGTACTTCAAACAATTCCCAAACTCTCTTGGAACAGCAAAACTCAAAGCAAACCCTCTAACCCAACATAAGATTGATGTTCCACAAGGATGTGGATCCTGCACTGTTTCCAGACCAACCCAGGATTCCTTAAAGCACTTTGGAACTTCAGCAATTTTGACCTGAGCCTCCAGGATACAAAAGAAACTGAGGACAAATCCAGTTTGCAGGATCACTTTTGATGTGATGGTGACTTTTCCATAGTCTGCTCACCACATTCAGGGTACAACCTGGGCTGCAAACCCTTTCCTTGAGTGCCTGATGTGGGGACAAAGCTAGCTTAGGATAGATAAATCTCAGTGAAACAGAAGAGAGGATTTTGGAGCAGAGGAATACCAGTAGGATTAGTACCCTGTCCCTGCAATGAAAAATTCTCCTCCAGAATTCATGACCAGCACCTCTGGGCACTAGCTCATCCTTCAGAGGAGGTATCACCCCCCCGCTCTTTCCAGATGGATCACTGGCATCAGCATGTACCAGATCCATATAGCAGGAACCTGATTCAGAGGGGTGTAAACAGTGCTAAAGCCACACAAAAAGTCAGAAAAAGATCGATTTTGTTTCTAAAGTTCTATGGCACTCCCATCACAACACCCTCAAACATGCTGCAAGTATGCAGAAAAGGTGCCCTCTTTAACTACCATCAACTCTTTCTTTTTACTTTTGATTTGTTATCTGCAGAATTCTGGTATATGGATTGCCTCTACACAAGTGAGTTTGGATTTAACTGAATTTTGTCTTTTTTGCTAAATACCTGGAGGCAACCTGGCATGCACACCCTGTGGTATGAATTAATATCTATTACCTCTATCACTCTATTTAATTCAGCTAGCAGAACATCTAAGTAAAAAGACTTCTTTGGAGCTTTGAGCCTGTCTAAATGCCTCAGGTGTTTTCAAATTTTTTTATTCTCCATGAAAAATGCATCCCCTAATGATAAATCATTGTGAAAAGTGAACAAACAGCAGATCCAGCTTTGTGAATTAACAAACAATGTATTCTGTGAACACAGGATATGTAAGGCTGCATTTATCTAGCTCATCCCTTTTAAAGAGCAGCCAACATCAGGTCCTTCAGACAGAGGTGGGAAGAACCAGTGCAGGGCAAATTTTCTCATCCATTGACCCCACTCTGAGCCCACAGATCTACTATGGTTCCTCATGCTGTGGGGGCTGAACACACCCTGGCCTATGAAATGGGATCAATAGGATGGGAAGCATAGCTGAAAGGCAAGTATCATGGACTCAGAAAACCATTAAGATTGGAAAAGATCTCCAAGATCATTGAGTCCAACCTTCGACCACCATATCAACTAAACCACAGCACCAAGTGCCTCATCAAATAATTTCTTGAATAATTCCAGGGATTGTGACTCTACCACTTCCCTTCCAACACTTGATACTGCTTTTGGTGAAGAAATTCCTCCTGGTGTCTAACCTGACCCTCCACTGGTACAGCTTGAGGCTATGTCCGCTTGTCCTGGGAGAAGAGACCAGCCCCCACCTGGCTACGATCTCCTTTCAGGAGGTTTCAGGAGGTTGTAGGGAGTGATAAGGTCTCCCTGGAGTAGTCCCAGGCAGGAGGACAAGATGTGCCATGAGGGAAGAGGGAACACAGGCTATTAAGCCTGCAAGCCAATCTGCCAAAAACTTTCCAAAGATCTGCCAGAGTGTGATGATTAGACTTCAGGCACAAAACCGGAAGTACAAGAACTTTGTCTTCTGCTGAAGGATGATTTAGAGAAAATCTTGACTGAAGTCATACTGTTCTACTCCTGAGCCAGGGTGAGCTGAGCACCATTTTGTGAAGTGCACTATTTCTGCTTCAGCAAGAGAGACAAAAGGACTCCGTAGCTTCATTGCTGGCAGAGAGAGCAGGAACGATTTGTAGTGAGACACTTCAGGTCTTGGTGATCAGTACTGATGGTTATGTGTTCATCACATATTAAAGTAGTAGTTTCACACAAGGATAATTATGACATGAAGAAAATTCCTGGACGGAGGAGAGAGAGGTCAAAAGCCAGGCCGTCACAAATCCTGAGGTTGCTGATAAATTAGGCCAGCTTGAATTAGGAAAAAAAAATAATTAAAAGGACAAAAGAACTCCCCCAGGATCTTACTTTATTTCATGGTTTTAGAGGTTCAGATTGTCAAGCTATTCAGAATCATACTTAAGAATTACACCTTTCCAAATTGCCTCTTTATCCAGAAATTCAAACAGAAGACAGAAAGGCTGTGAGCATCACATTTCTGGGAAAAAAAATACAGAGCAAAAAATTTTCCTTTTGATTAGAGAAAATATTCTGAAAAATTGTTCATTGCAACCATGATTTTTCAGTCTGAAGAAGTCTCTCATTTGAATTCCTCACCATCTTTGAGATACTTGCTTTCCTGTATGTATTACTACAGTAAAAGAGCAAAGAAAGATGCAATGAAGAGCATCATCAGGAGACACTGATTCCTCTGTGTGGTTCAGTTTGCTGGAGAAGAGAACACATCTCATATCAGGAAGGGGTATTCATTCAGTTCCAACAGCACTTAAGAAGCCAGGGCACAGAAATAGCTGGGGGTCTAACAGTCTGTAGGCCCTGTCAGCATTTATTATCCATAAAGGAGATACGATAATATAAGGGGCTGCACTGTGCAAACCACCTGTGTTTTCTTGATTATAGTATTTGTTGAAATACTTGGTTAGAAAGAAGAGCAATGGGAGCTGAGCTAGGACTCTGAAAAGATTATTCAGCTCTCTTATTTTTTGTGGAAACAAAATTTAAAGAAAAATGATAAGACACAGAAAGCTGTAATTTATCTCGAGCTCATCAGCTGAACAGCAATTGCTTAAGAGGCACATTATAAACACTTTCATAAGTGAGAGGATAATGCTGGAACATGAACTTCACTACAAAAAATTTTACTTTAAAATTTTATTTATCTATATGATATGCCAAAGAGACAATATTAACCAAGTGCTCAAGACTGTAGGTTTTACTTGATTGCACAGTTAGAGAAAATTCACATAAAACCCCTGTGGTGAAAAAGCGTATTAATGGGAAATTGTCAGCAACTGTTATTTACCTGGGAATTGGTCTTGAGCTTTGTATGCTGTGTCTGAGCTCACCTTCCCCCTTTAGCTGTTCTCACAGGGCAATGCCCTCAAGACCTGATGATTTTGTAAAGCCAAAAATGTGAAAAAAGCAGCTGATCTAAAGCAAAACCTTTTTATGGCTGGGAAAAATCACTTTTGAATGGTTTCAGAAAAATCAGAATGGAATAAATATGAGCAGAAACATTCTATTGAATGACCCATTTTTTTTCCTTTTCTCTTTTAAAGTGATTTCTGTACTTATTTTACATTTACAATAATGTCTGAACCATGCAGCCAGCAACAGATTTGGAATTGCAGCCCTATTCCTGACACAAAGTCCTTGGAATAAAGGCAGGATCTTGCTGGGTCATGCAACAGCACCACACTGCTCCCCCTCAGCTGATGGGACCTGATCTGACATTACAGCTGTGCTTTCAGGGCCAAACTGTTTGAACTGGATTAATGCATTTTTGTAGTGTGGCTTCTGTATTTCTGGCTCTATATTTTCTGGCCTCTACTTTAGTCTTTAGCTAAACCTTTTGCAAGCTTTCCTTCAGACATGAGTAGCTCAAGGAAGTACCCTGTTCACAAGGCACAGCTGAAGCTGAAACATCATGTTTGCCCACAGCCATAAGCCTTGGCAAAACATGAACATAAGGGATAAGATCATCAGCTACTGTGGACAAGCTGTTGAGGATCTCCTCCTGTCTTCACAGAGAGCTGGGAGCCAGGCAGTCCCTTGTGGACGCTTCAGCTGCTTAACACAGCACTGCTGCACCAATTAAATTCTCTATCACAGATGCTGAAACCACCAGAGTTGCTTAAAATCTCTAATCAGCACCATAGCAGTGATATCAAAATGGTAATGGTGGTGTGTGTGTTTGACATAGAATGAGTCCCTCGAGAGCCAGAGTCACTTCTGCTCTCCGAGACTTAAAAAGTTCTGCATGTAACAGGGGGTGGTTTCTTTCCCTTTGCTGAGTGGCTTGGAAGGCACAAACTGAATCTGCAAAAGCCTTGGCAGAGCAAATGTTGTAGGATATAGTACCCTCAGAGCACTTCAGCAACTGCTCAGTAGTTATGCCAGTGGCTAATGGTGCATTAGCTGAGTGCATTCAAGGAGGTGTGTACTACACCTCTAAGTGGTCTGAAAGTAGGAAGATGTTTTGCAGGACTGGATGTGCCAAGCGCAAAGTAAACCAAAAATGGTGGGACACCCCCATTCCCTCCTCCCCAGAAACTGCAGGTCTTCTTTTAGTGAGACCAAGTGAAAAAGACAGTCATTCAACACTGGAAACTCTTGGATTTTGAGGGATTGGTTTGTCTGTTTAGAGTTTGGCAAAAAAATTCTCAAGGGAGAACATCTGGTCTCTGCCATGGTTTGGGACCAAAATAACTCCACTTTAACATAAAGTGGTTCAAAAATGTTTGAATCCAGTAACAATTCTTGAAAAAATTAAACAACCTTTAAATATGACCATGAGTGTTCCAAATCAGCAAAAAAATCCGTCTAAAAGAAAGCTGAATGAAGCATTGCAAGTCTACAAGTTTGCTATCAAGTAATTTAGACAACAACTGGCATTGACAGCTATCTTATTTTTCTGATACTTTGTTCATACAGTAAACATTACTATTTAGGACCCTGATTCCAGAACAGAGGTGCCAATTTTGCTCCTTCTGTTTGGGCATTTCTGGGTCTCTCATAAGCCTATTTTCAGGTGAAAACTCCTGGGTCAGATCTTGATGCTCTGGGCTTGCACTGCACACACCTAAACTGGTCAGTTTTCCTAGGAGGAAAGGGAGGTCTGTGGCATCCAGCTCAAGCCCACCAGATAAAGGACAACAAGAAAAGGATTTGCATCCACCCAGCTAAACTAAAGCTGCAAAGACTTGACTCGAACCAAAAGCACTACCCAATCTATCTTGGGAATCCCTGGGAACCACAGCTGGGAGCCTAGATTTCAGATGAACATGGTGTTCTTCACTCCCTGTCCTGGCAGTATGGCTTTATGTGCCACTAAATTAAACCCATTTCATGTTATAGAACTGTTGTGAAGCTGAACATACCTCCCCATATATTTGTTCACGACCCATTTCAAAATCAAAATGTGTTTTAAATACTTTATGCACTCGTTACTTTTTATTATGAACTGCTGCTCATACGGATAGCACTGAGTTTTATGACAACATATCATTTGATGGAAACACTCTATTGCTGTTATATCATCCCCTTGGATAAGAACTGCTCTGGTGCACTACACAACACCACTCCAAACACACTTTTGTAGCCACAGTTAAATTGTTGGCAAGAAGATCAGGCTTTCTATTATGGTCTTCTCAATCACTGGAAAAAAAATCCCATTATGTTCACTTAAAAATCATTCTCCCCCTTTTATTTTCTTTAATTAACAGGTTTTTTTTTTCATTTTTAAACAGACGACAATTGCAAATTGACAAAAAATACCAAGAAGGAGTAACAGATAAATATGAAAGCAGAAAATATTGAGCAAAATTGACATTTTGACACAAATTCTATTTACTTGGTCTTTATGAGAAAAGGTTGGATGTGGGAGTATTCCTATGAGAGAGAATAGAAAGCCTGGTTCAGAGAAGAGAAGAGGGTGGCAGTAGTAGCAATGCAGCTCATTTGAAATGCTGAAGCAGAACTGTCCTTTCTAGGTTAGTACCAACCAGCAGGAAACCTAACTCTGTCATTGCCAAAACACCATTTTCAGTTTTCTAACATCTGCCATCCCTGTCTCTTAACAAGCACGGAGCCACTTGTTCACAGAACAGAAATCCTGTTATCCCAGCCAGCCCCTGCTTCTGCCTTCTCTGATGATTTCACTGTGAGGACACATATTTTCTGATTCAACATTTATATGCAAGAACCCTTTACAAGCTCCTTGTGTTTCCCTGTCTATGCAAATACACAGGCAGCAATGCTGTGACGTTTCTCAACAGTTTAATTATCTTTTTTCCATAATGTTGGGCTAAGAGAGGAAGGCCTAATTTTATTGAATGTTTCTATTAGTGTAGAGACTTTGAAGAATATTTCTGCAAACAATTTTGATTAATTTCTTCTGTTTTTCAAGGATAAGGCAAATTTTATTGCCCTATGTTCACTTTCTTGGTTTTTTCCACACAAAAAATGCACCAAATGTAAAAAAGGGGATTTAATCTGGTACATTTTTTCCATGTGTAAACCACATATTCTTCACAGACACATACATATACATATACATATACATATACATATACATATACATATACATATACATATACATATACATATACATATACATATACATATACATATACATATACATAACTAACAAATAATTAACATCATTTTGAGCCAGCATTACTGAACGCAAAAATTTTAGCATTGCACTGCACAATTATACAGAGAGAAAACAGAAACAGAACAAAATTTCCGATGTCCCTTTGAAAGCTTTCCATATTTAGCCATCTCAGTAGAGTAGTTGGATTTTTCAGACAAACACAGCACACAGCAGTTGAGGTCCAAAACCTAAAGAGCACTTAAGGAAACAGAATAGCTGTCAGTCACATTTCATGTGTGCACTTCTCCACTGGAGTGTTTTATTTCTTCAGTGGGGGTTTGTTACAAGTAACAAATATTTCTCTATTCAGCTCTTTATTCAGTAGAAGAAATAAGGTTCCATGATCAACATGATCTGATTCTTTCTGTGATGTTTTCACAACTTCAAGCAGAGAAAATAGTAATTGCAAACACATTACCTGTAGAAAATTAATTCTCATTTATTCAGACTAATGAATGGACCACACAAACCTGAGCTTCTCCCCTGCTGGCAACAACTGAACAAAAACCAAAATACTTACTGGATTAAGTGATTATAGAAAGCTTAGTAACTTTTAAAAGTGCAACAAAATTCCAAACTGGTAGAAAGAAAATTGGCTAGGAAAGGTTCAACAAGATGTCTTCAAGAAAAAATAGATAAAGAAGAAGCACTATGGTGTAAGACCTATGGGAAAGCAATTAAGATATTTGTGTTGATAGCCACAATGCCCAGATGCCTGCAAATTATCTAAATCGGCAGTCTACTTTAAAGAAATTGTACTTGTACCTCCTTGTGTTTATCTTGCTTTCTTGCTCTGTCATTGCCTTATTGCCAATCTTTCTTTTTTATTTTTTCCTTTTTTTTTGTAGAGCTGGGAAGTGTAACTTCAGACTCCAATCACAAACACTAATATAGATGCAGTTATTAACTTTATTTCTCCCAAACATTCCCCCCTCTCACCGCCCCATCTTAATCCCTGTGCAAGTATGTTTCCTCTTAATTTAAATTTCCTCAACATTATATTCCTGGCTAATAGGAGTAAAAAAGAACCCTCCACAAACAATATAACAATATTCTTTTTGAAGTGAAAATCTCTTATCACATCAAGTTTCCATTAAGCTGGCCTGAAATCATAGTTTGATAACAGCAGCAGAAATATTAAATCTGTAGACATTTAGAATTTAATTTCTCATAAAGCTGTTCAGTGTATTTACCAGATGCCAAGAAGGTAAACACCCATAAAAACCTTTCTGGCCAAAGACAGCAACAAGCTTAGAAAAATTGCTTTTGTTTTGGCCATAAAACATGTTTTCATTCAACTTTCTCTCCGTCTTCCCCAAGAAAGTAATCATTCTTTGCAGAAGTATACAGAAGAAGCAAAAGCTGTTTTTCTTTGGGTAGAATACCTAAATATCTCAGGGGAAAGTTTTCAGGTTTATTTCAGATTAATTTAAACCCTCCTGGCTGCTGATGCTGGTAAGCCTCAGCTCCGAGATGTCCCAGGGAGATGAAGGGCACACAGTACCACTGTGCTGTTATTCTTAACCCTCTGGCACATTCAGAACTTCTTGTGTACTGGGACTAGAACTGGGTGGGCTGTCTGGGCTACAGATCTTGACCACAGCCTCTAAGCTTTTAAATTTGGCAGATATTTCCCTGCTGAAGAGTGTGCAACAATCTCTCATGACACTGGCAATCCATACCTTGACAACCATACTCTATTTTTCTCTTGCTGCAGCTTGTTTATGCACATACTTACAGCATGTTTTCATTCAAAGTATCATGGTAAATGAAATGGTATCAAAACGGGAAACTTCCACTGCTCTTCTCCAGAAAACCCTGCCTCCCAACATCCTAAAAACACTGTCAGATACCCAGCCTCCATCCTGATGTTCTCTTTTCATTCTTCTTCTTCTTACTTTTATTCTTCCCTGTTTCTTTTCTCTTTCCCCTTACTGCTTGTTATGTTCAACAGATGACCTGGGTGATCAGACTCCTTTTAAAAACTCCCAGGTTTGCTAAATTATAACAAATCAATGCTATTCTTTCCACACAGTTTTCTCTGAAATGGCAACACAGTCATTCAAGTCAAGAAAACAGGAAAAACAGCATCACTTTCTGCTAAAAATTCGTTGTGTGGAGTGGCAGAATCTGACAACCCTGCCCAGGTAAGAGAGGTCTCTCATGTCTCCACCCACTCAACAATAGGGGAATTAATACTTCACAGAGAGGTTATTTCTTGACCCCTTTCTCATTTATTGAGAGCGTAGCCATATGTAACTTGCCATTTGCTGTCCTAATTCTCCTTTTGGTTTTGACACCACAGGTGGAAGGTCTGAGTATTCCCTTTACTCCCTGTCCTGATACCTGCAATGACTCCTTCCCCTTTTTCCTGCTCAGGACTAAAACTAGAGGGCAATGTTATTTCTTACAATAATGTTGATGTTTTCTCTGCTTTTTTATCCTTAAAGATGCTTCTGTTTTAAAATTAGTATTATTGCTTCAAATCAGCATCAGAGAGGCAAATGAATGAAAGAAAATGTCAGATGTTCTGAGATATTAGTAGCCTCTAACTTCTATTAGATACCAAAAAAATGTTTAGTAAATTGTCCCATGTCAATTAGGTAGCTTCTTTTTTGCAAGGCGCTCAATTTTTGTAAACTTCCTTTAAGTCCTCTCTGCATATTTTGTTGGGTTACTGAACTAACTGGGAGCAGAGGCTGTTGGGGAGTCTGTGCCTATGTTCAGTGCTGCTGCTCTCTTTTTGATAACTGCATTTCAAAGTCTCCACTTGCAAAACAAGGATGACAGCAACTCCCTGATGTAGAATGTGACCAAGAATGGAAAAAAATGGTGAAAGTGAGGTCAAGTGTTAGAAAAAAACCTTGAACATGCAAGGCATTAAAGCCTTCATGAACCAGAGGATAAGCCCTTTCCCAGCTTTTAGAGACTACAATGAAATATTGATGACTGGCCATACCAAAATACTAGACTTGTTGGACTTGGGAGACGACACGTGAAAACCACATTGACACTCTTGAGTCAAGCGTGTTTGGCTGGCTTTGATGGATTTTTGTTTATCAAATCCCCTATAAGGTTTATGTGACCTGAAAAAACACTGTTTTAAAATTACGGAATGTTGTAAATACAGTTTTTCTTCTGACTTGATTACAGATCAGCAGGGGCAGTTAAAGTGAGTGTTGGAAAATTCAGAGTTGGGAGGGGACCTGAACTGGTCTTGAAGATATTTCTGTCTAATAAATTTCAAGTTAAAAATTAAATTTCCATCTCTGTTCTATGTATAATGGAACTTCCCTTTGGAAATGGATGGATGGCCATATTCTGTGCTAGACTGTGCTAGATTAGGTGCATCTGGATTAAATTGGGCTGGGCACCCACTCTGTCTCAGTGTCTCTGGACACTGAGAATTAATGACCCCAGCAAGGTCAGTGTCAGAACTTCCTATGGTGTCATAAAAAGTTCCCAGCAATGCATTTTTAAAAAAAACTCTTGTCCATGTTTCAGTATTTTTTCATCTTCTTCTTCTCTGATAATGTCAGATAGGGTTACTTTGAGGTCCACTTAAACTTATAGACAACAGCAATGACTTTCAACACAGAAGGAGTTTAGTATGTGGAAGTTTTGTTGCTTCATGTGATATGTGTAAAAGTTAGATATCTATGGTTTTGATCCAGATATATTAGTTGTCAGTGAGGAAAAACATTCACTTTTAGTCTTTCATTCATCTGGCTTATTTCAAATGTCTCATTTCTATGGAGTTTATACAATGGGCTTGCTGGCTTAGCCAGCAACAAAGTCCCTCAGCCAGTCTGTCACTCCCCTGACCCCAGCAGGATGGGGGAGAGAATTGGAAAAGTGAGAAAACTCATGGATTGAGATAAAGACAGTTTAATGGGATGGAAAAGGAAGAAAATTATAATACTGCTAATAATAGTGATGAAAGAAGTAGAATATGCAAAACAAGTGATGAGCCATGCAATTGCTTACTGCTCACTGACCAATGCCCAAGCAGTTCCCAACCACTGGTCCCCAACCAGTTTCCCCTGTGTTTGTTTACTGAGAGGGATGTCATATGGCATGGAATATCCCTTTGACCAGTCAGGGTCAGATGTCTTGGCTGTCCCCTGCCAACTTCTTATGCCCTCCAGCCTCCCCACTGGCAAGGCATGAGAAGCTGAGAAGTCCTTGACTCTGGTAGAAACACAGTTTAGCAACAATGAAAAACATCAGTTTGTTATCAGCATTATTCTCACACTAAATCCAAACCACACTGTTTTACCATGTACTAGGAAGAAAATGAACTATATTCCAGCCAGAACCAGTATAGCACAAGTAGTGCCTTTCTCCAGTACAAGGTCTGGGTAATCAGCTCATACACACAAATCTCCATCCAGTCAAATGAGACAAATTCTCTGTCATATCAGAGAGTACTACTCCTTCAAATTAATATCCGTAGTACCTTCTGACAGTATGCCCTTCTCTAGTGTCCTTACAACATGGCAAGAGAGATGGAATGGATACTGAGAAGTTTGGGAAAAAAGTCTTTATCTCAATTTCCTTCCCTCAAATCTAGTAAAATTCTTAAGCAGAGGCTGCTACTAGACTTAATTATTGATTGCTGGGGATCCTTGAGACCTTCCTAGGGAGGCCTCATGATGAGTACCAACTGCTGTTCATCATTATTGTCACTGAAAGATTTACAAGATGAGTGTTTTCTACTTGCATCAATTACTAACCCAGCTCTTGCACTTAGAGCTTTGAACCAAATTTAACAGCTCAAAAAAATAGTAACACTCCTACTGGTGCTGTTTACCAGTTAAATCTAAAATTTGCATCTCACAGCTCAGAAAGGAGAAATATTTACTTCGGGTATCTAATTTTATTCTTTTCACCACCAGCGCCAATGGCTTAGAATTATATTTTTGCATTAATTTATTGGAGTTTGCATTACTGTGAAGCCACTTGGTATAGTAGAACCACCCTTCCAGAACCAGCTTTATTCTTAAAGCTGACACTGAGTTAAATATCTATCTGTATGTAGAAAATTTTCCCTCACTGTATATTGATGTTTCTTTTGCCAACTGCAGATTGTGACATGCAGACTGCTCTGTCAGACAACCACAGATCCAGCCAAGAAAAAGAGATGTTGTTTCATTGGTAAGGCTCAGGTCTGCAATAATGGGAAAAGGAAGTTGCCATCCACTTCTTTTCTGCAGGAGTTATTCTTTTCTGTTGAGTTTTCTGAGACATTTTTAAGCAATCCTCCTTTGGATAGTCCCTCCTATCCAAAACAGTGATCTGAGGTGTGTTTTGGCCAGAAGCACACCTAAGGCCAGATACATATATCTCTAGATTACTTGAAGACACCAAATTGAACATCAGCTGTTGCTGACACTGCTTGTGATTCTCTGTTGGCATAGAATACATTTAGTTTTGCAGCATATACTTCCCTCATTTCCATATGATCAAATGTTTACACTCCAGCATAAACAAGAAGTTTTATGTCCTGTTATGAAGGATTACAGGACCCTTTCCTGCCTCTGTATGTAATAATGAAGTTTGGGCAACCAGACTGATTTTTTCCAGGTGAGGAAACAGCCTGATACGTATGAAAACCCCTATACACAACTAAGATATCTCCCAAATTTTTTTAAGAAATATCCTATATGGGTTAGAGAGGACAGAAAAGATGAAGCATTTGTTTCTAACACTAGAATTTATTTTGCCTTTATGTTGTTTTTGCAATATTGATAATGAAGGATGCTTAGGGCCTGCTGGTTTTTGTAAGCTGTCATCAGATTTAGCTGTGTAAAACCAGAACTGAGTCTATTTAGCTTTGTACCAAACTCTGAGGGCAAGTGAAATGTGAATTGACCTGTACTGACAGCCTTGTGAGCAACCCCATTTGCTTTTTGCTTTATTCTCCTAAACCAATGTTGTTTTTACCATCTTCCTGAGGGAGATTTAGATCATGATAACTAGCTCTAAACTCTGAACTGATTCACATTCAAGGGTTAGGTGGTGGGCTTTCATAATATGGCCTTTTTGTGGCAAAAAATATCATGTGTCAGTCAGAACAGGTGCTAAGGACATTGGATCTCATACCACCAAAAGTGAAAAAGCTCAACCACTGTTATTAATTATTGCAGTTCAGCTGCAGGCCTAGGAATATTTATAGTTTTTCTGAATGCTTTAAAAGCCTCTCAGACAGCCTTTCAGGTTTCTCTCTGTGTCAGGCTTCTTTATTTATTTCAAATGTATACCTTTAGCCTTCTTGCAAATAGGAATCCTTAGTGTTAACATGGAAGACATGTAAAAATACAACACAATGCCCTAAGATTTTTCACTGGCTAAAAGTGATGCTTTTTGTTCAATGTCATAAATTCAAATGTGTCACTGTTTTTGGATCGAGGATATAGCACAAAATTATATGGTTCTAGGGAAAGAGCCTGTCAAAAGTTTTTCATTGGATCCATTAGAAATTGTTTTTGCTTGCTGAAAAGTAATTCAGATTTTGGGGAGATAGGACTGCATCAACCAAGATCAATATCAGAGCATTTTGACAACTTTTCACTAAAGATGAATCCTAATTTTGGAATTCATTTTACATATCACTTTCAACTGGCTTGTTTCTTCACCATTTCGCTATAGGCACATATATATATATGTATAAAACCAGACTATTTTACTGGTCTGAAATAAATTGAAACTCTAGAAAATTCCTTCCTTAGTACTGGATATGCATAAGGAAGCTTCAAGCTGACAGAACACTTGTAGTTTTTAAGCTATCAATTACAGCCTTCTTCAAGTACTGTGCTTACAGGTGTGACAGGAATCTAGATAAGACACTGTATGATATACTTGATTCAACCATCCATCCTACATTTAGTCTCAAGTGAGTTTCTCCGCTAATCTGTTATTTCTCTGTATATCTCATGTCAGCACACCACAGATTAACTCCCTAAATTCAGAATCTGTCACCTTTTGTCTGGAGATGGATTGCTTTATGTTGTCTCATTCAAGCCACAAGTCACAGCACACCTCAGTTTAAGTATGAATTAGAGTCCTTCCCCTGTGCACTGCCCCTGCAATGTTAGCCACAAACAGGAACTATGTATAAAAAAATAAGGGAATGTATGATTCTTCCACCTGTGTTTACACTGTGGGGCAGCCAGCTGCAAAGGGTGGTGAGGAAATAGCAGAATTAGAGTCAGAATTGGGTTGTATTTCACTGGTGTTGTCACAATCTGCTTCAGGGCCCTCCATGGACCTTCAGCTCTTGAGAGCTGCAGGTATGAGCAGTGGAAGACAAGTGTGTGATGTGAGATGGTGAACACCTGAGCACCCCATACAATCATTGAAACTTTAGTGCTTTCTATACATTCTGAATATAGCAATTTCTATTTCCCTGGTCTTTGTCTCTGGTCCTTTTAATTTCATAATGAGCTTTAATCACTGTCTTTAGAGAGAACTGAGGCAAAATTTCTTGGTGTGCATGTCATAATTAAATTACCCTTAATTTTTGTTCCACCCTCACAGAATAGCCACTTCACTTGTTACCATTGTTTTATCTTATTGGAAAGAAAAGTACTTTCTGACCTGGTACAAGTCTTCCCTTAGCCCAAAACCTGCTGATGCAAAGTTGTGTTCTTGCAGAGAAAGGTTCAGCTCTACTATAAATCTCCCAAAGGTGTTATTTTCACTGGCACAGCATTTTGGGATAAAGACACAAATTATCTCCATTTTCAGTGCTTTATCATTCAGTGCTCAATCCTCATAGGCACAATGATCCATGAAAGCTTGGGAGATGCTTTGCACAGTGACTTCTAAGTACTCCACTGCAATAAGGATAATGCATCTAACAGTCAGAGAGGCTGTATTTGACATTTTGTGACGCACAGCATAGCTGCAAGGTGATGTGCGTCTTGTAAAACATGTCTGTGCTGAGAACATGGGCCTTGGCTTTTATTCACCTTTAACAGGAAGGTGAGACATGCCACTGGAGCATTTAAAGTATGTCAAATGTAAAAAACCCCAAATTTCAAATTTCTGTTAGAGGTCACCTTCTCTTGACCCAATTGAAGCTGGAATTGCGGGTAAGAACGGAATGGAAATGAGACGATATTGGAAATAGTTGTCAGTACTCAGAATTGCTAGCAGAAACTTCTGTGCATCAATCATGCCAACCTACTGAACCTCCTAATCTCAAAGCAAATTTGTGCACTTAATAGCCCCCATGTTCTGAGAAAATATTTTTGTGGCATTGGGGCAAGCAAGAGAGCATCAACCCCTGCTTTCCCTCAGCCTGTACCTCCTAGATGGTAAAAGGCTTCTTACTCATTCCAGCTTTTCAGTGGGAACAGCCAGACTCATCCTAATCCTCTATTTCTCATGTTATCCAGTGGAGGGTTTGTGAAACACATAGCAGCAAACATACTCTGTTTTGTCTAGGTCAGGTCCTCCATGGTTACCCGTGACAGATCACCCTCATTTCAGCATGACAGGCTGAAAAGTCCTGGCTTGCACTGTGTGCCAGGAGGCCAAATGGACTCAGCCTCCTGAAGGGTTTGGCTGTGTGACAGTCACATACTTTAAGGCACAGAACCCTGAGTGCAAGCTCAGTGATGGGTTCTGAGCCCTTTATGCAGCATATCCA
This sequence comes from Sterrhoptilus dennistouni, assembly GCA_013397095.1. Classification (NCBI taxonomy): domain Eukaryota; kingdom Metazoa; phylum Chordata; class Aves; order Passeriformes; family Zosteropidae; genus Sterrhoptilus; species Sterrhoptilus dennistouni. The sequence continues at coordinate 139,106 of VWZU01010569.1, read as the reverse complement.
AGGTTGTAGGGCAGGACAAGGGAGAACTGTCAGCACACTGAATGTGGACCCTGTCATAGAAGCAATTCACACAAGCTTACACTTACAGAGGAGCAGAACATTTTGTTGTTAAGGTACTTGAAATAAATCCAGCCCAGTTTCCTTCTAGCGGAACCTGGGACTTTGCACCCCTGAGCTGTTTAGGGGAAGAAAGGACAGGAGGGAGCATTATGCAGATGAGTCCACCTTTACTCCAAACCCCAAAATAAGTACTGCGATCATTTCAGGGAGAGAGAGAAGGGCCTGGAGAAAATCCAACTGGATGATGCACTCCAAATTCCCCCGGAGTGCCAATTACCACACAAATAAAGCTAAGATAGTTTTAAGGCTGACACTAACTTAAGGGTAAAAAAATAAAACATTACTGAGACATTATGTATTTCTTAAAACCTATCATTACACAGTCAAGAAATTATCATCAATAATTTCACTTAATTGCGAGCTAATTTCCTCCTTAAATATAACTTCTACACACACTTTCAATTATTTTTAATGGTGCGAATAGCTTGAAGAAATTTGGTTACTCTCTGAGAGAACTAAGAACCTTCAGGATAAAAAACCCCAGTAGCACAGATGCTAAATTTCTTAAGAGACATAACTTAAAATTAATTTTCAGTCCTAAACTAATTTATGGCTTACTTGTAAATTCTAAAGAAGTTCATTCCGCCCTGAGAATATAAGTTCTGTGAATTGAGGAGAATGCATGTTTTTCCAGTGTAATGTGAAAGGTCAAGCTTAAATTTAAATGTAACATAAAATTCAGACTGTCCTAAATGGAGGGGGGGAAGTAATATCTCTTAATAAGGAAAAAGAAAAATCTGGATGATTTAAGCTGTGGCTTAATGTTTGAGATGTGGGTTTGAATCTTTGCCCTTCCTCCCTGCCATTGCCCTACTTTGATCTTAGCTAAATTGCTCAGCCTGTTTCTTCCAAACTGTACAGCAATTAATTATCACAGTCCAGCTTCATAAATATTAAGAAAATAACTCAATTTATAGATTCGTGGACTCAAAGCCCAAGCAGATACAGAAATGTTGCTGCCCTATTAGGTGCACCAATTATTGACATTTAACAGTGCCTATAGCTACTTCTAGCAGAGATTCTTTTTTGTTTGTTTGTTTGTTTATGAACTACACTGTGTGGCAGAGTTTAGTGGCTTTAGGCAGGGCAGGCACCTCCATTCAGACTCAGAGCTTCTTACAGGGAGCCAGATTCTTCTGGACCAAAAAGTTGTTTTCCTGGTTCATGCCATGATGTCTGGTCCACCAGAGCCTAGAGCTTTCAGTGGGCACATTTCTAGCTCTTAAAATTCACCTTTAGCTTATCTATTGGAATACTCTCATATACACCACAGAGGAGCACCTGGACAGATGTTAGCCAAAAAATCAGGAGAGAAAGAACCTGCCTACAAAACCTGGGTCTTCGTGATAATATGGCAAAAGGAGTTTATTTAATCATACAATACAGAATCGTGAAGCATGAGCAAAGGCATTGCCAAGTCAAGCTGTGTATGGTGATCATGCCCATGTAGCATGAAAAATGAAAAACAATCATTGATTCTAAATATGACATCATGAGCAGCAGCAGAGGCCCCACCTCATTTATTTGGGATCCGTGGTTAAGTTTCAAGAACAGTTTAGGCATCTGCTAATGGGAAATACTTTACTCCACTTTACTTGAATGCCAGAATGCCTCCTTTATTACCTTCACCAATAAAAGGGTGTCTACAAAAGAAAATGGAGTATTTTAATTTTCTGTTGAATGCATTTATTGGGTAGAGGGCACCCCTAGTGTTCCTTCCCACATTTTGCACCTGGAAATCCCTGCCTCCTCTCTACCTCATATCTCTGGTATATTATAATTGTACAGCTTTATAGCTTTAGCAAAGAATAGGTTGCATTGATTTAGGCACACAGACTGTAATAGTTACTTGTATGATAGTCATTGTTATCCCATTCTATCCTATGGTTACAATAAACTATTAGTTTACATTAAATAATGTAACTAGATTGACTGTCACTCTAAGAATTAAATTATAGGTCTACCTAGATTAATTTCCAGCAGTTACAATGATTTCCCCAATGAAATGATTCATTTCAGCATCCGTCTAAATTGATTTCTTTGGGGAAAGAAGATAGGAAGAGAAATGCATGTGCTGAAACTTTCCTTGGCATAAAGTGATACATTCAGCTGGATTTGGTCTATAGGATAGCAGAATATATGAAAGCACTTCTTATATGAAAACCCTATACAGCCTGTCTCTTTCAATGAATTTTCATATCTGAATGTACAATCCTTATGGCAATGCAGAAAAGTTCTGTATCATGTAAAGATTTTTTTATGTTGTCTGTATGTTAATGCAAAGCTCCTCCGTAGTCAGAACCATGTTTACAGATTTGAGGACAGGTGGCACATCCTAAGCAATCTGTAAAGCTACAAATTTGGCGGCATCTTTATGACTCAGAGGATTCTCTAAAACATTATGTGTAAGGCAGGAAATAAGTTGTCAACTTAGACAACTAATTCTTGTGGCTCTTTTTTTGTTTGTTTGTTTTGTTTTATACAGCAGTGGATAGCTGTCTACACTGCCTTTGTGTTCACATCTCAGCTGCGAGATTTTAAGGGAATTTTCATTACATCGTTCCTCCATTTTAAAGACAGTGGCCAAAGTACAGACAAATAATAGCAATGTCCATGTTCAGCGTAAGAAAACACAAGAGTAGCTCCAATTGTTGAAATCAAAGATTAGTCCAAGCCAGTGCTGTGTCTTTAAGATAAGCATAGCTAATCCCTCCTCACCTGTTCAATCTCATGTCCTGGAAAAGGCTTATATTGTCATCCTGAGAAAAAGATTCAGGTCATCATGCTCATGGACACTGGATATGGCCTACATGTCTCTGAACCAATTTATTCTTAAGCTGCTCTTTAAGGAGTTTTACAAGTTAACTCTATATTGTGCAGAGAAAGCTGTTCCCTTTCCTTCATCTTAAACTTACTGTATGTAGCAATTTCTTAGAAGACTTTTTGCCTTTCCCTTTTTTTTTGAAAGAATGAACAACTTCTCCCAGTCTTCTGTCTCTCCATCACAAAATCATGGAATGGCTTTGGTTGGAAGGGACCTCTGATACCATCTAAGTCCAACCTCTTTTTCATAAATTTTCCTTGTAGTACTGGAAAACCACAAAGAGGTCCCACAGAGTCTTTCCTTCTCTGTGCTGAAGAACCCCAACTCTCTCAGCCTGTCTTTGTAGGAGTGGTGCTCCAGCCTTCTGATCACCTCCGTGGCCTCTTCTGGACTTGCTCTAACAGGACCACATCTTTCTCATGGTGGAGGCTCCAGAGCTGGACACAGTACTCCAGGTGGGATTTCACGAGGGCAGAGTGAGAGGGGGAGATCACCTCCCTCGATCTGCTGGCCACAGCCCTTGTGGCCTCACATCAGGTGTCATGTCATACAGTACCATTAGATCACCTCTTCTGAAAGGAAAATTAACACCAAAAGATTGTATAGAAATGTTATTGCTCATCATAGTTGTGCCATATCACAGAAACAGATGGGAGCATTATATTCAGATTAGTCACGAGAGAAAGTTTTCGAATTCTAGAAGCAGCCGGCAAAATTAGGTGGAGGTGGGATGAACTGGCAGAACAGTTTAATAAAAGACTGTTTAAGGGAGAAGAGACCAGGTACAGAAAATTGTACTGAAATTATTTAATGCATTGAGACAACATGAGGATTTTATTCTCAGAGGGAATCCCATTCAATTCTGGTTATTGATAGGGAGTGGAAAAAAAAAAAAAAAGAAAGAAGAAACAGAGATGGAAGAGGTTCTGAAAAGAGGGATTAAATCAGCTGGAGAACCACCAAAGAAAGTCATACGGACACTTTTTCACAAGAAAGAACTAAAGCAACAAGAGAAGAGAGCTAGAAGCATAAAAAGTGGTTGTTGCCCATGAATATTTTAGAGAATGTGAATTGTACTTCTCTTAGCTCTTTATTTGGAGGACACATTCAGTGAACTAGAAATGTAACAAACTGTAATGAAGGAGCAGATTTTTTTTTAAAGGAATTTCTTGTATTTCATCAAAACTATGTACTATGAACACACAAAATTATCATGAATTCATTGTTTCATGATTGCTGCTATAAGTCTCACTGTGTGCCAAGAACAGACCATCCTCACCAAACACTAACTGTTCTTGAAAGAAATAATCCTGATAAAAAAATTTGCACTTGCGTGAGGCTGGTAGTGGCAAGTCGTTGAAACATTTATGTGAAACTTATTCCAAACGACTTCATTCAATAAATGACAGTCTCAATTAACTCAGTCAACTACAACTGAAGACCAGTCTTCAGTCCCGCCCTGGATGACTCCATGACGCTATCTAAAATTTCAAGGGCAACTTATTTCTTCTTCAGTTAAGCAGATATTTTTTAAAAAAGGGGCTCTTTCTTTTGCAAATTTGCTTACAGAAGAGCAGACTAAAAATTGTAGTCTGTCTGTAGAAAAAACAATTTATTTAGTATTTCATCCAGCTTGAGTTCAGGCTATGAATTTATTAAGCCTTTCAGTAGGGAGGCTTTTTCAAGTCTTAATGTTGTATTTCTCTGCAGAAACACAAACTGCTTGTGACCACTTGAATTGAATTCAAAATATTTTTCTGGATCAAATTATACAGTAACAGTGTGTTTTGACTACACTTTATCTGTATGGCAATTTGCTTGTTATTGATGCTTGTTTTTATATATATATCTGCAGGCAAGAAATACACATGGTGAATCTAGAGACTAACCTGGAAAATGGGCTTTTTTTATTTCTAATACCCAGTCCTAATAACAATAACTTTTAGGATTTCTTTCCAGCTGTGGTGTGAGGATTTAATTCGAATTGCAGTGTGTTGTGCCCCATTGCATTACTCTCGTGCACACTTCTGAACAAACACACTTTAAGTTCTTCCCTGTTTATATTGGTGCACAGTGAGACAAACTTCTGGAATACAAAATTGAAGGGGTTTTTCTTCCAAATGGACAAACCTTTCCCATTCAGGCAGTACTTCAACAGACTAAAATTTTTAAACTGAAATTTTTGATTGTAAGGAAACAAAAACTGGTAAATAAACCCTGTCTCAGAGGTGATACTGTCCCATGTATTCAAGAGGCACATACAAGGTAGTCGAAAAAAGCAGCTATACCTTTCCCATGAGCTGAAAATGTGATGTCTAGAATACAGAAGATGAAGTGGATCAGGTAGGAAAATTGTAGAAACATGGGTAATAAGGTGCAGCTGTACACAATTCTAATGTTTTGGATTACTGTTTAAAAATGATCTCAGCATCACGATTTTGCAAGTGAACTAGTTGTTATCTGGGAGTAGGTGGACACAAAATTATACCGAGATTGCCTCATGGCCCATCACTAATTAGGATTTCTGAGCATGGTATTGCCTTATGACAGTGGGAGGAAAACACTTTCTCCTAAAGAACATCTAGTGTTTATAAAGAACCCATGTATCAGTTTTAGTTATTCAGTGACTTTTTTTTTCCAAAGCATCATGCACAGGAGAAAATTAAAATTATATGCCTCTGTTTCTTTGTAGTAATCTAAATTCTGTTTGTGGTTTTGCATTCACGTACTGGATGCTTGCATTGAAATGTGAGATTTACTATGAATTTTGTGAGTGCTGCTTTAATTAGTTCTCTTTCTGAGAGACCCTAAGTATCATGAGATGCAGTCAATGGGCAAGGAAAATATTCATAAAATAAGTGAGGCCACTTCTGTAAATGTTTGCACAGCTCTTCCAGTATAGGAACTGACACTGTCAGATGGCCTATGCAAAGGATGCGTTGGCTCAAACCTTTTCAAGAAAAAAGGTATAACCCTCTTCCATTCACTTCTTCCAGATGGTAATTCACTGGGACTGGAAGATGAAAATTATATGAAGAACCATACGGGTATTTTTATCTTTGTTCTTTGACATGCTGGAAGGAAAAGCAGGTCCATGGTCTTGCACCAAAATAAACACCAAAACAGACAAGCATAGTCATGATAAGGGTAAAGAATCCTGGAGGTCTGGTGAGATATGAGGGCTGGAGGAATGCACAGACAGCTCCTTCTTCATCAGGTTGAAAGAACTTATAAAATGCTAAGTGGCAGAGGGAAATAAAAGGCATATAAAATGTATCCCACGACACTCCCTGCCATTAGGCAGGAGAACTGCAGAGATTGCAGGTGGCCAAAAGGCAGGGGGAGTGATGAATTTTTACAAACCCACTTTAGCACAGCAAGCCTTGAGGGGAGTAGGAGGATATGTAGGCAAGCAATGTAAGGGCTACACATGCACAAACCAACCAAATGTCACATGAAGGTACAAAAATACAAGCTGAACTCATTATCACCTGATCTTAGATAAACTAAACTGTCTTAATAGAGGTGGCTCAAAAATGATAATGTTTCAGTGGAGTTTTTTTTTTTTATTGACACCATCTGATATCCTATGATATTGCTATGGTAACTAGAAAAAATACCCTGCTACTGGCATTTCGTGTTAAATGACTGCAGTTAATGAGGAGCCTGTGTTAAAGGTCACATTCTCAGGAAAAAAAAAAAGCCTTTGAAAAATGCCTGCTAACACTTTCACTTAGAGATAAGTCTGGCTCTGCCAGACTGCCACAAACTGTTATGGACATCTTGTGAAAGGAGAAAAAAACCCCAAAAAACCAAAATGAAAAACAACAAAAAATAAACACACAAAAACAAAACCAAAAACAAAACCAAAATCAAACCCCCAAAAAACCAACCCCCCCCCCCCCCCCCCAAA
>VWZU01010569.1:81055-127100 GCA_013397095.1 Sterrhoptilus dennistouni | reverse complement strand
AAACAAACAAACAAACAAACAAACAAAAAAAAAAACAAAAAAAACCCCAAACAACAACAACAAAACCCAAAAAAAATCCCCTCAATGAGTACATGAAAATGGAATGTGACTTTTTTTAAGATTTTCCATTTGCCTTTCCTGCAGAAGACCCTTCCAGCCACAAAGTGAGGACTAAATGAAGGATAAAACCTCCTGCTTAAGTTAATTCAAGAGAAACCACTAAAATCTTGAAATGCCTTTAAGAATTAAGCTCGAAATATTCCAGAAAACAATATAGCATCTTCATATATTCGTGGGAGTAAGTTAGTGCTGAATTATTTTAAAATTTATTTTGCTTCCCTTGTTTCATCAACAAATGTTATTAACTTTTAATGAGTAAAAATGGTGCAATAAAACTAATGAAGTCAGTTTTACCAGGAAAATGCAATGAAGAGAGTATCTTTTATTTTAAAATAAATATTTGTTCAGTACAGTTTGTTTTATAATTTAATAAAAGGAAGATTTTTGGTTTTCTTAGTTTTGGCATAAGCTTCCAGTTTAAAGTGAGGTCTACTAGTAGAAGAAGAACATTTAAAGAAAAGGATGTTGTTGGGACTCTGTCAAAGACTTTACAGAAGTCCAAATAAAATACATCTGTAGCCCCTCCTTTGTCCACCGATGGAATCACTTCATCCCAGAGGGCCACTGGCTTGGCCAGGCAGGACTTGTATCATCTCCTTCTCTTCCATGTGCCATAGGAGAATCTGCTCCATGACTTTCCCAGATAAAGAGATGAGGCTGACAGCGCGGTAGTTGCCAGAGTCCTCCTTTCAAACTTTTTCAAAAACGGGTACAAAGTTTCCCTTTTTCCAGTCACCTGCGACTTTACCTGACTGCCATGGATTTTCAAATATCATGGAGTGGCTTGGCAGCTACATCAACCAATTCCCTCAGCTGCACTCTGGCTTGACTCATGTACATTCAGGTTCCTCAGGTAGTCACAAACCTGATCTTTGCTTATTGTAGGAATCACCTTGTTACCCAGTCCCCATCCTGCCATCCATCATCTCTCAGAAAGAAAACAAATCACGAATCAATGACAAAATAGCTGGCAGAACATTAAGCCATCTGTTGTAGATGGACTAACCCCCTCAAATTATGGCAGCCTTGGAATCAGAGTGATAATCTACAGCAAAAACTCAAAACTATGGAATTTGACATCAAATGGCACCATGGCCTTATAGAACCCCCTGGTATCCACTTGGTCACTGTTTTGTGAAGGAAGCAGAAATCTTATGTTAATTTTCTGGCAGCCCGCCTAGACTGGTTTGTTTTATCTTAGAAGGATCTCGTAGAATAATGTTATTAAACACTCCAGAAACATTACCGTGTAGGGATGTTTATGCCTCCTTTGGACCACACCAAGTTCTTCCAAAGCTGTTCTCATTAGCTACTTCAGGCTGTCAGCACAGAGCTGCCAACTACCTGCACTGCCCTGGGCTGACCTTCTCATCCACTCCTTGGCTTGCTTTGGCCAGATTCAGAGCAGGGACTCTTGTTCAGACTCCACTTACCTTTTGCAAAGGCTGTCACTGAATGTTTTGACACCTGCAATAGAACAGCTGAAAAGAGCTGCTTATGCACAGGGGTTGTACAAAACTTGGCTGTGCTCTCATCAGTGTTAGGAAGCAGCTGCCTTTTAAGTTATGAATGTGACATGAAATGTAAGACATGACTAAATTATTTTCTCCTTGGGCAGCGGCATTTAAGTTACGTGCTTAAAATGTTAGAATTTAAATGGTTCATGCTGAACGTCAGCAGTGTTTCTGTATAATTTGCCTGCCTTTCCCCTATCAGAGGGTTATACTCTGCACCTAAAGGTCAAGCTGCTCAAAGCAAACATTGCTACAGAAAAAGCTGAACCAGCCCTTGGGTGTTGTGGCAATTATCTTGGTCAATGAGTGAGATTATTCTGAAACTACATTTATAAAACCAAGCAGAATATGTGGATCTAGGAGTGCATGTATTCATAGACATATATGTGAAGATGTACTACATATGAATGAAAAGGTATACTAGAAACCTCTAGTTTTTAAGTCATCAAATATCATGGAAGGTAAACCTGAATTTGGTAAACCAAATTCTGCTGTGCAGTTACAGCTGACATTCTAGTAAAACCACCAGGATAAGAGAAGTACAGTACAGACCATAACTTGATTCTGGACACCAATATGTAATGAAAATCTCTTGTTTTCTGTCATTTTCCAAATCTTGAAAATAAGCACAACTGTATAGCAAACTTGAAGATGGATAGTGGACTTTCCTTTCCTTAGAAATTCCTTCTCAAGTATTTCAGGTTTTAGAGACAATAGTCAAAAGCTGAAGGCATCAATACTTCTTTAAGGGAGAATATGATCAATATAGAAGTACTACTATTTTTATGCCCAGGTCCGCTTGTTGGGTTAGGGGAAGGTTGCTTGATTTACTCTGTGTGCAGAAGAAACAACTAAATTCTCAGGAGCTTTGATAAACCTTTGCTTGCACACTTTAGAACATTAAGGTTGAATAAGTCACTTGGCAAATTTGAAAATGTAGCCATTTTTGTTAGGAATGCAACAGCATAAAAGCATAAAAATAACACCTAAGGAAAAGAGTAATGGAAAGGAAAGAAAGAAACAAAGGATAAGAGTAGAGAGGTATGAAGTGACCACCTGCGTATGCCCTGACAAGACTTGTTTGTTACAATTTTGATGTCTATTGGTCAAAGTGATGGTCACAGTCTTGATCCCTCGGGTATAAGGAAAGCCCACAAAATACTGAGTTCAGTGGGTTAAGACACTCTAAGGTTCAGGTGGAAATGCCCAGGTACCTCTCCTGGGACAGGGAGTTTTACACTGTATGGAAACTCCCTTCAGAGCTCTACAAACTCCCTCTAGTACCCTACAGATTTTCCTCCAGTCCCTGACTAGTGTTTGGAAGTTTTGTGCATGTAAATGCAGAGATTACCAACTCAGACACAGATAATATACATGCATGTGTTCATAAACACCATGACTCATCTAGACAGGGAAATTTTACGGAAACATATTAATTAAACTCATATCTCTTACCTCTAGAGAAAGATAAAATACAAGTTCCGCATGTGTAATACATATTTAATTACAAGATCCTAATTATCTTCCTTTTAACACAGACTAGCCAGAATTCTATAGTAATTCTATAGATTAGTTAAAAGCCAGATTCTTATCCATCTATGCAGTTCTCCAATAAACTCTTCACCTTTTCCCTCTCTACTCCCACTCCCTCCCCTGAACCCTTTTAGTTTTAGACCACAAGCATCCTCCTGAGACTATGACAACAAATGGCCTTGTCAAGACTTCCACAGTTTACCAAGTCTGTCCTGCTTTGCCAGAATTACTGACTCTTTCTCAACTGGAGATTTGCACATACAGTAATCAAGTGTGCACATGACTGTGAAAAAGCTGAAAATGTACCCAAAGGATTTGGAGCAACTCAGGCTTCAACAGTATTGGAACAGCTCTACAGACACAGAGCTGTGCACACCACTGCTTTTCTCCTCCATCTGAAAAAACCTTCAGTGTTTAAATTGCATGTGTAAGTGATGTGTTGCCTTGCACTGTATCAGCAATTAATTTGATTCAGTTTTGTTGTTAGCTAAAGAGTGCTGCACAATTGGATAAAAATACAAGAAGCACCCAAGAGTATCCCTGACTGTAAAGGTCAGTTTGTTGTGTTTCCCTATTCCCCCAGATGCAGGCTGGCTACTTTTGTGAAAGGAAAAATTCAAAGACATAAAGCAAATGGAGACAGTGGGAGGAAAAAAACCAGGACTGCAACAGTGACCTGAATGTTACAGCTACACTGCTCCCAGCATACAGAAACTTGTCCATACGTTTGGCCATCATGTGTGCTTCTCTTCTGTATCCTACCATCCACTTGTGTACTTTACATCTCCAGCAACACCATCTTCACATCTTAACAGTCCTCATTTCTTTGCTGACACATAATCCAGTCATCCCCTTTCTCATCTTATGCATTAAATGCTACCTCTGTGCATGCCATGTTATAACCACTTCCTCAAGAGAAGGGAAAACATCTTTGATGGGGCCAACAGTGAATGACTGGAAAAGCTTGAGAACAAGGAAAGTCTGTAGGAATACTTTCTCAAGGTACACCATCCACTCTGAGAAATTTGCAGTCCAGAGATTTCCTTGTCTTTCCCTCTTCCCCTCACCCCATATCTGTTCAGCCTTCATTTCTCTTATACCATAACCTCTCTACATCAGTTGCTGAAAGAGTAATTTGCTATGCAGACATTTCACAGCCTCCTCATGCATAATTCCCTCCTTGCAATTTGGTCTTCAGGCCCCGTCACCTTTCCATGGCAGGGTCCTGATCTGATTTTCTCTCCCTTTTACTTTACTAGGCTCTCTGTGTGCCCTCTCAGCTCTTTTTTTCCTTATCATTCCTTGCCTATTCTGGATGAGCTGATGCAATTTTGGGATTAAGTCTTTCACTTTCCCCTTCAAGACATATAACAACAGATGCTGTCCAAATTCAGCATGGGGACTGTTGGCAGAGATATGTATGTGTGCACTCAAGTGATACCCTTGTCCACCTGAGGGTATCTTTATGCGGCGCTTCAGAGAGCATCTCAAACTGTGTCCTGTGATAGAGCAAGTAAAGTCTCATGGGATGGTTTTCCTTGAGAGAACTCCATGTTGAGTTAGGAAGTTTGGGACCAAACAAAATGTAACCTGAAGTAAATCCCACAGGATATGTGTAATGGGGATGTGAAAGCTTCCAGGGTTTGTTGTTTCCATTCTTGAGGATCTGGCCCTGAAATCACACCTGTGACAGGTTAGTACAATGGTACACTGGTCTTACTCCCTGTTTCCTACTCCACAGCAGGAAATTCACTATGGCACAAATGGAACAGAGGCAAGGACAACAGAGAACCAAGCTCAACTGCAGTAGGAGAAGCAAAAAGCTTGAACACAGAGAGCCAATAATTTGACTTTCAGAGCTGCTGAAAGTCAAAAGGTCTGAGTGAAACTATGTGGGATTCCATTCTGGTAATCTTGATGGTATTGTCTGAAAAGCCACCCATGTAGCAAAGAAAAATGTCAGGGATACACGTCAGATCTGTCTCCCTGCCCCACAGCATGTCATAGGCCTGATATACCCCGTGGCAGGAGTAGCATTTCTTTCCTCCTGGCCTCTTCACAGAAAGAGAAATTAGACTTTTTTCAGCAAAATCAGCTTTGTTATTGGGGCCATGTCTGGAAATAAACTAGTGACAGCCTGATCAGTTTTACAGGAATGAGAACCAGAAGTTACCAGGGGGATATAGAGCAAGGCCAGTGCAGGGGGCTGAGCTGCACAAAGCAGGGCAATGAGCTAAGGCACAGACAGTCCCTGCAGAAACCTGATGGGTGGACCCATATGGGACCAGGAGAATACAAAAACACAGAGCAGTCTGAACTTTGTTTTGCCAAGCATCCTTCTAACTCCTTCTGTGAATGACACACAAAAGCCCCCAAGACAATATCTTGGTTCAAAGCAATTTTATATATTTTGACACCCCTCAAGGCCAAGAATATTGGTCCAGGAGCATTTTTTTCTGTTCCACTTTTCCATTGATTTGTATCTGTCAAGCTGTCTTGAAAAGAAGGTTATTTATTTAGGAACTTAACTTCAAGCCAGTGTGTGTGAGATGCACCCTAGACTTTTCTCCACCTCTGTGAACAGAATCATCTATGAATAGATAATCTCACAGCCTACACTGTTGGTGGCACTCTCATCACACCCCACTTCTAGCAGACTGTATCTCAGCTGGAGGTATCTGGAAAAGAGATAGGTGGAAGTGGAAAGCAGAACACACAAGAAATACTCATGCTGTGTTTATATCCTCCCAGCTCTGCCTCTCTATAAATGGCAGTATGAGATACTTAAATCTTTGTGCAGCAAACAAATCACCTTAATTGAACATGGTTTTCATTTCAAAACAAGCTGTAGAGCTTAAGGCTGAAGTCCCCTAGAGAAAATGGCCCTCTGATTTATATCAGTGCTCTAAGAACTAGAAGCTATTTACAAGGTTGCACATGGATAATGCATGCTGAGAGCAACACAGTTGGAAGTCATTGAAAGAAAGTAAATGAAGTCCTCTTAACAATGGTACACATACAGTAAAGTGTTTTAATTCATTACCAGTACTGGTAATACTGTAGAACCACCTAAAATCACCAAGTACTTCAAGTTCTGGGACAGCTTTGATGCCACCAATTCCATAAAAAACCCTGCCTCTCCCAAAAGGTGTTAAAACCTATGAATATGCAAGGCAACATGGTAGCACATGGAATGGTGTTTAAACTGTACCATGCAGTGTGAAGCTTACTGAGCTGTATCTCAGACACAAAGTCTAATCCAGTTCACAGGACTCCAGCAGATATTGCCTTATGGGAACCTACTTAAAACCTCAGTCAAACGGTGACACAGTCAGGGAGAATTTCCTGTAGCACTATAAAAGGACTCCCGATTCAAGCATAGTTTCAGCGTTACTATGTTGAACTACATTTTTCAATGCAAAACAAATTTACCCTGAAAAGAACTCAAGTGTCAGATATTTTGGCTGTAAATATGAACACTAAAGCAAAATTAATTGTATGGACTGGATAGACCAGTGAACTTTAATAAACTATGAAGGCTTTCATGTTTGGATGCTGAAATTCAGATGGGGTTATTAGTGATGGGAAGATTTAAAAAGCGAACCAAGCCCTGCTGATCTAGCTGGGTTGTGTAGACAGATAGCACAGCTGAAGGATCCCATCCCCAGTCTCTTCATCCACCTCCAGGCAGACAGCTCGTTCCACACAAGACAAGGGTGGATGGTGCATCCATTCCTGAAAAGAGATTTACACAAAAAACATCCCAAAGGTTGAAAAGGTGTCACCCTTCAGGCAGACCAGCCTGACGAGTGAGGTGCAGGCCTGTGGCTACTCTGACTTACATTAATATCAGTGCTGGCACAAGGAGTAACTCCTGACAGTGGGAGAAACAAAAAGCAAGCGAGACCTTGCTGAAGCATTTCATATCTTAAAACCTGCTTGTCAAGACTCAGACAGCCCAGAAGGCAGCTCAGCCCTGCAGAGCTGTTTGCTCCCTTCCCACACGTGCCAGGATATGGATTTGACTCTAGGCCATGCCTCCCTGTGGGACACACAGGAGCAGCAAATTTTCAAAATGGATTCATTGATCTAACAGCCACTGACTGCCCCCTACAATGCTACAGAAATTATGGACAGTTTCCTTCAAGGGGTCTGTCTATTGCTACACTGGGATTCAGCTTGGAAACATTCATTTTTTCAACACAAAAAACTCACAAGATAACATTCAAAACTGATTTCAGACCACTCACACAGCAGAGTTGCTCCACCTCAATGACATCTTTTTCTAACCTAATAAAATTAATACAATCTGTATTTACTGAGTACAAATCTGTGACCATTTACTCTTTCCAGACCAGTTGTAGTCTGATGCAACTTTTTTGTTTGTTCCTTGACTAACTGGAAGAGCTCATTTCTTGTGTTTGTTTGAAAAACCTCCAAAACACCAAAAACCCCAAAAGCTCACTATAAAGACCAACTTTTATTAGCTAGAATAAGAGCTCTGAATCATCATTGTTTTGTTCACATTTTACAGCTATGTATCTTATATTAAATTAGTGTTGCTGTGTCACTCTTCAGCCAAGGTGAATGAAATGTCAACTCAAATCTAGGAAATCTAATAAAAATATATTACCAGGCCTCCCAATAATCCACTGGGAGGATTTTGCCTGTCCTGTCACTTGCAGAACAATGTGAACACAAGTGTATTCCCATAATGCTAACAACTTAGCTGATTGTCTACAACTTCCTCCTCAAGTCATTTAGAAGGAGTTATTAGGAAAAAATTGTTGGGTTTTTTGGTTTGGTTTATTTTGTGTGTCTGTGTGTTGCGTTTTTTTAAACGACAAAGCTGAGGGGTACTTTTTGGAAATACAGTCATAATTAAGTTATTTTAAGTCAAAACACTTTTGTATAGTTATGCTGGTGCCTACAGTACAAGATCCAAAGCTATCTTTCTTTTAGGATTAGGTTTGAATAAAATTACGTTTGCACCCTTTATATGTTTTATACATTTTGTCCAACCACTCTACATGAGCACTGAGCCAGTCATAACATTTATACACATCTACCTTATACAGGGTTTCCAAATTGCAAATCTTCTAGCTTATCAAGAG
The DNA here is from genome assembly GCA_013397095.1 of Sterrhoptilus dennistouni. Taxonomy (NCBI): domain Eukaryota; kingdom Metazoa; phylum Chordata; class Aves; order Passeriformes; family Zosteropidae; genus Sterrhoptilus; species Sterrhoptilus dennistouni. Next base: position 118,819 of record VWZU01010569.1, on the reverse strand, counting down.
GTGCCAGGAGTGAGCACAAACCACCAAGGCTGCCAATTGCTCCAGCTGGGCTGGAAACTATTTAGCAGGGCTGTTGACATGGTAAGCAAAACATTCCCTGTCTCTGAGTAGTAGGGAAGGTATTTCTTGCCGAGCTACAGGTTTTGTCATGGATTGGAGAAGGTGACCACAGAAATCAAACATCTTTTTTCAGGCAAACATGTGAGGTCACTTAAGTAGTCTTATGAACCAATATAATTTGATAGCACAACATTGCAAGCACAGATACAACCTAGTCTGATGATTATAGAGAAAGAGAGCAGTGAAAGCAACATCAATACGCAGATACTGGTTTAGCACAAAAATGTGTGCTTGGGAGAAGCACAAAACAGGTTTGCTCTCCTTTGCTCCCAACAGGAACATGGCTAACAAGTAAATTGTGGACAACGAGATTATTCTCACCATCATCAAACACAGTTACAGACATTTAAAGAACTGTTCACTGCTTTTGCCAGAACTGGGAATTCCATGCAGTCATTCCAGTGAAAGAAGAGAGGCCATTCTACTTTATAGCATGGAATGAATAAGCAGGGTATCTGGGATGAAATAGTGCTCATATTCCATCCTAGATTACCAGATATAGCAAATTGGGGCATTTTTCTTCCAATTTCCATCAGCTGAAGATGTATTGGAAAGGGTCTGGGTTTTTTTAAATTCTAGGAGTCAACACACAGAAAGGAATGTCATGCACCTCCCACACTGCCTTTTCATGCAGTTGTCTTGAAATCTGCTTAGAGAAATAGAAGGTCATAGTTTGTGCAGTCAGCTCAGGACAGACAAGTGGAGTGTGGGGAAGAGATCACAGCAAGAACAACAGCAGAGAACTGCAAAACAACTATTTTTTTTTTCTCTTTCTGCAAGTATTGTTTTATTTTCTAATTGTGGCCCAGTGAGACATCCCAGTCAATTCCATAACCCACTGATCATTTTCAGATTATATATTTTAACAGGACACAGTCCCTGCATCTGGAACTACTCAAGCAGTCTGAGCATTTGCTTGAACCTGTCATATAGCAGTCAGAGTTAAATCCAAATTTGTGTGTTGTCCTCCTTGGGGAGATTGCAGGAGTAGATATCAAAGGGAACAGGAAAAATCAGTTTCCAGAAGCATTAGTTACTGTCTGTTGGCAAGCAGAAGAGAATGGCAAATGCTGTGAGTCCTCCTCAGTGAAAAGTCTCCAGTTTGCACTGGAAATAGCAAGCATTAAAATACCTGGGCCAAGAAAGGTAAAGGGAAACAATAGCTAATTTTGATCCTGCGCCTTTTGGATGAAGAGTGAATGAAGACAGCTCAGATTGTCCCAAGGCCTTTATGTCCTCAAACACTTTGGAATATCTCGATTTCAAAGACAGCACTGAAGCCACAGAGGAAGTTTGGGTCAAACCTAGAAAGTTAGACTGCTTTCCCAGACTCCTCCCTCAGTGCTGGAGCCACTGGATGCAGTTTGCCGGGATTACTTGAAGCAATCATCACAGAAACACACCTGGTCATTAGTACTGCAGAGCTGCTCTGCGTCTGAGGCACAGCAACAAGTATCAGCGTATTTGGGATCCCCCTCGTCATGGGTCCATTGGCTCTTCCTGTAGTAAGAGGTGCAGGAAACCCCTACATCAGGGTGGTGACATGGTTGTCTCAGTGCCCTACCTCTTCTACACCAAGCGTGGGAGAATGCAGCCCATTCATCATATCTCAGACATGGAGATGGACCCTTGAGTAGGTGCTGTGAAGTGGAACCCATGGGCTTAGCTGACATGATGGGGACACTTAAACAGGAAAATATCATATGGTGATAAACAAGAAGGAGGGATCTGGAAACATATTGCACCCATGTCTTGTTGCACGTGCGGAGAACTTTTTTCCCTGTAGCATTGTTCAGCGGCAGTTTTCATGCACCTTTTGTTTTGCTCTCTTCTGTAGGCTGACGGCTCACAGAACACCACACATCTTACTGAAGTTAAGCACCATCTCCACTCCCATTTAATGCTCCATGTGCTAGGTGCAGCTGGTTTACAGGTCGTTTAGCATCAGAGAAACCTGCAAATCTATTACTTCATCAGCAGAAAAACTGCTTTGACTAACACTAGTGGTGATGGACAGCTCTTCCATTAAAAAATTGTGCATCAAAGCTAATTAATCAATTACATATTGCTTAATTATCTGGAAAAAAATATACAAAAAGTTCCCATTTGAATGACACATTCATGGTCACTTCCTGTGTGCCAGCTGAGCAATAAAGACTCCAAATCACTTTTGCATCAATTGGTGTTCTATGCTGCCTTAAAAACAACAGATTTTGAAGTAGGCAGACAATGTAAAGAGAAGACAGAATCAGAGTCAGTACATTATATATTATGGCATTGCACCCAGGTAACAGTAACTGGTTGTTGAATATGAAATATGAAATATGAATATGGAATAGCTGCACTTTCAAAGACTACATATCCAGAAATGTGATCTCCTGAACAGAATTTCTCGTACACTGAGTGGGATTTCTTTTGGCAAGGTAGAGTTGACTACAGGCAGACTTCTAAAACCATAATCCCCAAGCACAGTTCAGTTAATAGGTTAGGAAGTGGAGGGGAGGGAAATTAAACCCTGATGAGCTGGAATGACACAGCCTCTCTAATGGTTATGCCCTCTGAGATTTTTCTCTAGGTTTCCTTAAAGACCTATCTGAGTTTGCCTGCAGCTATGCTAATTAACAAAGATGATGAATTTGGAAATGCAAATTCATTTTACTTCAGACTCGGACCTCTACATGCTAGGTTAGGTACAGCCTGTATGTGCCCAAGAATACCCAAATGCATGCATTCCTAAGGGCTGGAGTCAGGTGTAGATTAAAGTAAAACCTTATTTAATTGATCCCTTAGAGCAGCAATGAATGGAGCAAGCATGGGATTTAACCCCAAACGTAGGACTGTTCCCAGACTGTCTATATGGCTCATTTAGCAGTGCAGGTAGGCAGAGCTGAGAATCCAGCCCTTAAAAATTTGGATAATTCAGTGACAAAGTTGCAAGTATCAAGAACTGTTTACTAAAGAAATAACAGTATCGAGTAAAGCAATTTTAATTACTCATTAGAAAACTGTTTAATATAGGAAGGTATCTAAATTCCTTCCCTAATTCCTCCCAGGAAGAGTGGGAGATGACTCTATCCAGCCTGCTGAGAAGAGCTTTCCCCAGCGGCCAGGGCTCATTTTGACTCAGAGAAGCCCAGGTGGATTTTATTCAAGTTGTTGTTTCAGAAGCAATCTGCCAAACATTACAGCCTGAGCTTCAGGACTCATTCAAACAACAATATAGGGACAAAACAGAAACCAGACCAAATCCACAACTTATTGGATGTTTTTACTCTCAAAGTTAACTTTAACCCCAAGTTATTCAGCAAGACAGTATTTGATTGCAGAAAGCCATGGTATCAAGCTAACATTATACAATTCAGTCAGCAATATTCCTAGAAACAACTCAATGACAAAAGAAATCCTTCAGCACTATACTTGGATATAATAATGAAAAATATTTATCATGTTGTCTCCAGGCAGTTCAGAAACAACATAAGTCAAGACTGTAAAACAGCAATGAAGTTAAGCTTTTAAATCTGTACATAGTAGAGTAACTTCAAAAGCTTTCTGTCAAAAATAAGGCACATCTAACCTGGCCTTAAACACTTCCAGGAATGGGCAAGCTGTTGCAGTGTCTTGTCACCCACACAGTAAAGAATTTCTTCTTAATATCTAAATTAAATCTCTATTCTCAGTTTAAAGCCATCACCCTTTGTCCTATCACTGCATACCCTTGTACAAAGTCCCTGTCCTGCTTTCTTGTAGGCCCCCTTCAGGTACCAGAACACTGCTATAGGGTGTCTCCAGAGCCTTCTCATCTGCAGCCTCAACAATCCCAAATCTCTCAGCCTGTCTTCATAAGACAAGTGCTCCAATCCTCTGATCTTCTTTGTGGTCCTACTCTGGACTCATTCTAACAGGTTCACATCCTTCTCATTTAGGGAATAGCACAATTTTGCACAAAAATCAGTCCAGGCTCATTTAGGACTTGCAGACACTTAAACGACTTATCCTTATTTGCTCAATGAATGAATAATAACAGTAGAGGTGAGCTCTTACTGTGACCCAAAAATCAACAAGTACAGGCATTTCCTAGGGGAAATAAAACCTTAAATTCCAGAACTAAAGTTTTTTGCAAGCACCACTTTCCAAGTAAATCTACATAAATCTACTTATGCTGAGAGAGTCATGCTTGAACACAGTGAACTTTTTCCTTTCCTAGTTAATGCCAGAATCATAGCCAAAAAAAACCCCAAACCAAATTATTGAAAAACTCCATCCTCTTAACATTTGCAAAGCAGGTAAATCCTAGTGTTGATTTGGCATCTAGCTATTTCACACACCACAATCATCACTACTATTTATCTTACAGCAATGCTCTGGAGACTGACTCTCCTCCTGCTGTACTGCAGCAATTAGCAACTGCTGATGCATTTAAAGCTAACAGCCCTCAGGCTCGCAAGAGCAAGGCCTGACTGAGAGATACTTCAATGAGACAGGGATCTTGCTGCTCTCCTAAGGAAAATATCCTTCAGACCTGACCTCAGAATAGGTCTAAAAGTTAGTGTCTTATTTATTTTAGAGTTTGTCTGAAAAGAGTGAGAAGGTAAGCACCAGTGCTGGAATGCATGACTGTACAAGTTCTAGTATGAGTATCCCTGCTTGTGAGGCTCTTTCAAGATGATAATTTTGCTACTACTACAATATAATGGAAGTATATTTGCTACTCCAGTTGTCAGCTGGCTTATATTTTAACCTTTAAATAGTAATATGTGCAAAACCATCTTTGCAAATCATTGTATGTGACAGACTGCGGTTAAATCACAGACTGCAAGAAATTCTCATCTCATTGATAGGGGTATGACTCTTCAATGACTGGGACAACCTATAGCGTTTATGTAAGTGATATGTTGCTACATGTGTTCCAAAGGCATTTTATACCTGTCTCAGCTTTTTGAATGTTTAGTGCAAATGCCTACCCTCATCATAATAAAATCTAAATGGCACACTTGTTAAAATCCCTATAGAAATGACATTATCGCTGGAAAAAATATCACCCAAATCAAAATGTAAAGCTTAATGAAATCTTCCCCTGAACATTGACACAAGTGTAGTAGAGATGATCATTCCCAAGTGGCCCTTGCCTACAGGGCTGGAGCACGGGGATCCTTCCTTCTTCACTCTAGGCAGCCTTTGCACATCAGTGTCCCAAGTCATTCTCCTCAGTATTTTCATCCAGGCTGTCATTCCCCAGCCTCCCACCCTTCCATAAGACTCCTCCTTCCTCTCTCAAACACCATGCTGATACAACAACTGTTAGATGAGATAAAAGAATATTACTTTACCACCTTCCTCACAAAATTCTTCCATTTATCTTTCTACCTTCCCTTGAACTTCTGACAATCATTTTGCAGCTACTCCAAATAAAACTCATTCACCCCATTTGCCTAGGCAAAATCTCTACAAGCAGGGGTTAAGTTTATTACAGTGATTTTTTTTCCTTTTTCTTCTCCTTTTCCTTCTTTTTTTTTTCTTTTAACAGTGAAAACTATAGCAATATTTGCTTTCAGCAGGCCCAAGGGAGCAGTCTTGTGCCTTAGATGAAGTTAAAATTACACTACTGGGAAAAATTATACCTCAGTAATATAGATCCTACTGAATTGCCCTTAACATAGTTATTGAAGTTATTTGGGAGAAACTTCAGTGTTGGTTTGTGATGATAGAAAGAGCTACAAGAAAAAGATCCAATACCCATGTATGCAAGATTCACATGTCTCTTGACAAAGACATTTAAAGAAATCAATTCTAATTTCTTTCTGGAGCCCACACTTTAGTAAAGGAGCACAAAGCCACAGATTCAGTTTTATTCTTTGTATTACAGTATCGTATATACTATCCCAAATGCTCTTATTTATTTTGGTTTGAAGAGAGGACAGAATAGATTCTGATAGCCCAAGAGACAAATGTTTCCCAGGGATATACACATGCACAGTGTTATCAGGCCGTTCACAGGCAATACATGGTCTGTCATATCCATGTTTTCTTGGATGCAACACTTATCTAAATATTCCTATTGAACACTTTGAAATCTTCATTTGAACTCTTTTTGTACAGATGCTATATGTTATGTTATATAATATATTTATTATATAATATTTATTATATAATATCTTTAAAGTGTTAACACTCTGCAGGACTGATAAATATCCATAGCATGGATTCTTCCATTATTTTTCTGTGTGTACCTATCTATGGAGATGTTTCAACAAACATACATCCACATGCACATAGATACACAACATGTCCTATCTTCCAGGCTATATGTTGCAAAAAAAGACTTACCTCATGCATCTGAGTTTCATAGGGCAATCTACAAAAAAAATTGCCCCTGACAATGCCCACGCCATTGTCATTCTTACTCACGAGAGCTGCTGATTCCAGGTGGGTCTCTTACCCAGTCCACAATCCATGCACTGCTACTGTCTTTGCATAGAAATCAGAGTTAATTAAAATAGTTAATCAGATGACTTATAATGGATGGACATGCAGGAGGGTATGAAGTTTTAAAAAAATCTGACACATGAACATGGAGCCCTATCATAAAGGAGAATATCACAGGTTTTGTCCACACTAAGGCATCAGGCATAGCCACGGACTTGACATCATGCCATCTGCACCCCATAGAACCGTCAGGTTCTAGAGAAAAAAACACTAAGACTTAAAATTGCAATAAACTTTCCTGAAAGCCAGCCAGGTAGATGCACAGCTCTTACAAAATTCACAGTGTACACTCCTCTGCCTTCTGAAAAAACCCAAGGCCTTGTCTATGTGCACATCTGCACCCTTTTACTGGGCTTTTACAGGATGGACAAGAAATGAATTTGCTGTGAGTTAATTAAAACCATAAATTCTACATTATTGCATGGGAGGCAGCACCAAGTGGAAAGAAGCTAGCTGACTGTCTTGCACACTGGCATCTCTCACCCATTCTGCAGTGTCTGTATAAACCTGAAGAATGGCACAGCTGAACAGCCTTCAAGCAAAGTTCAGATTGACCTGTGCCCAAGGTGCACTCCAGGACATAAAGCTGTGCCTTCCATGGAGAAAGACATGCTGCTGTCCTAAAATCTGCCACTGTGAAGGGAGAAATGAGTCATACTAGTGCAGCTATAGGAAAGGTAGCTGAATTCTAGCCCATTCAGTGACAGAAATGTGCCGGGGAACATGCATGATACAGTACTCCTGAAGTTTACATTTGAATTAAGAGCAAGGTTAAATGTACTCCAGATTACTGAGGGATAAAATAGTTTAATGTATTCTGGTGTTTGTGAGGGGTTTTGTACAGAAAGAAGACTAAACCAATTTATCCACCTTTTATTAAAAAAAAGACATTTTGAGGGAAAAACCATTTATCAACTTTTATTCTTCCTCAATAGATACTATTGAAGAATTTACATGAAGTTCATTACATAAATTTTTCAAGTTGTGAATGAAAAATTGCAGGAAAACAGGAGTGCTTTAGTATTATGGAGTTATCAATATTTTCATAATGCATCCAGTAATATTCAGATACAAGATTGTTCAATAATTCCTTTGCAATATTATTTCCTGCAAGGAAAAACAAAAACCAGTTACATAAGGGACTTGCTTCATGCTGCAATGTTCAAAAGTGTTTAACTGGTGTGCAGTTTTGGATCAAAAGCAGCATCACCCTCCTCAACAAATCAGAAATTGCACATTTTTTATCAATGCTTTAGTTGAACTTGGAGAAAGTGATTACAAGAAGGTGTCTGTTATTAGAATCAGCAATTACCATTGATGTTGATCTGTTTGCTCAAAGACTTTCCTCCTTCAAACAGCACAATATAGGTGAAGTTAAATACCAAACCAATCTCTGTAAGAAAGGTCTGAAACAACCAGATGCGTAGGGACAGGAACATTCATCATTCCTCAGTTTACAACATAATGTCAAGGATTTAATCCCAGACAGGTTAATCCACCAAGCTGAAGTCACTGAACTTTAAGCACATGAGCACATGCCTGGCCTAGGGTGTTGGGTTTTTTCTGGGGTTTTTTTTGGGGAGGTGGTGTTTTTTTTGTTTGTGTGTGTGTGTACAGTTTTCCAGTTTCCTCCTGGATTAGTCTGTGAAAGGATTTAGGTGTCACACACATCTGTCGCTGTTTGCTGATAGCTAATGAACAGAAACTCAAACTCCAGGCTTGGCATCTCTTCCAAACTGCTCTGCTTTTAGCTGTGACAATTCATGACGTGTACAGAAAGATCCAGCTCCTTTCTGCATTTCCAGATCTTACGCTAATGAACGAATGTAATCCAATTTACTTGCTTCCAAGAAGGGCAAATTAGCAGCCAAATTCTAGATTCAGATTACTAAACCTGTCCTCACATGGAAAGAACCCATCTGCCAGGCGTCAACATGCTTGTCTCTCCTTCAAACATACCTAGGTTGAAAGGACAGGTGGAAGGAAAGTCCTCTTATCATCCTCAGCCTCATGCACATGAGGGAATTATTAGCTCCCCACCCCTCACCAAAATGGTGAAAGATACAGATATGGTGTGGTTTTCATCTGCATTTTCATTGTGATAGCACAATGCTGGTTATTGCCTGTTGCCCCTTGGTTTTGAATCCTATGCACACCACTTTTCCTAGAGCTTTTTGCAGCTGGCTGTCATCAGCTGCAAGGAAAGGAGCTGGCTACAGTGCACAGCGTGCTGCTGCACACCCAGTGTTCCTTTTAGCCCTGCTGTATCCAACTCTTTTTGGGCGAGGATCTCAGCCAGTTACTGAGAGTGGTGTAGGGTGAGTTAAGCATCAAGCAACACACATCATTCAAAGCTCACACAGATTACTGTTGCGGCTATTCCCTTTAGTGGGGTGCATATCACAATACACTAGACTGCATAAAACACAGCCAGACCTTGGATATGGAATAGCCATTAAAAATAGAAATATGTGAAAGTCCTTCAGCCTTTGCCTGTGTCTCCACAGCTGACTCCTACCTCAGCCACTTATTTTTCAACACTAAAGACAAAGTATGAAGCACAGGAAAACTTCAGAAATAAAAGAATCTTAATCTGTAATCCTCCCTTTTCTCCGCCCCACAATTTCCCTCCCATTCTTTAGATTCCCAGCAAAAATTACATTGCTTGCTTTAATGCATCTATATATGATTTCTTGAAAATTTCCAGCCTAAACACGGGCATTCCAAAATATGAATTAATTCCTTTGACTGTCAAAAACCTCAGTCTTTTAGCTGTCCATTATCCTGTTTCTGACATTAGCTTCTCTTGTCTTAATCCTTAGTGTGTTTTCAAAATAAATTTTCCCTCTTCCACTGTGCAGAAGTGTGTTACAGGTGTGTCTTCTGTCTGCTTTGTTGGTTTAAACCCAACTGCTAATCCAATCTGGATTACAAAAATTAGCTAGTTCTTACTCATTCTCTTTTGCTAAACACAGGTTTTGAAGTCTTCTGGATGCTTTTTTGGTCTTGGATTTCTGAAGCGACTAAAATGAAATAAAGCAGCCAGATACATTAATTACATAATTTTACCTCTATTCTTGGCAGATATTTCAAAGTGATAAGTTTTCTCCCATGGGATTTTATGATAATCCTTAGTACTAGCACCAAACCCTTGGCACACCTGATCCATGTTCTCTGAGAATGTTTAAAGTAGAGAACGAGGATTAGTAACAGATGTTTGTGTCTCTGTAAGAAGAAGTTCCTGCTGATTGCTGGTATAAAATCAGTTCTAATTAATAACAAATATGTGTCTAGTATCGTGACTGATGTTTGTCCACAGTGGAGCATTTCCAGGGTAAGCAAAACATCCTCCTCAATTCTTCTCTGTTGTTACCCTAGCAGGAGCACTAGCACAGGCATTTTCCCCAGAAGTTCTCCTGTTTTTCCAAGACAGCCAGCTCACCTTCGCTAAGGGCAAATCCCGCCTGACCAATCTGGTGGCCTTCTATGATGGAGTGATGGTAACAACTGACAAGGGAAGAGCAACATATGTCACCCATTCAGACTTCTGTAAGGCCTTCAACATGATCTCACTCTACATCCTTATCTGATTGGAGAGACATGGAATTGAGGGGTGGGCTGTTCAGAGGATAAGGAAGGAGGGATGTGCTCCCTGTCTCAATGTCCAGCTGGAGGTCAGTGATGAGTGGCGTCCCTCAGGGCTCTGTTGTGTCACCAGTGCTCTTTAATGTCTTTGTCAGTGACATAGAGAGATCCAGTGCACCCTCAGCAAGTTTGCTGATGATATGAGACTGAGCAGTGCTGTGGACACAAACAGCAGGTTGGGATGCCACCCAGAGAAACCTGGACAAACTTGAGTAGTGAGACCGTGAGAACTGAATAAAGATCAAAAAGGAAAAGTACAAGATGCTGTATCCATGCACAGAAAGAAGAGACTAAGTAGCTCCCAAATATCTTAATCCTTTCATGTTGCAGAAATGTACAGCTAGACATGGATACTGTATATTTTCTTATACAGAGCAGATTCTCGGGTAGGCAAGAAAATAAATAGGATAAAATAGAGAGTGCATGAAGGATGCAGAGAAGTGACAACTTGAACTAAATAGAGATGTAAAATATCACTGTTCAGAAGAAATAAATTGATAAAATAGAGGTGCATGAAAAATAGGCATAACAGCCCTCAATACTTACTGTCTGTGATTTGTTGGAGATCTCTATCATGAGCCCTCATGTATAAATAATTCAGAGCAGATTAAAGTGAGATTCAGCAGTGAAATTAAATACTTACTGACCAGATGAGCTCATAACAGCATAAGCTTCTTTGCCTGCCTGTTACTAATGCAGATTGCTACATTAGTAGGGCAGTCCTGAGGAAGTTCATATCTGATTGAGAGACCCCTCACAGATGGATCCTGTGGGGTCAAAAATCAAGGTTAGCACCAGATTAAAACTGACAAGCAAACAAATCTCATGCTGAATCTCACCAATATATTTCAAGGCAAGAAAGAATTTATGAAGAGGGCATCAGTGGTATCCCTGAAACTACAGGCCCCATGGAGTTTGATGGGGAGGAGCTTCTCCACATCTTGGTGGATGCTGCAGCTCTGCTCATCCTCTACACAGGCAGAGGCAGATCTCCATATTTAAAACCCCATTAAAAAGAAATGGAGTCCAGCTTGTAACAGGAAGCTCCTTGGTTTTCAAAACACCTTAACTCACACCTTGAGGAAAAGTTCCCAGTGGTACAAAATTATATATTGTGGTGATTCTATAAATAGATTTTAGAACAATCAGTCACCTTCCATTGAAAGGGCTGAGTACTGGGGCCAGTTTTGTTTTATATTTTTATCAAAAATCTGGATGAGAGGATTGAATGCACCCTCAGTGATCCTGCAAATGACACCAAGCTGAGTTGCTGCATTGGTCTGCTGGAGGGTAGGAAGATTCTGCAGAGGGAACTTGGACAGGCCAGATTGATGGGCCAAGATAACTGTATGAGGTTTGGCCAACATCAGAAAGGTTGTAAAGCAGTAACTGGTTTAGTAGTTGTTTCCACGAACAACAGATTAGTTTCCATATTTACTAATCTCTGCGAAAGTTCACAGAGAGTCTCTGCCCCACCATTTACTGTGGCCACACAACAGCCAATTTGCAATTTAGTTCAACTGTGGGAGCATAAACCTCAGTGGAAGATTAAAGAGATTAATACCTTGGCTTTTGGCAAGTCAGTTACAATGTGCACTCATGAAGCACAATTAGCAGGCCCAGATGGTAAAATAGCATGTTAAAGGGAAGCAGACTGCAGATGGAGCACGTGGAAATGGATAATTCAGCTCTCATGTCTCCCTGTCTTTGAAGCTGCAACTACTGTAGCCTTAAGTATCTTTAATGGGAAGTTTTGCATCTGGTAAAGATTTATACACAAGGCAGTTTTCCTAGAGCTACTTAAATGGGTCTATATTTTTTCCACAGAATGCTTACTGGAGATTTCAGTTATGCCTTTCAATATGATCTGGATGCTTGGAAGCTGGGATATTTGATGGTACAAACCCAGAATTACTGTTTTTCATGAGGATGAATGAAACTACAGTGAAATAAAACAGATGAAAATTGGCAGAAAAGTAATGTCTGCAGATGATTCTGTTGTCCCTAAAAGTGGGATTTGTCAACTCTGTGCAGTCAACAAATTGCACAGAGAGAACTGATGCAACCCTTTAGATGTTCTATTAAAAATCAAGGCAAAAAATGAACAGGCATCAGTTTTGAGAAAAAAAGGTAGCAACCTAGTCTGTTTTTACAGGATAGCCTCTTGTACAACAGAAAGTGCAGAGGGGCTACTAACAATTCAGTTTGTTGCCTAAATGTTTATCTGAAAGCTGCAAAATATGCACATCCTCACCACTGTTCTTTAGTGTTATAAAACTGACACCTTCACTGCGCAGATCTCCTGTTGGCCAGGTCTTGGCTGCTTGAGAGTACCTGGGTACCTGCATGGAGGAGGAAATGCTTCACAGAAGTGAAGCAAAACTCACTTGTTCATCCTTTCTTCTTTGCCACATCCCACTGCTTGCTCAGCCCATCATCCACATGCAATATGAATCTGGTTAGCAGGATGAAGGTGAATGTCCCTAAATTTAAAGGTCATTTTTTAAATGCCTGACTTCAAGGAGAACACAAGTTGATCCCACCCTAACCGTTACTGAGAAACAGCATCCATCAAAAAATTAAGATTTCTCCCCAATGTCTTCACTTTTTCATTTGTGCCTCGAATTCAAAATTTAGACAGATTTAATAAAGGATTGATACTATCACACTCAATAATACTTTTTATCTGTTTCAACATGATAACATCTAGAGATCTTAGGATTTGCTTTATGATAGTTTATATGAAAATATATTCTACATAATCTACTGTCCCTTTCAGATTTATGGGATTTATTCAATTTAAAGCCAAAATTTATGCATTTTCTGAAAATGCATAAATTGATACATAGTTGTATCCCTTTGTGAATGAAAGCCTCATTTAAACCATAAGCATGCAGATCTGGCAAAATGTCTTCACTTTAAGCCCATTTTCCTCTGTTCCAAGAGCTCAGGTTTTGCTGTGCTGAATTTTCTCCAGACATGAAAACCATATCAGAGCTTCCCCTGTCATTTCACTTCCTTCCAGTTTAAGCTGGGAAGCACAGAGCATTTGAGATTTCTAACTTCATTCGTGTACCAGCTCACCAGCCACTTAATCTTCATTCATAGCTCTTTATAATAAAGTGAAAGAAGAAACTTCAGCCTAAATTGTGATTTAAGCCTACAAACATAATTTCAGTAAAAGAATAAAAAAAATAAGCAGACATACTAACATAGAAACACTCCCAAAGCCCTGCCTTGAAACCATGGGGTAAATTGATACAAAGGTCAAGATATCCCTGCTTTATGAATTATCCAATCAGTCCTTAGATATTTTTTTATTCACTATTTTTTTTCTCCTCAGCATAGATTTACTATATTAACTATGCTGTTGAGCTACAACAGCAGAAATCCAATGTTTTACTGCTTCCTTTCAAGAAGCACAGAAAGACCATTTGACTCCTGAGTGTGAGTGGGAAAGATTTCTGTGCTGAGAAAAACTCGTTGCACCTTCTTGGGAGGCAGAAGAGGTTGAAGTACATTCACAAGGCTTTGTACATACACTGGGATCCACAGCAAGCTGAAGGACCAGCCAGAATCCAAAAGGAAGAAAGCCCCACTGCAGAGCTGGGGCACAGGGCTCACTGCCTGCAAATGCTCCTCACTGCTGCTGATGCTGTGGCAATTCCTTGGCAAAGGCTAAAGCAAGGCAAGAGGCACCAAGCAGATGTTTCAAAGCTTCAAGATCATTATAAGAAAGATGATTTCTAGAGCTCAATATTTTTTTATTATTATTTTTCAGCTTTTTCCAAAGTTCCGTCTGCTTCCCATTGCATTGGCAACCAAACGTATACTGCCTAAAGTGCTCAGCATGCAGCAAAATGGAGGAACAATAAAGCTGGGTTTTAACTCTGGCATTCAGGAAAAAGGGAAAGAAGCAGCATGGTGGAGAAAACTCTGTTCAAAATCTCCATAAGGGCACACCTTTCCAGGGGGAAAAATGTCCTCAATTGTGGATATGAGCAGTGCTCTACCATTTGCTCTTTCCCCCTGTTGTGCACTCAACCTTCGAAATTCAGCTGCCAGTTGGTGCTTTTAATTTAAAGCGTGTTCATAAGTAAAGAAGCCTCCCTCCAGGTTCATTAGAGTCACAGGGTATTTGGCAAGCCTTGCAGCAAGAATTAAATGACAAATATGCCTTTGCATCTGAACTCTCAAGCCACAAATAAATCAAACTAAACAGGCTTCCAGAATTCAAAAATCACCTCAGTAAATACTGAGCTTCTAAATGTGATGAGAAAGTAAAAAGTGCTTTCTTTTCATGTACGTGGTAGCTGCAGGTTACTTAGCTTGCTTTTAAATGGTCTTTTCATTTCCTAGCAGCTGCCATTACCTCCTGATAGTGAGGGACAGAAGGAAGCTAAAATAACCCCTTATACACTTCGTGTAAATGGCCGCATTTTTGTACATCACCTTCACTGACATTAAAATATATCTAGTCACTTGTCTGGTTTTAAGCTAATAAAAATAATAATCCACAATGCTTTAGAGGGAAAATGCATTTTAAAAACTGTTTATAGCTGAGAGAATGTGACATTTCCAACTTTCAGTTGATCAATCAACGTTTAAGACTTCTAGGTTTTTGTTCTCTCAGCTGGCAAAACTGCTCTCAGTCATTTGCGCGTTTTGTAGACTCTGCTGAATTTAGTCAAAGCAGGGCCATTAAAAATAAACAAACAAACCAACCCCACAAACAGCACACCCCACACCCACTCAGATGCTTTCCTCACACCACTTCACTGAGATAAATTTCTCGAGTCTAGTTTTTCATACAGGTGCACAAGCAGCTGCACTGGTATAATCAAGAAAACACAGGATAAAGGGGCTGGGAAGGAGCAAAAGGAGATCTCCTGGCTTCAGTGCATCACACAGTAATTCAGGAGTATGTAGGCAATTGTGTGTGTTTATTCTAATTTCCTTCACCAACTTGCAGATCAGCAAGTTCTGGAGCTCAGTACTCCGGAAATGTTATGAAACAAAACTACTTCACCCAGCCTGAGGCAGTCCCTTGACAGAATGGGACTAATTCAAGGACTTCTAAGTTGTGCATTTAGTAACTCCCCTAGGGCCTGGCATAAACCCATCGTCAGATATCTCTGAGTCATTTCATCACCTGCTTATTTGATTTAAAAAAGGATTGATATTGCCAACGAACAATTTCATCCTTTCCATTCTCAGGCTGTCCCTTTGTAATTGTGGCCCTCTGACAGGGGCATTTCCAATATGCATTTGATTTAGATCTGATATATACAACACAAGGGTGACATTAGTAGCCAAACTAGTAATTCAAAGTTTATGTAAAGTTTACTCTAGCTGAAAGATAAGACAGAATCCAATTCAGGATAAGAAAGGTTGTGTGGAAAGGCAATATTGTATTTGACTTAATACAGCAACAGCAAATTAACCTTTTACCAGTTTTGGAGCAGTAAGTTTATCAAAGGTCAGTGATGGGCATTTTTGTCAAAGTTCTGGGAGTCTTAACTCAGATTCAGCATGACCCCAGTTTTACACAGAATAGTGATTTTGTTAAGGGTTATTCCCCTGCCTCTACATCAATCTTTAGTGCTGATAAGGAAATAAATAGAGAGAAAAACAATCACTGTATCAGCATAGCCCTTATGCCAAGAACAGTGTGCCTGATACAGGAGAAGAACTTTTCCAAAAGTTTCCAATTCTGATAATCCCATTTAGGATGTTGCTGAAAGAAAACACACCCATACATTTTAAGATTTTATTCTGTATTGCCAGGAAGACGGGGTGTCTCAAAGTGTGTGTTACATTTCAGGAGAGAACCAAAAATCTATTTTTTTCTCATTATTATAGATTTTCACACATGTAATACTTGAATATTTTCATGGAGGATATATTTGATGGAAATCTGCTCTACTACTTTCTATCTCATTGGGCAATTAATGGCTTTAGCAACCGGAGCTGGAAAAATAACATTGCTTGCAGGGGTATCTAATCATATTCTGAGCCATGTAAACATTTATATGGGCACTATAATTTTTTTTATGCATAGCCCCCTTGAAATCAAATTACTTATGTAAGTAGAAATGTACTGGGGCTGCAAATGGCTATCTTGGTATCTGTTATTTTAAGGAAGTGGTCTCTTTTCTATGATATTTTCTGATTCAAGATGAAACCATGACAGACGTTAAACACGCCACACTGGAGGAGTAGCAGTGAAGTGCCAAAAAGAGTTCATTTATAAAATAAATTGCTTATTTGTAAGCAAACAAGGCAAATTCACAGTTTAAGCAACTGCTTTGGAATACAAACTAAAGCAAACTCATAAAGTTGTCGACACCCTGTAAAATAGAGCTCCATAACACTGTTGGGCTGTGAGTATAAACCATCCAGGAGCTTCAGCCCTGGAATGCATTACACATGCATATTAGTATCTGCCTCAAGGTAAAGCAGGAGTTTAGTACAAGGTTGGGTAGACAGCTGTATATATTATTTTTTGAGAAAAAACACATAAGGTCAAAATGTAACATAACTGGAGTTAGGATGGGAGGAGAACGGGGAAGTCACAGAAGCAGAAGACAGACTGAGACGTGAGGAACGTGGCAGCTGAATGCAGATGACTTGATGGTTTATGAACCCCAAATTGTATATTTTAAACTCTAAACAAGTGTAAATCTGCATCTGTTGCAAAGATACCCACTGAGCAGCAAGGCCAGTAGTAGCCCAGGTGCACGAAGGATTTGAAACATTCCATTATGATCTCCTACCTTCCCAGTCCTGGGACAGAAACCAGGAAACTGGTTTGCTTTGCATTATTGCCATCCTGTCACTTATTTGCTTAAGGGAAGAAGGGAAAAGACAAATTTGAAACCAAATCTGGTTTCTAACACTTGATCTAGAAATCTGCAGGATTGGTATTTAGTGCTCTTGAACAGCTTAACCTCCTTTCAGAGAAAAAAAAGAAAAAAAGAAAAAAAAATAAGGGAGGTCTAAAGGAGGACTCCTTTCTTGTGTGGTGGTAAGAAGTATCTGGCCAGCCACAATAGGGAGTACAATCAAGATTAAACACAAGAATTAAAGACCTTTTAAGACCATAAATCTTAAATGCATGCAACAAACACTTGTGTTCATAGCTGGAATAGCATCCCTTGCCTGGTTTTCTGTCACTTTGAGAAGAGTATTTCACTTCAGAAACAATTTCTACTTAGAGAACAGTGTGATGTGACGTAAAAATCTTTAATCTTGGATACAAAAAACCCATTGTCTGAAGCCATGCTGCACTTGAGAGAAGTGTTAGAGACAACTCTGAACAGTGCACTCATCACCATCAAAACCGGCTCCTGAGAGGGGAATTTCAGCTTTTCTACCTGCAGAAGTAGTAAGGCAGGAGCAGAGACTTACGAGGTTTCCTGGAATTTTAAGTCTTGGCTCCTAACAACTGAGGTCTGTGGAGACTATATCTTGCTATTACTCCCATTTACCTCATCCCTTGGTGCTATCCCTAGGCTTTCCCTCCCATCCCAAAATACAAATAAATGGAGACAACCCACATGATCATACAGTGTATTCACATTGCTTGAAACAGACTTCAGGATGGTCTTCCAGTCAGTCTCCTGAAGGAAACAGTTCCAATCAGAACAGATAGATCTAAGGTTGTCCAGATTTGACATCTTGAAGGATTCCTCCAGAAATTCTTTTTCAGATGAAATGGAAAGCCTGACTTTGAAACTAAACTTTCCAAAATTCCATCGTTCTGAAACTCAGCATGGTGCCAACAGAAGGACTATGATACATTTTCCAATGCCCAGAGTTTAGCCACACATTTTCTTAAACACGTCATTACTGTTTGTAATTAGACTCTCAATCCGTACTACTGATATTAAAGCAGTTAAATTAAGGTTCCTTTGAAAGGAGAATTTGAACCAATACAGCAAAACTTGAAACTTTCCTGTCTTCAAGGCAAGCCACTGGACCTTCAGTTCACTGGCTGCTGGGAGCAACCACCCCCTCCTCTTCTGTAACTGCTCATCCAGATGCCTCTGAAGAAATCTAAAAATCTCCTGACTCTGTTCTTGTTCCTAACACATTTAAGAAAGTTTAATACAATTTGCTGACTTGTTCTTCATATTTTTTCTTTGCCCTTTCTGCTTCCATTCTGAAGTATTATTATATTAGACACACTGAGAGGTCTTTATCACAGGACAAGGTAAGAACAGGAAAACACTGGGCATTAACTCTTTCTGAAAAGAACCTGGATGATTTATTTTTTACTTTTCAATCAAATTTTAAAATTTTTTGATAAAAGCTTTACTGAGACTGTAGGGTTATTTTCCTAAGGTCTTAAAGTGTCTACTTTTTACACCAAAGACAAGAAAAGGTAACACTAACCTAACTTCTGGAGAGTGAGAGGATTGGTGAGATGAGGTTTATCGTGCTGTCTTGAAGATGAAGAAGTAGAAAAAGAAATTGCTACAACTTTTTCTCATTCTCCATCTCTTTTGGCTATCACGGACCAGGGGCATGGCATGTTTCACTGCCAACTTATGGACTGCAATGATCTCAAAAATAACTCTCCTGTGCACAATACCTGAACAAGTTCATTCCTTGCAGATGGAAGACTTTCTCATTTAAGGCCTTGTCTCCACTAATGAGTTCCCTAACACAAAAACTGAATTCTATTGTCTAAAAGGTATCTTCATTCAGGACAGACAAATAAGAGCCTTTCTGATGCCTTTGGAAACAACAATAGTTACCCTGAAATACCCTCTCCCATTACTCACCAGCTTTTTAATAAAGAAAGCTATTTCCATCTCTTGCTGGAATTCAGATTCTTCCTTGTGAAGACTCACAAGTAGCAGACTCCATTGAATAGCTTTCACTCTCCTAATTACATGGAAATCTTTGAATGTAGATGACTCCAAATAGTGCACTGGAGCCACAGCTGTGCAACATCACATCAGCATCTACTAGGTGCTGTCATATTTGTTGGCAACAACTCCAAGTTTTCTAACAAAACTTTTCCTCCAGAAGCCACCAACCCCATGAGCAAATAACCTGAATTGGATGTTTTGTTGCAAGAATGTAAGTTAAGATATTTTGCCTTTTCTGATACTTGTTTTGGAGGTCTAGGTGCTGGTGGTATTCTTTTAGTTATTCAGGTATTCTGCAAGTCCTTAATTGCACACAACTCTGAGAGTTATTCCAAGATCATGTATTTTCCATGAAGTATGGGACAAACTTGTCGTGGTAGATCAGAGGCGACAACACAAAAAGGAAAAAATCAGCCCTACATTGACCAAATCCTCTTACCGCTCCTGACAGGACTTGGCCAGCACACCTGGAGAAGGTTCATATACAGAGATCACCCATAACTGAATGGTAGTTTGTGGCATTTGATTAGGGAGAACATGCACAGGAGGAGAACAAATCCAGGCTTGCACATATCTCACTGCTCGATCATGTAGGAAAAGCAGGTGTCAAGGAAAGACAGGCGGGGTGCTTTAAGTTTTCTGTAATCAAAAAGTGGATGTTCATGCAGGGTGTGATTTAGCATCCTATAAGCATCCTCAGTGGTGTCCTTCTAGTTCTCTGCAGTTCAGCAGACCATTCTTTCCATCCTGGGCTGCACAATTACTGTCACATAAAACATATCCTCAGGATACATGTACTCACAAAAGGGAGGGTATAATAGTCTACATTCAGTCTGCATTTATCTCAAAAACCAGTGATGTCATTAGGGCTAACACTATTTTTCCCTAGAATTGGAGCTAAGTCAGGATAATCACACAGCTGGTTACCAAGGTTTAGTTGAAGACAGCACTTTTGAAGTCACAATAACTCAATTATGTTCAGTTGAGAACTCACAGTCATACTTTCAGGAAAGAAGTTGTGAAGGAGATGAAAAAGAATATTTGTAAGGAATAAGCCAACCTTACCAGCCAGAGATCAAAGCTAACAGTGAATCAGCATTCATTTTATCAGGCCCCTGAAGCAGACTTCTCTCTACTCTGCTTACAGCATGTCAGAATCCCTACAGCTTTCCATGAAAGCTGGAGCCATTTTGTCTTTCACCAACTTGATTAATAATCCAGAGAAGAATCAAAATGAACTGGATTTTCTTTAGTGTGGAGGGAATTTCAAATATTATTAGGATATAGGAAAAAAATTAATTCAACTTCCTAACAATGGTTACTTGGGGTATTATAAAAAATATTGAAACAAGGAACTTTCAATAGTGTACAAGAAACAATGACAACCAAAAGATGTAATACACCTTCAGGTACAAATTTTCACAGCTGAAGTAGAAGACCAGCAACATTCTCATATGAATGCTGCAGCTATGGACACTCCTTTTTTTCCATTATGTGAAAAATAAATTCATCTGCTAAGACAAAAAGGCTACTGGCTCCTATCAAAACCTGTCAGTGAAACACACAGCTGGCGTTCGACAGGTTGGCTTCCAAAAGTTAATACAGTATATTGAGTTCAGAATTAAATCTGAGCATAATTCACTGATATGCTCCTAAACAGACACTTCAGTTTAGAAATTAAGGTCGTTAATTGAGCTTGCTCTTAAACAGTTTATTGCTT
Source organism: Sterrhoptilus dennistouni (assembly GCA_013397095.1). Classification (NCBI taxonomy): domain Eukaryota; kingdom Metazoa; phylum Chordata; class Aves; order Passeriformes; family Zosteropidae; genus Sterrhoptilus; species Sterrhoptilus dennistouni. The sequence goes on along the minus strand of VWZU01010569.1, from coordinate 97,972 downwards.
CTTAGACTGTGATCACTGAAATGACAATTCCTTTGAGGAGAAAGGTACTCCTGGCACAAAAGCCAACTTCAGAGATTTATACATAATACATATACAGACCCCTTAGCTTTAATTGCCTTTCAAATGGCTTCTCATCACAGATGTGCAGTGGTTTAACAGGCAACATGAAGCCCATTGTAAAGCATGGGAAGATATTTTCTTGCCATCTTCAAATGGGATTAAGAACTCCCTTTTTCTTTTTTTAAAGGATAAAGACTAGATGGTCACATGTAATTAGGTGAAAAGGCAGTCAATAAGTACTCTTCAGCAAAGTGTAAGTATTGTAATATTGATCTCCCCTGCTTCTGCTTCTACACAAATTAAGCACTACCAAGTATAATATGATAAGCAAAAAGATTAAATCAATGAGCCTCGGTTAGAAAAAATAAATCTACACAAATATACAATGACAAGTTTTTGACAAGATTTGAACCTTCAAGGTATCAGTTTGTTTCTATGCATATGGAAACTGTAGTTCAGAGGTCTTATGTCTCCAGTCTTTGCTCACTCTTCTCCCTTGGGAATAATTCCAAAAAGGATGCCCAGCTTTGGGGGAGATATATGCACCCTGAAACAAGAGGCAGATCTCAGACCTGAGACTATGGAGGTAGAAAGGTCACCTTAAACTTTGTTTGGAATTACAGACACAGAAGAGCACAAGGAAAGCCAAAGCTGGCACAAATTTGTCATTCTGCCTCTGGCAGAGGCACGGGAGGTATCAAACAATGGTAGGAACACTGATTGTCTAAAGTGAAGGAAAAGGGAGGACAAAGGGAGGAGACAAAGGAAAGGGAGGACAAAAGAACAACATGGAATAGGAGAGAGATGACAAACTATGAAGCAGATGCATGAGCATTAACCTTGGCAGATGCAGAACTCAGTGAGTCCAATTCTTGCATTTACTTTCCTTCACCCCAATACAGCGGCACAAAAATCAAGCAGAGGACATCCTTTAGCTGAAATACTTAAAAACAAACCAAATAAAAATGCTGTCAAATATCAGAGATCTGTAACCCTGTTGGCTGGTGCTTCACTGTTGTTTTTCTTTTCCTCAGTATTTTAATCATTTGCTAATTCCTCCTGGGAAACTTGTGTCCTAGTTTTCTCAGGAAACACAGGGCTTCATAATTACATAAACCCCTGACTACTTCACAGTTAAAGGAGCAAAACTCACAAAAAGTCCTGTGAAGTTTAAAATGTTAAATAGGTGTAAGCTAATGGCACAAAGATTTAAAGGAGTAAATGTTCTGCATTTACTATGCAGAACATTAATAAAAATGAACACAAAATAGAATGTAAAATCCTTTATATCAATTTAGGTCCACTGTAAGTTCTGTTGATTTAGAAGAATGATTTACCATTCAGATTGAGAGACAGAGCACTTCACATATACTACTGTGCATTTTCATGTAAGTTACATTATGCTTTATATACTCTTCTCTTCAAGCACAGTTTTTGTAAGGAAAACCTAAGTGATGTAAGAGGGTGCAAACTGCTTTAAAATACAGTGTTTCTTTTCAACTGACCAGAGCAAGGTCAAAATAATGTCACAACACATGGCAGCCTGGTCCCTTGCTGAACAAAAGCTCTCATCTGGCCTCTTTTTTCCTCTTAGCTTCAGCAAGGGCAAGTAGAGGGAGGATCACATGAATTATGTCCCCGTTTCACTTCCACTTTTATTTTTGTGGGCATTCTTCAGTCACCATTCACTTCAGGTTTACTCCACATTTCTTTCTGTTACTCAACACCTGTAATTTTATTATGGAAAAGAAGGACCCTCAACTTTGATAGCACTTTAAATTGGCAGACTGTTGGTAAGACTTTAGTCTTTCAATAAACATTTAGAAAAATTAGAAACCCAGACAGTCACAAAAGTGGTTAAAATTTAGTCTATTCCCTGAGCAAGATAGAAGTGCTTCTTCTAAATGAGGTGCAGCTCTTCTGAAATGTAGATCTTTTCCTGAAGTGTCATTGACTTTGGAAGCGAGAACTACTCATTACTTATTAAAAAAATATTGGGATTTTTGTTTGTTTGTTTGTTTGTGTGTTTGGTTTGGGGTTTTGGTTTGGTTTGAGTTTGTGCTTTTCTGGCATTGCAAAATAGGCATTCACTTCCTGGCACTGTAAAGCGGACACCTCAGAAAGAGAGGACAGACACTGTCCCAGCTTGCAGGGAAAAATCAGAGGAAGGTTAGATGTTGATGCAACTTTGTTAAATTAAACCATAAATCAGAACCATTATCTAATAAAAATCTTTCAGAGGGGCTGCAGCTGAGCTCTCAGTGAAACGATTCTCAATATTAGATAAGAGACACCCACTTTGATAGCTGTAATGGGAGTTTCCTGCTGAGCCAGGGTGACAACTCTGCCACCACTTATAGCCACTTGGACACCACAGGGACTATCAGGTGCATCCACATTTCAGTTCTGGCCGGGATCTCAGACTTCACTCATTCTAACTCAGGCTTCTTCAGGAGCTCCTTAACTCTTCCTAAGTAAGAAACACCAGCCTGTGGTGGGAAGAAACATATAAGGATGGAAAAGGCTAAAGCCCAGCAACACTGAAGGCAGATCTCTCTGATTGTTGGATAGATTAAACCTGTCACATCACTGCAAATGGCTTCTTCCTATGCCAGTTCATGACAACAAGATCTGTCTTTTCTCCATTTATGGGTGAAAGCCTCTCCTCTGTCAAGACTTGACCTTTGGGTGTACATGACAGATTGGCATGTAATATGTCTATATTCTGCCTACGAGTGTGTGTGTGGGGGTGTGTGGAGAGATGAGAATACAGGTTTGAGAGTGATTTTGGTTTATTTTTTGCTTGTGTACTAATTGGAATTTACTGTTCAATATATTGGTCATTAAGGAAAAAAAAAAGTCTTTTTTGTCTGAAATTACATTATTCCATCCAATCTCTCCCCTGGATCCAGGAGAGTCCACAAGAGGTACAAGAACAAGAAATTGTGACTGATGAGGAATATTTTCAGTCTAGTGTAATGAAACACCACACTTCAAGGTCCATTCTAGAGAAAATAATCTTTAAATGCACAAAGTTTTTATAAATAAAAACTTTTAGAACAAAGAATTCTAATTTGGAGTTTGTAACTTGTGCATTTATGCTCTGGTACAGTTATGTGTTAACAGAGGCAAGGAGCTTGAATTTTCAATCTTACAGGATAAGAACACAAAATTCAGTGTATATTACTGACTACAGACCCCAAGTCCAGGATTGCCAGTCCATATGAACAAAATCCCTTTCCTCTTCTCCCTCAACCCCTGAATTCCTTAGCCCTTCCATGCCATCTCTGAGGAGCAGGCAGTTTTTAAGCATGCATGTACACAACAACCTCTAGTGATCAAAGAGGTAACTACAGATAATACAGGCAGCAGGAACGTTTTTGTTTCCAAAGCACAAGACCTCTTTCTCAGAGTGAAAAATACAGGATCACACTTGTGACATAAAACCTGAGCATTTTTAACATCTAGGAAGGATGAAAAGGGCTGACAGCACCCACAATTAAAGTCTTGCAATTGCAGCAATTTAAAAAAACCCCAAAACAAACTATATAAAAAGTATTTATTCCACAAAAGAGCCCTGTGGATCAAGCTATCCATGAAGAAATGAAAACCTGAAAACTCTCTGTCCCCATCGAGGAGATATTTTTTTTTCCCAGCAGGGCGAGACAGAAGAGACAGAAAAGCTGTAGGTCAGCAAACACCCTATTACTTCTTAGGAAGCAGAATAAGATGAGAATATTTCTAAAGAAATCCTTGCTGGGTGCAGAGAATGAGCAGCAATCACTTCATTCAAGTGCTTTGGTGGGAGTATGCGTTCCAGAAAGTGTGGCCCCAAGCACCCCATCAAAGATGATGCCAAAAATTGATGATGGGACTGGTAATAAGAGCTTGATTGTCAATTTAACAGAAAGATTTTATTCACTATAACACAGCTTTTGTACCAATTGCTTCACAGCTCTCTGCATATGTAGACTGCTAAAAAAATACAGAACACAGATTTTTAAAAGTGCTTTTATCTTTATAGATAAGAAAGGACCTTTTAAGTGAAAAGCATGCTCTTAAGCAGATTTTTCATCCACTGTCCTGCTTCACAATAGTTCCCTCCAAGTCAGTGGCGTAAGCCTCGTGTCCCTGAACTTCTGCTTTTAAACGTCCTTCATTTACTAAAAAGCAAGCTTCTTGGCATGGTTAGAAGGAATTGCACTCTGGACAGAACTTGGTCTAATTCATCAGCTGCAGAGGGAGTCTAAGACAGCCAAACTTTAGGTAGGGTTAATCTCAACTAAGGGATTAAAAGAGTCCCATCTCTGTCTCTGATTTAGTTTACACTCTGGACAGCCACTTTTTACCCTTTTTAACAGTACTCCATGGGCTTACAAAGACCTGACCCCACTGTTATCAGTCTAACCAAAGCCTTTCACAGTCATCTCAACTGTAATACCATTCATACCATTTCACTAAAACTATGTTTTCATTCGTTTATACATAGGAAGCTGAGAGAGAAAAGTACTGATAAAAAAACCCCAACAAGAAAGAAGCAGAAATCTTGGCAAATTTTTAAATAGCTAGACCAAATAAAAGCAGTGTCTCAATCCTACAGCTTAATTTGCAACCCTTACATACACGAAAAAGAGAAACTCATAAATTCCCCCGGAGCATATACATCATTCTAGAGCAAAGCTCTCACTTCACAGAAGCATTAACACAGACTCAAAATAAACCTTTCACATCCACAAGTAGCTTTAAAATACAAAGGTGCTGGGGAATAGTTTGGGTACATGTTCAAAAAAGCTTTTGGAAATCCCTAGAGATGCCTCTGGGCCCAGCAGACATCTTTACCTTATGCCCCAATGCAAAAGGCAGCGTTTTTGCCAAACTTTCTCTCCTTGGGAGGAAAGAACAGGCCACAGCACCCCACTCACCAGGCCATAACCACCTGGTGAAAGGAATGTGTAATCCTTCCTACCAAGGAGCAAGACAAACCACAGCAACCTCCTGCAGCCTCTGACAAAAGAGAGGGACAGATAATCCTCCAGAAGACAACGGGAGAACATTTCCAGCCTCATTCTTCAAGGCTGGCTTCCCTAAGTGCCCCAACACCCGCTGCATCTGTGCCACCTGCAGATGTGCAAGAAGTGCAAGCTCCAGGGAAATAAATCTTCTGTCTGTTATTTTAGACACAGCTCATATCTAATGCAAACATTGGGGAATAAGATCTTTCCCTACTCCCTCCCCATGGCTGCACAAAAAACACTGTGCTCTTTAAGCAGCTTCCTTTCCCCCTTAGTGATGTCTTGAGGAAATTTTTCCAAGTTTTGATCACTGCCTTTTGGCTGGACATTGAAAAACTGATCATTTGACTTCTTCCATTTCAGAAAATGGGTATTTATTGGCCAAGTTTCATTCCACTTGTGACAGTTTATGTGAAAGTATATTATTACAACTATAATAACTTCCCATTTTAGGGTATAAATCAGATGCATTCCCATTGTAGAGATTGCTTTTCTCAGCCTCTTTTCATTCATGCTCGAATATAATTAGAAAGCAAGGAAAGCCTGTGTGTGGCTTTTAGGCAGCAAGTAAATATTAATGTATTGTGCTTTAACATGTAAGCTTGTCAAGGTGCTGCAATGGTAAAGTGATTTATAAAATGAAAAATCAATGTGAATAAACTCCAGTGAATACACACCATAGATTTATCTGTAGCAAGGGGCAATGAGGGACCACCTTCTTGATGTCTCCTACAGCTACAGAATATAATTCTAATAGGAAAACATGTTTTCCATTACAGCCCATTTAATGCCACTGAAATCTGGCATCCCATCAACTCAGAGAATTAAACAAAGCACTTATTTGCAAATTCACTTCTGCTGTGACTTCACTACAATTGGTGCTACTGCAGAATAAACATCATGCCTACAAATTGTATCGGGCCATTTAGCACTCAAGTGTAGGTGTTAATTCTCTGAAGGGCAGACTTCAATTAGATGGCATATTTATATGTTTTTTCATTCAAAATCACCTTCAAGGTTGATGTATACACTGAAAAATGGAAGGATCATCTACTAGAGGAATATTCAGATACTAAATATCCACAGTACAGAGGAAGTAGCTGGATCTGTGATTTTGCTTTTAGGGTCTGTTTCTGGTTAGAAAGCCATTGCTCTGAAATAGTAGGAAAAAAATTGGCCTCCAGTAAAAGCAAATAGTCTTGGATAATACGTTTCAAAGAGCACAAGGACAGAAATTAATGATACAGAAAAGATAATCCCCCCTAAATCAAACAAACTGACAAGCCAATCAAAGTCAATCAAGAATAATAATAAAAAAATCCTAAATCACTTTTTAAATGCATGCAGAACAGTCTTAGAAGCACTCAATTTAAAAAAAATTAATTTAATCTCTCTTTTCTGTCTCTGCACGTTACCTTATTGTACTGGAAAGAAAACCCTGAAAATCCCTAAAGTGGAAGATACACTACTGTGACGGCTCCTAATTTCAGTTTTTGTCAACATAAACTACAATCTGCATTATGACTGCATTTATAGCAAGGTAGAAAAGTAGCCTCAGGGTTGTTACTATAAAAGCTCAGCTGAAGCATTTATCTCTTTAACAGGAACACAGGTAATGAAACTCTGTCAGAGTCTCAACTGTGTATCCCTTTACTTCATAGTGGCTTAATCCTATTTAGTGACAAAATCCATTTCTTTCATCACCTGAACTGTTGCAGGCTGCTATTCACTGTTTCAAGCCATGCGGCTTTTTGTTTTCCAAATATGTCTGAAACAAGAGTAGTACTGTGAGCAGAGAGAAACAGTGTGGGAGAAGAAGAGGAAAATAATCTTTGCCATAATCTTTGATTAAGTCATAGAAAAATCTTAGCACATGATTTCCTCGCCTGATTTGCAGAGTGCCTTTCACAACTCTCCAGGCAAATTAAGCAAATTGGAAATACAAACATATTACAATAGTAAGAAAAAGAAACCTTTCTAACCCACAACCCTTAAGCAGAGTAAGACAACCTCTCCTCATCTACCAGAAAAAAAATGACTCCTGAAAGTTAGAAGGGCTGACAGACGCTCAGGAAGCTGTTTTCTGAGTTCTCCAAGGAAAACATTGCATTTTGTTCAGTGTTCCTGGTAGAATAGAAGTTATTGGTATATTTCTCATTTGGTCCAAGTAGCAGCAGAAGAATGTGGCTGTGGAGATAATGATGTGGATTTGGTGTAGCAGAGCCAGCTGATCACCAGCTTCAACAATAAATCTCCTGTACTCCTTGTATCACCAACAAGCTCTAATCCCAACTGAGATGTGTAGACGCTCTTCTAAGATAAATAAACAAACTATGTTAGCAAAATCAAAGGCAGCTGCAAATCCAAAATTGAACCCATGACCTAGGAAATTACTAATTTCTGTGCCCTGTCCATCCTTCACTCTGGCAGCTGGGACTGTCCTTTAACTCACCTCCATTCAGGTCTGATTCCCTTGACAGCGAAGTTCCCATACCAGGCAATTCAATCACATAGGATGAAGGGAAAGAGATCCCTGAAACTGGATGTTTAGTAAGCAGGAGGATCCAAGGGAAATAAATATTTTCAGCCCTAACATGTCATGAGCTCTGGTTTCCACAACTGACTGTACTGCACAGGGACAGCTACTGGAGATGGAGTCCTCATGAAGCAGAGCTTTTCAGCAGAGTGTAACCAGCTACCCCAGTGAGTGATGCCCCCTCTGCCCCACCAAGGCAAAGAAGTGACAATATTCACAAAAATTGTTTCCTCATTTTCTATATTTAGAAATATTTGGAAGTGATATGAATGTTTCAACCTTACCCATTCTGTGATTCTTTGAATACTCTGGTAAGGCTGCTTTAAACTAATCTACCCTAATGATTTGGGGTAATTCTAAGAATACTTGTCACTGATGTTTTTTGGTGGATTTCTAAGAATACTTGTTACTAAGCCAAATACAATTTAAAGCATAAGCCTTTTTTGAGCCCAGGTATGCTTCCACCCATCCTGAGAAGGAGATATCCTTGTCTTTCCAGGGAGTAGATAGTCTGAGATGATTAGTTTTATAGTAGCTGCACTTCCCTGACAAAGTACTGTTCTGAATGAATTAATGGCATAATGAACAAATGAGTCATTTTCTGACACACTAAATTAAAACAAGGACTGGATTTATGAGCTGTGCAGTGGCACTCAGGGTGACATGCTCCTTTAAAAACAATTTCTGTTTCTTTATAATGGGAAATTACAAAACTGACATAAGCTACCAAGACCTGAGAATTTAATATCTATTTATTTGATATGCTATGACTTAAAAGGACCTAATGGAATTGCAACTGACTTCCTTATGTTGCTTTGAAAGTATTAAGAGGGAAACATTTTACTGAAAAGAACAAGGGAGTTTAATGAAGGCAAATAAACACATATTTATTACCTTTCTACTCTGATTTCAGAGCAGATAATAAAATCCCTTTACATACTGTGAGCTGAGGAAACCGTTAAGTTATGGATAAATATGGTTTTGGCCAAATTTTGTTTTCCATTATTTTATCCATTAATTATCATCATAATATTCGAAGATGTTTGAATATCTTTGGAGTTTGGATTTTAAATCAGTTTTTGAAATTATTCGAGTGTTTAATCATTTCCAAATAGACAGTTGATTAATCACTTCTGCTATGGGGTTTCAGATTAAATTCTTTAATTATGCGGCTTATGTGAGTAATGAGCACAGTATAAATGAAAATTTCATAAATCCTTCAAAAATACTTTTTTGGTGAACATTTAAGCATAGCAACATCAATTATTTGATATATACTGATACTGTATTTAAGTCAGTAAAATTTCACACCTGCATATTTACAGAACGTGATCAAGAAGAAACCTTTCATTATTGATATAATCAAGAATTTGAGAACAAATGCATCCCCTATTAAATTACATCCTAGCATGCTTCTCATTTATAAGGACTGCAGAAATGACAGAAAATTGAATGTTGTCATACGTTTTCTCTTGAAGAGAAAATAAAGGAAAGGCAAGCAGTGTACAGGTGTAAGAAAGAGAATCAGGTGAGCCACTTTTTTTCTCCTTTATATACAAGTTTGTTTCGTTTCATAACACTTTTTATACAGACACCTATGCAATTATGTCCCAGGTCAGCTTCCCAAGTTCATTGTCTTCAAAGCACTCAATTCAGTCCAGAATATAAATACACAAGATGCGTGTGATCATTATTTATGTGATGATCAGAGACATTCTATGGAAAAGAGATTAAAATATGAAATCTTTTTATCTTAAGGTTAGAAGGAGTGATCTGGCTATTTTTACCTAAAATTGAAAGAGAAGGAGAGAATGGAAGAATCTATTTATCTATCACCAAAATGGTTACAAAGTTGAAAAGTTAATAAAAGTTAGAATTTAAGGCACTCTAAGGTGCTGGAATTCTGCTGTCCTGTAGCTTCATTTTTCTGAATATGCTTACTTTTAGACACATTTTTGTCTAATCCTTTTTATACAGGTTTTGGCTATTCTATAAAAACTATGATTTCCCTTTACAAAGTCAAGATGAATGTCTGCAGAAAAGGACCTTTCAAGCACTCCCTCTGAAGAAAAGAAAGTGTTTGTTAGAGGTGAAACATCCATGTTTCTCAGGATAGCACGAGCAAGCACAAAAATATCTGTGGGGCCCAGTGAGGCTATTTCCATTTCCTTTTCTTTGGGTCTGTCTGTAACTTGACCCCCCCCTATAATGTCAACTCTGAAGAATATGCTATTATTAGTGAGTTATGCTACAATACTAATGTTTTTGTTCTTACACAATCTGGTATCTTCAGATGATGTATAATCTAGGAGGTCAAAAAAGCCCCAGAGTTTAAGCTGAGGATGGAACACATCTCTTTTCCTGCTGTCTCCTGGAAAATGAAAACTAAGCAACTATAATACTGCTGGAACTTCATAAACCAGGCCATGCAGGTGTGTCCTCAATGAACTTTTACAGTGCATAAATGATGCAATTTGTTTTTCTACTTTTACAGCCATTGATGAGAATGAAGGCACATGTCCATCTGCCTTAGAAAATACATTTTCCTCACTCATCCCCACTCATCCCTTCTAAGTATTACAGTATTATAATAATGTTTGGAAGAATGGCTTGATGCTTGGTCTTCATACAGAGTTATAAAAAGCAAAACTTCCTTTGCAGTCTCAATACTGGACAATAGATGTACTTGGAAAAACACAGTTTTGCTTCAGTTCAAAAACAAAAGAGAAGGAAATAAAAAAATGACAACAGAAACATTGAAATCCTGTGAAAATATCATTTTGTTGAAAATAAGAAAATGTGTAAGAAAAATCCCCATCAAGAAATGGGGCTTTGTTTCTCAAATGGACTAAAAATACCCTTTAAAAACACTGATAAAATTTCAATTGCAACTGAATCTCCCTCTCAGAAAAATGAGTGGCCTCCTCTAGAGCTCAGGGCAGGTCACCACCTGAAAAAGAAACAAAGAATAAGTTGACAAGTGACAAAATGATAGACAGATTTAAAACTGTCTAATTGTTTCAAGTTGATTTTGTGGCAGCAAAGAGGTAAATGACAAAGGTGAGCTTCCCATTATGATAAGAGTAGCTGATCTGGGCAAAAAAGTGTCTCCAAACAACATGTACCACCTGGTGAAATGGCTCCATGATCTAATAATATTTTTACCCCACTGGGCACAGGCACATATAACTCTAAATATATCTGATGTGGCTCTGGCAGTTCCTTTCATCACAGTGCTGTGTTGTGCCATGTCATACACTGCAGCAGAAGGATGTACTGGCATGACAAGCTGCCAGCTCTAATAGAAGTGTATTGAAATAGATGTGCTTTCAGCTGAGGAGGCAAACTCCTTGTTCATCCAGAGGTGTGCAAAAAGAAGACAGGGCTGCAAATAAATGGCAGACAAGCCTGCTCTGTCCTCCCTCTTCTGAGCTGATTTTCTCCTACTTCACCCCAAATCTGTCTCTGTGCTCATGGTTGCCACGACACCATGTGGTCAGATTGCTGTTGTTTGCAATGTGTCCCTAGGTAAGGATAGCTTCTCTCTCCTGTTGGCTCTAACAAGCTAAAAACTTGCCCCCATTGAAAATGGGGCCTCTTAGGCCATATTAGGAACACTCAGGAAAGACTAGCAGAAATGAGGTGCAGCATGGAGATAGATAGACTACATGAGGTAAAAAGAGAGGAATACAAAGCATGGAATAAAGGCATAGGAAATAGTAAAGGAGTACAGATATTGAAGTTTCAGAGAATAATGTTTAGATGGCAAAACAAGTGATAACTGGACTGGAATGATCAAAACTGAAGTGTGTAAAGAGAATTTGCTGGTTCTTTACTTTTTTATGTAGCCCCAAAAGATATATGTATTAAGGAAGACAAGGAGAGTTGAGGGTTTTTTTTAAACGTACAGCAAGTCTATGGAATCTGTAGCTTCTCTGAGAGTTGGCAGCAAATTTTGGAGTATTTAATAAGAAATAACCTCACATCCCCCACTGCCAAAGATATTGGTAGTAAACTGAGTCATATTAAGTTAAAAGTTTTGAGCTATGACTGATCTTTTCAGAATCCCTTTTCAATGGATATATATATATATTTTTAATGAAACTCTTCTGGGAGAATGATGCATAATATGGCATTTTTAATATTCTCCCCTTTGGTAAATGGCCTGTGGTTGTGCTGAATGTTGTTTTTGCTCAAAATTTAAAAATATCAGTGGACTTTTCCCAAGTGATGGCTCAGGAACTTGAATACTCAGATCTCAAGATTTTTTGCCTGCATAGTCATCACCTGGATTCTTTCCAAATGCAACAGTCAGATTTAGAACTGAACGCTTGGCATACTGCAAATAGCTCCAGAAATCTTCTTTGATTTCAGAATGGTGACAGCTCATGAAAAGTTCACAAAAGATTACTGAATACACCACCTAAGGGGCTGTCCAACAGCCATCCTTTTCCTTTGTTGAATGTCTGGTCACAGGAATTTCTCTGCATGGGTCTGGAAAATGTTGCTGACCAGTCAACCAGGCAAATAAATTTTTGAGGGTGTCATTCAAAAAATTAATTATCTCTGCATGAACTAATTTCTCAATCACAGCAATTTTGAAAAAAAATCAAGATTTTAAATTTATTCCTCAGGCAACATCTACTGAAATAACACTAACAATACTTTTGTTTTCCAAGTGAAACATCCATACTCTGTTACCATATGGAGGCTGACCTGCTTGGGACTTTCTAGCGTGAAAGACCTGCTGAAAAATCCAGAAATTCTGTAACACAAAAAGTAGAAATTACAATGGATTAGCTGCATTTTGGTGACTGCAGTTCGCTGCAAACTGGAGATGGGTAACTGTCCCCTTTAGGCCTTTCCAGAAGATATAAATGATCTTCTATTAGTTTGGTTTTTTTCCTATGTATGATTTAGTTGTGATGTCCCATACAAAATAGTTTGCAGGACCTAGCAGAAGGAAAGCCAAATAGAAACATTTATTTTTAAGCTTGAGGGTCAGGGTTTAAAAAAAACTGATTTTTTTTTTAAACAAGATTTCAGTATCTAATTCCCCCAGGTGTTTTTCATTGTCCTGCCCAAATATGTCTATTATTTATGATAAATGAAATTGCAAATTCCACTTTAAAAAAAACTATCCACTAATGTGAAATCCACTAATATTAAATCCACTATGAAATCTCTTAGTTAAAATGTGGTGCTCTTGGCACCAGAGATTATATTTAAAGATTTCCTAGTGTTGCTATTCTTGTCTCCTTTTTTCTCCTTTGAGCTTTCTGACCCTTATTATACTTTATCTGGAGCTCCCCTTTGCTCCAAAGCATAAAAGCAAAATCAAGTGATTAGCAAAGTACCTAATAGCACAACAACAAATAACAAGTTAAAGCCAAGTTGTTAAACTCATAGGAAACTGAGCAAGATTATTTGAGCTACGAAAAATAAATTAAGCCATGATAGAATTTTCTCTGACATGCTGGTGTGCAATATTAATTTCAATTTTCAAACCTCTTTGTTTTAATGATTATATGGTCCTTTGAGGATAGCTCACTTGAAAATCCTATACAGAATTAGCATGCTGTCCCTTGTTTAGCTTGTTAAAATGCTGATGTTTGCATTTTAAAGTATTCCTGATTTGTATACCGAGTACAGACTGCTTGTTGCTATAGAATTATTGATACTAAAAATAAGCAAGAAATGACAGAGGAGAAAAGACATGTTCAGAGATAGAAATTATTGAATAACCAGAGCTGCCTTTCCAACCCAGTTTGGGATATTCAAAATAAAAACTTGTGCCCACTGACCTTCCTTTTTCCTACAGCTTAGAGGATAGTGAGGAATGATTAACCAGGGCCTCCAACAGAAAGTTGGGATTTATTGTAAAAACTCAGTGGCAAAGCAAAACAGGAAACAAAACTTCTGAAATTTTTTGTCAGAGAAGTGTACTTTGCAGCTGTATTCCACTGCTTCAGAGATGGAGAGTATTCATGTGGCCTTATATCAAGGACTTACCTCAGCTGGCTAAGGTAGCTGGGCAGTTGTCTTAGGCTGTCTCTCTGATAAACGAAGAGAGAAATGTTACCTGAAATGCAATTCCAGTTGACCCAAACAAAAAAATTTCCTCACTCCTGCCACTTCCTGGGATGATTCTGTCTCTGCAGGAACTGGAGAGGCTTTCTGAGGGAAAGCAGTCAGATGAACCTGGGCATTGTTATTATCCTCCATTACATAATGAGGGCAAAACAATTTCTGATGTTTTTGCCTTGTAACAGCCTGATATTGCAAGCCTAATGTTGTTTAAGAACAATTTTTTTGTGCTATTTGTTCAATTGTTTGATGCAATGCTAAATAAAAAGGCCACTAAATATATAAGATTTTTTGCATTCTAAATAGACATTACAGCCAGAGAGAGCACATATTAAATTAAGATTATAGTAATCTTTAGTTTTCAGGAGGAAGTGGAAATCCTGCCCAGGGAATCCTTAATGGATGCCATTACAAAAGGCATAATGTGAGCATCAGTTTAACTTCAAATTTCCTGCTGAATGCTTGCTAGAACGCTGTCAACATATCCTTCATGTTTCCTTGCCTATTTGTTCTGCTCCTTCTTTTAATAATATCTCAGGAACTTGAAAATGAAATATGTTTTATTATTGAAATCTATTTCGCCTCAGTTCTTTTTAAGCACACATTTTCTTGCTGTTGCAGTGTTTCTTCAAGTGCCAAGCATCTGGCTACAATTTGGCTAGGGATTTTCAGGGGGCAAGGAAAAAATGTTGGAAAAAATAGGAGGAAACACAGCATAAGTATTTCAATGTCTAGGTCAGCCTTAAGACATAAAATAAGAAGGTGCTACTCCGACAAGGTTACACAGTGGAACCCTAATTCTATGAGGGGTTTTACCAAAGTTGAATTTAGTTCTGTAGCTAAGATGGTTTTGAGAAAAACTAACAAAGTAAATATCTGCACAGAAAATCCATCTTTCTTGTCAGCTCCCTTCAGGTACTGGAAGGATGCAATCAGATCAGGTCTCTTTTCCAGGCTGAACAACCCAAATTCTCTCAGCCTTTCCTCACAGGAGAGGTGTTCCATCCCTCTGATCATCTTGGTGACCTCCTCTGGACTCACTCCAACAGCTCCATGTCCTTCCTGTGCCGGGACCCCAGAGCTGATGCAGCACTGCAGGGGGGCTCTCACCAGAGCAGAGCAGAGGAGCAGAATCCCCTCCCTGGCCCTGCTGCCCACGGTGCTTTGGATGCAGCCCAGGAGAAGTTTGGTTTCTGAGCTGTGAGCACACATTGATGACTCATGTCCAGCCTCTGATTTCTGATGCTGAGTCTGGAATACTGAATCTGTGCCTTGTTGTAAAGAGAAAATGAGGGGATGGATCACTCGACAGAGTTCACACAACATTATCATTTATAAAGACTTCACACTTCACTGGAGGTGAAAGGACATTAAGGTAGTGATGGATGCCTTGGAACTTGATATTTAGCAATTACCAATCATCTGAATGTGCCTGTTCCTGGGCATTATACCAGATTTTTGGCTTTATGCTCCAGACAGACTGAACATATTTCTGACTGTGAACTTCCAAGATATTTCCCTTATTTGTGTGGAAAAATATACCAGCTCACCTGAGCAGAGACAAGACATTCCATTTGACTCGCATCAGTAAGCAGTGAGATGGGATACTCTGGGAGTTTATCCTGGTACTCCAGTCGAAGATGCCTGTATATTTTTTGGGAAAAAGCACTCCTAAAATACTAGTCCCATACAAACATCTTTCCTCTTGAAAGAGAATATTTTGCAAGGCCTTTCTCTGTGGTAGTGGCCAGAGTAGGGGTAAGTTGAAGGAGCTGTTCTGGTTGTCAGGTGTTTTTTTTTGTGTTACACCCAGAATGAGTTATCTTCACTGTGACCCCTAAGCAACATCCAGATGATGACTAGAAAGCCTGTCATTAGCATCAATGACATAGGATATTCATCCAACAGCTCATACAACACGATACAGCACAAATTAAGACCCCCTCACCCCCAGCCAATAGGTCTGGGCCTGTTGCATGGTTCATCTTCCCACCAGTAAATGTTCCTTCTTGGTTTGTTTCTCTCCATCATGGCACATTGTATAATTTCTTTACTACAAAGTATTTTCAGACTAATGATAATTTACCAGTCTTGCTCAGGCAAAAAGATTGTTTTGAGCTATAAGCTTCTAAGCACTTCAGAAATACACATTCCTCAAAGCCATTTCCTTCCATATACCCCTTTCCCAGGACAGCAAAGCAGGGGGTTGTGTGCTAACAGGGTTGGGAATATAGAAAACGTATCCTGTGAGTTGTAACCATTGTGTGTGCTGCTGTGATGTAATTAAATATCCCAGATCCCCAGGGCTTTAGTACTCAAGTGTGTGAATAAAACATAACTCTTAGCAAAGTAATGCCTTTGTGAAATAGAAAGAGTAAAAAGATAAATTGTGGTCCCAGGACAATTACTTCATTCATATTATTTCACTCAATTGTGAAGCCCATTGCGCTTTCCAAATTAATTGAATATTTGCATCCTTAATTAGAGTCACAATTAGGGAGATTAAATGGCTCTGTTTTTCGGAAAGGACAATAGCATCGTAAACCTGCTTTTGAAACTACTCTTATTCTTGACCTTGGGGAAAAAGACAGACACATATACCATTCACACACTGCAGCTGACCCACAGCCCATGCAGGAGACAGGATGCTGTGGTAAATGTATTGGGGCCATTAAAGGAAGACTGAAGTTCAGAAATGCAGAGACAAACTGTGCGAACAGTGGACCTTTCTCTTCTTCATTTTCTTTCTTGTTTGGTGGCCAAATAAAAAAGCAAAGATGCAAACTGTGCTTTGCTGTTTAAGTTTCTGCATTTGTGGATAGTCTCTTGCAAATGAGAGAATCTCTTCCTTTCCTGACCTACTGATGCATCTTAAAAGGTTTTGGCAATTTGGATATGTTTCAAGAAGAAAGGTTATTTCTCCCTGCCACACCGCCTTAAATTCCAGAACCTGGCTATCGGGTAATTTCTTGCAAAGGGTATTTCTTTTTATTTGGTTTTTAAATCAAGCATAATTTTGATTTCGTTGTGGAGAAAAAAAAGCTTTTAAAGCTTAGTCTAAATGCACTCTGAACTCAAAAAACTCTGAAAGAATTTATAAAGTAAAGCTTTTTTTTTTCTTGTTAATGTGAAGACAAATAGGTGATTTGCAAACATCTTATTTTGTAGAGTGTGTGGATGCTGGAAAGTCAAGAGGTGAAGAATGTAAGAGCTTTTTTTTTT
>VWZU01010569.1:0-81026 GCA_013397095.1 Sterrhoptilus dennistouni | reverse complement strand
TTGTTGTTTTTGTTTTTTGTTTTTTGGTTTTTGGTTTTTGTTTTTTGTTTTTTTTTGTTCTGGATGTTCATTAGAGAAGGCATAAATTGATGGAGATGATATGGAATTATCCTCTGGAATGTTTATCCACACCATGGAATTACCCTTGGGAATGTTTATCTGTACCATTGTTCAGATGTTCTTTTTAAACTGCCGGTTCAGTTACAAAACTGAAGCACTGCAATCCACTGTGAAGTGAGGATTACTAAAGTCAGGCTAGTTCTGCCTTAACTTCACTGTGGGCATTGGGACCTAATAAAAACTCTCAGAGAAACTTACCCTGAAATAAGGTTTCTGTGCTGGAAAATATTTTTATCTTATTTCTCATGGAACATGCTGTAGCTTATATCCATCTTCAACAAATAACATTAACTCAGGAAGAGTGGACGAGGGAAAATGCACCAACACACTGATACTCACAAGCACATGGTATCTTATGGAAATGCTTTACTTTCTCTGTGGCTTAGCTGCAAACCAAACAAAAGTAACTCCCAGAACTGCTCGCTTCTGCAGTTTGCTGCCATCGGTCAGGTTAAGGTGGAAAACAGGAATTTCAATTTATTCCCTACTTGGCTGTATTCTTTGAGGAATAAAGCATACTTTCAGGTGTTACATGATCCATTGACAAGTGCAGATTTGGGGTCAGAATCAAATGTCTAGAAATTTACTGAATGACCCAAAGGAGAGAAGGAGGGAAGATGATGACTGGGAATATCCATATGCAAAGAGTATATTTTGAAGCACTGCTACTGATAAAGCAATAAGGTGCCACAAATCTCATCGCTGTGCAGAAATTCAGTGGCTAAATAATTTGAGTTTGAAAAGTTACCAATACCAAAAGTATTGTTTCCTTCTATGTGCCTGTCCAGCCAAAAAAGGTAGCTCTGAAATGCCAATGAGTTTACGACAATCATTGGAGTTGTGTCAGCACAATTGACACTCTTCTGGCACCTGAGGCTGTGGGTATGGACACATGAAGACAGTAGAGTGAATACC
The DNA here is from genome assembly GCA_013397095.1 of Sterrhoptilus dennistouni. Lineage (NCBI taxonomy): Eukaryota > Metazoa > Chordata > Aves > Passeriformes > Zosteropidae > Sterrhoptilus > Sterrhoptilus dennistouni. Next base: position 79,991 of record VWZU01010569.1, on the reverse strand, counting down.
CTCACTCTCTGCTCTGCTCTTTGTCACTTTGATTTTTTTCAAGTGAATTTGGACATCAGTCATGCAGATGCCAGCAATAAAAATTTGGCATGGGCCAGTTTTGTTCTCCTGACATCAAAAGCACAGGGCAGATTGGCATGAGCATAGAGGTTGGCTTGCAGAAGTTGTTGGCACCTCAAGTTAATGTCTTGGAAAAAGGATGTGCTTCAGCTTCTCCAAAAAGTTTCTTTTAAGGGACAAGATTTTTTTCTTTCAGCATGGATCTTAGGAGGGAGTGTGATGAAAAAAATTCACTGAGAAAAAAAGCAACAGCTCTGTTGCAATTGTTAAAAGGCCAATACATTTTTTTTAAAAAAATAGTTCCCTGGTTTTAAATAGAAACTTGAAAGGTGAAGAGAGTCCCTCCTTTTAATCCAATTTAGACATTAAAAAGCTCAGAAATTATGTCTTCCTTCTCCTGTATGTGATTTTTATTTTCCCCGTTCTTAAGGCCACAGCAGAAGCACTGTGGCCAGTTCTGGGATGCCCAGTACGACAGAGACAGGGATATTCTGGAGACAGTCCAGTGAAGCTGTGCAAAGATGGTGAAAGGACTGAAGCATCTCTCATATAAGGAAAGGCTGAGAGACCTGAGACAACTCAGCTTGGAGAAGGGAATGCTTTGGAAAGGATTCTATCAATGTGTGAAAAAATACATGACAGAAGGATGTAAAGACTGTGAAGTTGGGCTATTTTGAGGGTTGATGGCCAGAAGCAATGGCAGAAAATGAAACACAGGGTTCTCCTGAGAGCCAGGAAACATCTTTTTACTGTGAGGGTGACCAAGAACTGGCACAGGTTGACCAGAGAGGCTGTGAAATCTCCATCCTCTATGATATTCAAAAGCTGTCTGGACACAATCCTGGCCAACTGGCCCCACCTGAGCAGAGACATTGGACCAGATGTTCTTTCCATCCTGGAACATTCTGTGAGAATATGGTTACAATTTTTGCCCCTCTATATTTCACCAATTGTCAATTTCTTCTCTTAAAGTAGTAACAATCCAACACTATTAGGTGGGGACTGAGACAGCAAAATAAGTGAGTTTCTGGCTTATAATTATCACAGATGTCACAAGGCCAGTGACACATGCTATATCTTAGGGAAGTCAGCCTATTTAAATTTAACCTGCTTGTACTGTGATTCACACATGTGAGAAGATCTAATGTAATTATATCCAGTTCTGGGTTTTGGAAGGGTAGGTTCAGTCAGGGCTGGGACACAGGCTATATCCACCTGCCACAAAAATATATTCTTCAAATATTGCAGAAGAAACAAAATGCTTAAAACAGCTCTCTTTCCCTTTAAAATTGTAACAGCATGGAAAAAAATTCCCTACCTGTGTGAAAGCCAAAGAGGGAATCAGATCATCAGAATGACACATTTCAACAAACATATTTAAATATAGCTTAAAAATAACTTTAAGCACTTTCAAAGGCAATTAAGCTTCCTTGTTTTTCAAAGTACTAAGTGCAGAAAAAGAAGCATAGTCATTTATTGCAATGGAAACACCTCCTGCCTCCCCACACACATCCCTTCTCCACCTGCTTTAGCTGCAATTAAATGTCAGGGATGGGGACATGTAGTGACTTGCTAGGATAAAGAGAAAAAGGAGATGTACCCTTCTGGAAAAAGAGCTCTTCTCTTAAAGTGCCCCTCTTAGACACTAGGTGATGATTTGTTTCAAAAGCTTCAAAGGTCAGAGTCTAAAATTATCCATATCCAAAGCAGAAGTCTTTTGGAAGGAGTTTAGATGTACAGATTCATAAGCATCTGGCTTCTAGGGCAAAACTTGAATAGCAGTCATATAAAGATAATAACCTCTTGAAAATTAGGGAAGAGCTAATGAGCTTTTTCTCCACTCTAATACCTAAAGATAAGAAATCATCTTTCTCCAGATCATACACTTAAAACACATGGAGTAGATGTGTTTAGCTAACAAAAATGCTGATAAAATTTTGTTTTCCAGTCTTAAGTTCTGGTTTTTTTGTTACCATAAAGGGGGTATCTTACTTCCATTTATAAAACTGAAGTACAGAAGAGGAAAACAAAAGAGAGTTTTATTTTACAGGTTTGCTTTTTCAAAGTTTAGTGTAAAGAAAGATAATATTTAACCCATAATAAAGCTTAAAATTATTGTCTTCTATAAATGGTACTTTTTAATGGATCCTCAAAGAGTGGAATGTTTTTTTAAAAAAAACCCTTTGGTTTTGTACAAGTTGTAAGCTGAAGTAAGGCACTATATTGCATTTACAGTTTTAGTTTTAAATATTGAATAACTGTATGTGTACAAGGATTATTAATAGAAAGAAAGAATGATTAAGAAATATTTTGCAAGCTTAAAGGGAAACTGCTCCAATGTTTGTAATGTGCTGAGGCCCATTGATTTTCTATAAAAGAAATGTAGACAAGGAAAATTAATATAAGTTGCAGATAAGAAACAAAAATATTTCTAAAATCTCTAAGTAGATCCAGAGATTTCTTTAGAAAATGCTTGATGTCCAGCTGTCCCCACCATAGTGGATGGGTATGTAGATGTGGAAATAATTTTAATATTTTTTTAATATCTGTGGATAAAGTTACACCCAGGAAAGCAGGTGAAGACAACAGCCTTTCTCTGGTTCACTTATGCACAATATCATTCCTTGGTATTCCTGATTTTTTGTCTCTGCTCCAGGATTTGCCACAGCTCAGTGCACTCCATCCCTTTGTATATGTCAACCCACGGTGCCCCTGTGACACGAGTCACCCCAGGGGATGGCTGTGCCTTGGAGCTTATAACCTCTCTTGAGTAAGGCGTAGTCTCCACACTCTTTGAGCATGTCCCGTGGTCACCTGACTCAGTTCCATCTTTAAGATAAGAAATCCAGTCCTTTGCAATCTCACCTCATGTTTAATGAGTTGGTGGAAAGAAAGTGGCCATATTTTTCCACAACTCCTCTGCTGACAGATTGTGCACTAGCTAAATCCGATGCTCACTTACTTCCCTTTCTCCTTTTCTTTTACCCAGAAAAGCTCAGCACTCTTATCTGTGAGGAAGAAAGTGAGTTTTCTTATATCCATGCAATGCATCCAGAAAATGTGCACAAAAATGCTCAATGTGCTTTCATTTGGCAGAATCCTATCTTACTTATATCTTTGTCTGTCCTACACAAATTGCTATCTGGAAATTAGAATTCAGTTAGCAGGAGGAAATGAAACGTTCCCACTACAGGAAGAGGCCCTTGAAGGTGGAAAAGCTGATCTGATAGAAGAGTGATAGCATGACAGTAAACATCAGGATTGGAACAGATAGATATCCCTGGCTTGGTCAAAACTGCCTTTCTACGTTACGAACAGAAATTGAGGTTTCAACACTAATCCTATTTAACAAAACAGTCCCTGGATTTGTTTGGACCAGAATTTTATTCTGATTCTTTTCACAGTAGAAAATGGGACCAAGAGGGCTCTTTGTGCAAGCTGTCTGACTTTTCCAAATGCTAAATGCATTTGTTGTTATCTTTGCTTTAGAGAGGAACATTTCATCCTAAATAATGGACTGTGGTTATGAATTATGTACTCTATTGTCTAAGCTTCTGCTAGTCACTTCCATGATAACGTAGACTCTCATTATTTTCCCTTTCCCTGAATTCCAGAAGGTAAAACACTTCAAAAACATCTCAGATAAATTCCTACTTGCCTGCCCTAAAAAGCAAACTGTCCACACTGATGAGAATTATTAAAAGTAAAGTCCTTGGTGAATATAAATGAGAATTGAATTATTCATTATATTTGAATGGCATTATTTAATAATTATACAAAAATTAGAAATTTGTTCAATGTAAATTTGCCCAGAGCAATGTTTCACAAATTTCTGGCAAATAAGGGTACTGTTAAATTTCTGTTACTATGACAATGTAAAACAGCTTTCTGCTCCTATGGTTTTTTGCTAGCTTTTGGTGTTTTCAACTTGATTAAAAAACAAAATGCGTATTCCATTGTAGTGAAAACATATTGAAGGACCAGTGACATGGCTACAGAAAGCATGACACAGGCCAATATCTTGAATATTGGCAGTTGTTGCTTGCATTTTGTAGCCCAGCAGACCATGAGCCTTCCTTTTTCCATTCATTATTTTTTTAAAGAATTCTTCTTTCTCATTTTTTAAGCTTCATATTGTGATGAAATATGAGCAAATTTTCATGCCAGTTCTGAACACAATAACAATTTTGGAGACAGCGATTTCTGAATTCTCAGCTTCAGATGCTGTAAAGGAGGTTGCTTTTTCTCAATACTTGTTTACTACAGCTCTAAATAAAAGACACCTTTGAATATACAAAGATACTAGTATTTGTTGTTGTTTTTGTTGTTACATAACTCTTTGGTCTTCAGGTTTGCCACCCTCCATAGCACACCGTTCTCAAATGGAAATTAAGCACAAATATATATTTCCATTCAAGATGAAAACAGAGAATATTACACGTCATCTGCATTACGGGATTAGGCGTATGCTGAGGTTTTTGTGAATTTTGTCAGTGATGTCTTTTAAAAAACAGGATGCTTAATTTTCTAAGTATTATTTCTAGCTAGAGAAGCAAGGTGATATTCTCCCTGCTGTGTAAGTTTTTCAAGCCTGTCAGCTTGCGTGTCAGATTTTGGGAGAGGTGGTGTCTTATTCATGGATCCAAGAGAAGCTTACCCATGTGCATTTCTCTTCATAGATTTTATGTGACAGGAGGAACAATTGTTTCACAAAGGTTAGAGGAATATGAACAATTTTTTAAAATTATAATAATAATAATATACCCGAGTATGTAAGAATTCGTTGGATTTTTTTCCCTATTTCATTAACAGCCGAAGGAACTTTGATTTCATTGCTCTGTGACAGCCGCTCTGAAACCACATGTTGGGAATAGACTGTCAGTTCACAGAAGCAATCAAAGTGCTTAAAACTTTCTAGTTCCTAAAACTGACATGCTTATAGAAGATGGACAACTAATTGTGAGACACAAAATGAACAGTTTTACACTGGTAAATTCATTATTAAATAACCATCAGCTTTTAGCTTTAGAATGATGAAGCACTTGGTGAAATCTCCTGATGCTAGAACACGTTTTTTGTCTATCCATTAAAACCATGTGGTGTCCATGTCTTCAGCTAGGTTTCCCAAATGTCTTTTCCTCAGTAGCAGAACAAAAGTTTTTCATGTGAATATTCTGTTGTCTGAAAAGTCTCTCAGGTAATGTACTTAGTGTTGAAAAGTCAATAGATTTGATTTCATTTTTTAGGCTTTTCTTTGTATTGTTTTATAAATATGAAATCAAGAATCTACGGAAATCAGTTACTTCAAAATAGAAGATTAGAAATTTTTGTTCCACAAAGATCAAAATAAAATGTTACCTATCTAAACATTTTTTTCAATTTTTATTTCAGGAAGCAATTAAAGAAAACACTTTACTTTTTTTAATATAAGTGTATTGCAGGAAGAAAAATCTGACTGAATACATGTATCAGTAGGAAGAAATATAATTTTCGTTGTCAATGTAAGAACTGACACAAACGCTCAAAGGTTAAAAGAATTAATACTAAAATCAAAGAAGGGAAATGTGTGGAAGGACCATTATATATCTCAGAAATCACATGTATGGAGAGAGGAGAGGCATGAGTGAGGAGAAAGGCCTTTCTATAATGATCATCTGTATGAGCACTATAAATTTTAACTTTTGTTTGAGGAAAACAAAACCCAACACACACTCACAAAACAGTAATAACAAACCCTCCCACACACTTTTCTCTTTATAGTAATAATTTTGATAACACAGTCCAAATACAAGTTAGCTAATGGTTGCAGAAACTTAAATTTAACAGCTCAGAAATGAAGCAGACTTTGCAGCCTGGTGCCTTTTCAGACTGCCCAGGGCTAAGCACTCCTCACAGTGTGACCAGCTGAAGGCTCAAACATCCAATGCAACAGGACAAGAGCTCCTCAATCCATTCTAGTTGGAAACAACTGGGCTAGTCAAGACTACTATTTTAGAGTGCAAACATTGCTTTATGCCAAAACATTTCAGGAGCAACAGCAACACCAGATCTTAATGAATTTCATAGACTATGTTCCTGCAAATAGAGCACTGATCTTTTTCAGTTCACTGTCACTAAGGAAGGATGTGTGAATAAGGTCTTGTGTGGGGAGAACCGTGGTTCCCTCACTATTCCTCTCACACACAAGGCATCAAAAGTGTTGATTCAGTAGCTGAGCAGCTCAGTAACTAAAGCCTAGGGATCTGTGGAAATATTAGCATAGAGAGACAACATCCAGCCTCCTGAGTTTCTGGTATCTGTGAAAGTAAGAAGCTTGTAAAGCAATTTTGCATCATTCTCAAACTTCATTAACTGCACTAGATACTGCCAGGTTTTTCTTCTAGATCATTAATAAGTTTGGTGTATAACACTTTTTCTCTGTTTGCTAATCCAACAATAAATTTTTATTTTTCCTTATAGACGCTGTAATGGGACTTATATTTCTTTTTGTAATGTACTCATGATACAGGAAGCCTTTGCTTATTGGTTTATAAATAGTTACTGTGCTCATTTGTTTACTGATGCATACTTTGTCTGGTTTTCCAGGGAATGTTTTTGGATTAGAAAATTCCATTCTACCCTGTCCTAGAATGTCACAGAAGAACTTCTACTGATGCTCTGCATGTCTTAGACTTCCAGACTATACACCAGGCCTGGACTTAGGTAGGAAACCAGTGAGATATTCAGGATCTCTGATCCTGATATCTGCAGTGCTGATATAGGAGTCACCACACCACAGAAGCCACCTGGCAGCCTGCCTTTGTCATATCCACAGGGAAATGGGAAATGGGAAATGGGATGAGCTCCTGGCTGCTCTTTTTCTCAGTGGCTTGGCAGATATCTGCCCTTGGCTGGAGAGAGGCAGCAAGAACATGTTAAAAACCAGCCTTGGTTACGTCTCCAATGTGGCCAGTGCTGAGGTCCAGTTGCCAAAAGAAGTCTGGCTGCTTTCTGCTCCTCTCTCCTGCCTTTCTGTAGTGTGGATGGCTTGGAATAAGCAATTTCAAGCTGTTTGCAGTGGCTGGTATAAAACTGGCGAGTACTGTGTGCTGCCTGTATGCTAGTCGCCAGCTTTTTGCCTGAGGCATCTGTAGAAATATTCGGGCTGGTACAAGAACCTGAAACAACATGCTGTTTAGAAAAAAAAAGTTTAAAAAATTCAAAAAATTCCCCCACAATACCAAAAACCTCAAACCTGAAGACTCATTGGAGCTACAGACCACCTAAAGTAAAGTAAAATTGAGCCTTCTTGTACTGGCATGATTATTGGGATGAATTGGAGCAAGTCCAGGTGCCAGGTTCTGCATCCAGGACAAAGTAAGACCAGGCAGAAGTGTAAATGGGGAGTGGAGTGGCTGGAGAGCAGCCCTGCAGAAAGGGATTTGGGAATATTGGTTGGCAGCAGCTCAGAGTGAGCCAGACGTGTGTGCACCAGCAGCCAAAAAGGCAAATCCCATCCTGGGGTGCACCAAACACAGCACAAACAGCCCATCAAAAGAGAGATTACTCCACTGCACTCCGTGTTGAGACAGCCTCACCCTGAGTGCATTTCTGGGCCCCACAGTTTAAGAAGAGTGTGAAGGTCCCTGAATGCATCCAGAGGACAGCAAAACTGGTGAGCAGGCTAGAAAGCAGAACAATAAAGAGAAAAATATCACCAGACCTTCTCTTTGCCTTCTGCCTTTATACACACTTACATATGTAATGACAAATATTTTTAATGACTTGTAGCTGAATAATATTAAAAAATGGTGGGTGGACAATTTATAACAATAAAACTAAGACACAAAAAGCTGGTTAGAAGCAAATGTCTGAAGAAGAATGTCCTCCTGGGTTCCATTTTCTGTCTGCAAGCTGACATACCAAGGTGTATTGATTAGATGTCTTGCTCAAGTAGAGCATCTGACTTCTGCCTTTGGCCCAGTGTAAAACAGCAAGCATATTTCAATTTAAGTATTCTAAGATGCTACCTTTACCCTTGTCACACACAGGTCAGAAGCCACAAGTCTTCCTATTAGAGTGATCCTTAGATAGGCAGCTTCATTAGTACTTTCAGATTCATCCCCTAAATTAGTATTTATTAGGTCTCTTTCCTAAAGTATGAATCTTTAATTTAGTTGTGGATGTCTTTGTGTGGCTACAGGTCTTGGTTTTGAAAGGAAATTGTGTTCCTCTAAACAAATTTCCTTTGTAAAGAAGCAGGACTGAGAAGGTAATACACTGATAGAAATGGGGAAGACAAAGAAAGAAGAATGTCAACTATTTTTTTCCACTGACAGGAATTATTTTATTGACGGCTTTAAATAAATGTGTTAAATCCACTTCTTCTGAGGATGCCTGTAATCCCAGAGGAAATTATCATAATTATATCCAGACACTGTTGCTTGAATCAGCAGAGGGAATATTATTCCTTGTGGAAATTTAACAAATTATGAAAATTCATGCCAAAGTTTCCATCATTTTTCAGCCAACCAAAGGTAGACAATGACAATAGCTTGTTGTCCACCAATACCCTCAGGTCCTTCTCCACAGAGTTGCTTTCCAGTAGGTCTGTTCCAGCTTGTGCTGGTACCTGAGGTTAATCTTCCCCAGGAACAGCACCCTGCACTTACCTTTGCTGAATTTCAGACAGTCCCTCTCTGCCCATCTCTCCATCCTGTTGAGATCCTGCTGAAGAGTTGCACATCTCTCTGGGGAATCAGTCACTCCTCCCAGCTTTGTGTCATCAGTGACCTTGCTGAGGAGGACTCTTCCCCTTTATCCAACTATTTGATTAATAAATTAAACAACACTGTGCCCAGTAGTGAGCTGTGGGGGATGCCATTACTGACAGGCCTCCAATTATATATTTTTTAAGTAAAAATGTAATTTGAAAGTAGGTCATTAAAAAAATTTGGTAAGGAAAGTTATAGGTGTGACAAAAATGCACTGCAGACACACCCACTGTGGAAGTTTCAGCCCATCTACTGCCATTTGCAATTTGAGATAACAAGAAGCAAAGAAACATGAGAACACAGAATAAGCTGGAAATGGATGACTTTGTGGAAAACCCCTAAGGGCAGCTTTAATTCAGAGCTCTAATCCTCTTTAAATTGTATCCAAATCTGAGTTCCAGAGTACATCTACTCTGCCTTTCCAAACTTAACCTGTATTCTCCCCACAAATTCAATGCTTATGAAAGGTCACAAAAAAGGAGTAGAAGAAATGAAAGGCAAAAAAGGATCTACTCAGATCACTCAGTGTCCAGATGCTCCTAGGGAGCATTATATCCAAAACTATGAGAAGCAAAACAACTCAGCTGCATTTGTAAACCTGACAGAGATGAAAGCTCCTGACTCCATCTAGAGGTACACAGCTTGTATTTAAGGAATGCACACTGCAATCAACATCCATTTCTGATAAATACAGCCAGTAACCTGCAAATGTAATTATATATTGAGGAATGAACAAGTAGGGGAATGACACTGAGTGTCAGGGCACTGAAATTGCAGATAGCATTCAGGGTAAAGTGAAACAAGAAAAAACAATCCTGATACGAGTGTATAAAGGTAGCTTCTGAGCTGACTTACCACTTAGGAAGGAGTCATAAGGTAAAAACAGTTAACTGCATGAAAATTTAAATTCAGTGTTCAGCAATAGTCAGGAAGCAAAAAATAAGTTCAGAATTGTTAGGAAAGCAGCAAAGAGCAGATTATGGCAATAAATGTATGCAGCATCTGAATCTGCAGCAGTACACAGAGTTTTAATCTTTTCTGAAAAGACAGGAGCAATGCAAAGAGAGGACAAGATGGTGACAAGATAAGCAAAGGCTTTAGCAGCAAGAGCAGCTTAAGAATGAGATTCGTCAGCCTGGAAAAGGAGTGCAGCAACCCACACGTGCAATTTCTTTAGAGGCCTTTCAATTCTTCTGTGCCATCAATGAGAATACATATGAGGAAGAAGAAAGGGTACAGTTGTTTCAGACTTGGCAATTCTGAGAATAACAATAGCTTGGATCTCAGAGGCAGGATGTGGAAATTTGAGGTTCTAAGGCTCTTTAAAGATATAGCAGTCTTTGAGGCTTAAATTCTATATTCTGGATCAGATTACAAGTAATGTGAATGCAATAGTATTTTTAAATTGAAAAGTTGAAGACTTACAGTGTGCAAATTAATTTTCAAGGTTGTCTTCTTAGAAACCTAACTTTTCATATGCTTAAGCATCATGCCTGCTTACTCTGCTGTATCAATATCTAAAAAGTAATGCTTACTGTTAGCCAGTTACATTTCTTTTTACTATGCATGCAATACTTTCAGACCTTCAAGTTTCAAACTCCTGTAAATGCTTTGATAGGATACTTGGGGCTTTTAAAAATATGCTTCTCCCATTTTTTACTTTTAGAGAGCATCTGTAGCAAAATCTAAACCGCTGTCTGGGAAGCACAGATATTCTCTCAAAATAGGCACGAAGATTGGACATTCATATGACTGCCAAGCCCATGAAATCCTTTCCTTCCCAGAGAGGCTGGGGGTGTGGCATGCTGAAGTGTATTACTTTGCTTGGGCTTGGAGTTTCTCAGAGTCTATTTTGCTGTGCTTGCATGAAAAGCCATCAGGCTTGGGGGAAGAGAAGGGGGAGAGGAAGTTCTGCTACTAAAGTCAGCAGCTCTAAAAGGTTTGTTAAGAAGAAGACCAAAATTTTCAGGTTACAAAGTCTTTGTCCAGATTACATACTGATACCAAACACTGGGCTTGCCCCAGATGTTTTCTCTTTTTTTCCATAAGAATTATTTTTAAAATACTGATTATACACTTTTTTAAAAAAAATCAAAAATTAAATATATATTAATCACAAAATTACAACTATATTGTAGCAAGTAAAGCAAAAACTCCGTCAGCACTTCTTACCAGGCACAACGGTATGAAAGATGTTTACCAATTAAGTTGCTCTGAATTTAATCTATGCATGACATAATAATTTTCATTTCTTTGAAACAATTGGCTGCATTTAAAGACTAATTCTTTGAAAAAAGATACCAAGTGATCTTTTAGCACAAGCTTTTTGAAACTTTGAGTTCCATTTCTTCATGTTTTATGAAAAAATTCAAAATACAGGCATTAGTGCAAATACACAAAAGAATTTAGTTGTGTGAAGCATTTCTCTCTTCTCAGACCATGGGGCACATTTTATTCAAAGATCTCAGGGTCTGGAATACAATGTCTACATAGGAAACTTGTCTGGTTTTCTTATTTTTTCCCAACTTCCATTCCTGACAGTGACATCACAGAAGGTGTCACCACCAATGAATATTCAGAATCATAAGCATCATTATTTAGCTAGAGAAGAGACTGGATCTTAAAACTTTCTGAAGTTTTCAAATAAACTAAATAAAGTGTGGTGTTTCCTGGCTTAAAGAACAGACTGGAAAATGCCATCAGATACTGTCTTTATGTAATTTATTTGCCAACATCAGATTCTTTTAAGAGTCTGTTTACCACAAGGGCAATACATGCTTGGGAGTTCATAAACAGGGAGCTGTAAAGCTGATTTGTAAGAGAGACCTTTCATGCCTCCTGTTTAAATCACCATGAATCTTCACACTGACTTGCTCAGGGTTAGGTGGTAGAAGTTGTTTTAAAGAAGGGTCCCAGCTAAAAGGACAGCTCATCCTCCATGCCAGCAGCCCCGAGACAGCAGCACAGCTTTTGCTTCATAATTCCAAAATGTATTGACCAAGATTTTGGATGGTGACTGGATTTAATTGCAGTCTTGATGGAAATACCTCAGTGATATTAACTTTTAGACAAGTGCATTTCAAGAAATACATTGTAACTGTGAAAGAGCAGGCGCAGTAACCTCAGAGTGTGTAACTGCAGTCCCAGCCTGTCCTTCACATATCTTTCGGGGGTTTTTAATGAAGAATAATCATAATAAGGACATATCCTAATCTCAGAGCAGATATTCAAAGACTATAAGCCATTGGAAAATGTATTTAAAGATAATAAATATTTTAAAATATAAAAAAAAAGAAGGAAAAAGGAAAAAAATAATAAAAAATTCAGCTTTTAGCATACAATCTTAAACCAAACTTGTTATTGTACCCTGCTTATCACCAAATACCTCCTGCTGTACACAGAAAAGATCTAAAATTTCCTTTTGTACTTGCAGTGTAAATGATCATGCAATCTACTTCCTTGCTGGCTCCAAGGAGCTCATGTACAGTGCAGGGTATACACTGAATAAATCCCAAAGCCCATGGGCAAATTTTAAAGTAACCTCTAATAGTAGTCAGGCAAATAACAACCTTGGTATCACATTCGCATCTATGCCCCTTTTTGAAATCCTACTGAGATCAAGACACACATTTGAAGGGTGTTTTCAAGCCACATTCGCAGCCTCTCATGTGAATGAAACAAAATTAGGCAAAGGATACTGCTGGGAGTTGAGGCATGAAAGATTTCAGAGAGTTTGTGTAAAACAGAAGCTAATCTGGACATTAATGTATTAAAAAAAGGCTCATTTTCACAGAGCAGAGAAAGGAGAGGAAGGAACCACAGCATCTATACTGCATCAGTACTGAAATATTTGAGTTAAATAATGAAATCCTGGTGGTTTTCAGGATAAGGAGTTTTAAGTATTAGTCAAAGAGTTGTCTTTGTCTGATAACAAGACAAGACACAATTAAGCTAGCTCTTCATGATTCACATACTTAATGATATTCTTTAGCTATTTATAAATTTGCAGCAGTTACAATTAGTAATGCTATTAGTGATACCTCATCATAGCATTAGCCATAGTGCTTTTACTCCACAGAAATTACATTAACTTTGATAATAAATCTGTTTTTCTTGTCATCCTGTAAACTTAATAGGGAATGCCTCTCACTGAGAAAAACAGATTGATTAAAAAGGTGTCCTGTACTGACACAGAGCTGGAAGTCAGGTTCAGTGGAAGTATTGAGTTAAATATTCAGCTTCCTCGAAGGGCAGAAGCAGCAGATCACCTTGAGAGGTTTGAGCATTACAAAACCCAGCAGGCACAAGGCACAGAGGGGGTGTGCATGCTGGGGCTCAGAGGATGGAACAGATGCTGTGCCCCTACACCCATCACTAGCAGTACCTAAGTAATTCCCAGCAGCTCCAGATCTCTTTAAAACCTCAACCAACCAAGCTGCTTTAGTGAAGCTTTCTTTTCCTTGGCTTATTTTCATAACACTTCCCCTAACTTGATAACAGAGCTGTCTCAACTAAGTACAGAATAATCCATTGACAGGACATCTCCTTTAATTTCAGAGCTTATCTCAGGAATTCACTGTAAAATGTAAAAAGAAGAAAGGAGAAGCTTGGTCACCTTTATATATGCATCACTATACAGCCATTAGCACACTGTAGTCTGTAGCACTGATAGACCAGAGAAAAATGCAGACCAGGAAACAATAAGCTACTTTAAATGACAGTACAAAAATTCACATGTATGTACTCATACATTCATACACATGTATATAAGCTATATTACCATACATCTACAGTCCTATCAGATGTTTTCATCTAAAATCCATTGCTTTGCTGAAGGAGGTAATTTTTCCAAATAATAAAAGATGGAGAGGTATACAGAAAATTGTCTTCATAAGGCTCTTGTAAGGCTTGTGACAGAAAAAGGCAGGCATCTCACTTTGTGTTGTGGCAACATGCCATGCTATGTTATCATGCAAACTAAGAGACTAACGGGGGGGACCTGGTCTGACCTTCTGCAACTAAAAACTTCACTTTCTGTGTCTCACTGAAGTGAACTGAGAAGGCTGGAGGCTACGGCAGAGCCATGTTTTTATTTTTAGTCTCAGGTACCTTCACTTCCATCAGAGCAAATCCAACAAATGCAATGAGACTCTATGACATTGCCAGTCAGCATATTGTGTCAGTCAAGTCTGGGCTTGGCATGTGACCCTGTGACTGCTCCCAAAGAAGACTCAAAGATATCAAAGTAACACTGCAATCTCTGATTTACTGTGATTACACTGTCTTTGTTGCACACAGAAATGTGAAAAACTGCAATGAGGACCAATTAGGTATGTTTCTTTCCCCACAGCAGTGAATATTTATACATGCGTTCTAGACAGAAAACTAAAAGCTGACACAAATGATGCTCAATTTTTATTCCCCACAAATTCAGACAGCAGCTCAAACTACTTTTGTGACCACCTGTGCATTTCCTTTCTGGAGGAATAAAACGAAATGTAACAAAACTTCAAACTACCAAACATTTTGCCGTGACGTCATCCATTTTGACTCCTGCATTATTAATTTTCAGCCAGTGGTGTATACAGTGTTGCCAACAATGAAAGAGATTCTGGAATGAGAGCAGGTCCCCTTATTGTTGTAGCAGTCCACAAAGAACAGAAAATAATATTGGGGATTTTTTTCCTGTAATGCTTTTAGCTGTTTTTTTAGTAATTACTAGGTTAAAAACTTCTTATCAGTTGAAGGAAGGCCATGTATTTGAAGAAGCAATGTTTCAAAAATTGTGGAACTTCTTCAAAAGTAAATCCAAAACGCTTCAGGTGTCAGACTTCCAAAGTTGCACTTGGTCATCTAAAATCACTGAGATCACTGACAAAATAACCATTCAGATACTTAAACCCAGGAGCATGCTAAGATATCCTGCTAAACTATTTTACTCATTTATCTCAATGTGGAATATTGTTGATTCTATGCTGCTACAAATTANNTGTGATTATATGCTTCTAAAAAAAAAAAAAAAAAAAAAAAAAAAAAAAAAAGTGTATATAGATTTAGCTGAGCCTGTGTATATGAATATACATCTTTTTTATAAATATGTAAATATGTCCAGCATTTTCTTGCTGTCTCTCCTAACTGTAGTTCTAGCAGTGATCCCTAAACCTTCTTCACTCTGACCCAAATGTAGGTTATCACAAAATCTCAGTGATTAAAGTTGGAACAGGCCTCTGGAGGTCCTCTGGTCCAACCTCCCTGCTCAAGTAGGACCATATAGAGCCACTTGCTCAGCACTGTGTCCAGACGGCTTTGGACCAAGGATGCAGACTCCACAGCCATTTGCTGTGGCAATTCTAGCTCTTTTTGCACTCCTAGGTTTGCTTCCTCACAGGTCCCTAACAGAAAGAGTTAAATTCTGATATCAAGTGATGGCATTCAGATGCTTTCACAAACCAAAGTAATACATAGTTTTACTTGATGAAAGCAGAAGTTGCTTCTCTGCAGGATATGCACTAACTGAAATCATTGCACAAGCACCGATATAAAATTGGGGCAAAGGGGGGAGGACTGGAGAAAAGATAAAAAAGGAAAAATCAAAAAAAATTAATTCCTGTAACATCTCTAATGCCCAAGCTGCTTCACAGCATTGGCAGGGCAAAACAGAGAACTGCAATGAAAAACTGAAGCAAATATAAAAAGTCCCAGCTGTGGAAATTATAACACAAATACTCCTCCATATTGTGTAGGTCCTGAGCAAATCTGTACACCAAGTTTATCCCCATCTTGGAAAATTACTTCATTCCTCAAGACAACAGACACAATCAACATCCAGAGCCATTCTACAGAGCAGTGTAATGAGATGTTTTCAGCAAAGAGTCTTAAAATGTGAAACTTCTTGTGCAAATGAAGTATACCGTTGCCATTCTCACTGATGAAAGAAATGAGTCAACAAACCCTTTCAGAGAAAGTTGTTTTGCTCACAGATATATGGATACTCCCACGGCAATAAGCACTGGCTTGTAAAATGGGCTTTGAGCCCTGTTTTCTTTCCCTTTTTAATGAATAGACACAGTGGGCAGCACACAGCACAAACACACCTACCTGAGCCAAATAGAATTGAGTATCAAGTTTACTTAGCTTTATTTGTTAACTGACTTTTTACTAATGAAGAAGCCTGTAAACCTTTTTGTTGCAACCCATCAACGAGGACTATTATCAGGGTCTCATAATGTCAGCTAGATTTATTGTTGTCTACTAGACATTCAACCAAATTAATAGCTCTGTGCACAATTTCACTCTAGCTATAATTTTGTATATAAGTCATATGCTGCATAAACATTTCTCAAGGAAAAAGGTCAGGTTAAGCTCTGAAGGACAGTCTCTGTAACAAGTTCCAAAACTCATGAGAAAACCATAGCATTTTCCCCCACGCCAGGGGTCAGATTTTGATTTCAATCTGTTTTAATATCCCATTCCTTGATTTACACCAACATAAATGACACAGATACAGGTTGTTTTTCAAGGTTATTTTGGGAATGTGAAGTTGACACAGTCTTAAAGCAAATGTCTCTATTTCTTGTGCAAATTATCACATGTCATCTGTAAGAAAAAAAATGTGCCTTGGTCTGCAAAGGATTGGGGGGGACATGACAACCCAGGCTCAGAAGAAGCTCCAATGCCCATATTGCTTTCAGTGATATGACACTTAATATGACACTTCTGCTATGTGACCATCAAACAGAAACTCAGACATGGAAAATGAATTAAAATCTCATTGCAACTCCACCCATAACGTGAACTACAACCCGAACCCCTGACACCTGACATAATTGGTAATTAATGCCACAATTTCTAACAAAAACAAATTTTTATCCTCTAAGCAGCTGCCATAAGGGAAATAACATAGACAGTAATTATGTGAGGCTCAGAAAAGCAAATACTTCATCTTTTATTAATTCTACACATTTAACAATTGAGCAAAGGACTTCAGTTTCCATTCCTTCTGTGTATTGTGTGAAGATTTTTACCTTTGAAAAAGAAGGATGCTTTAGATCTCCCTCTTGGAGAAAATAAAAACAACAAACTACAAAGCAAGGGAACTAAATATTGAACAATGAATTGCTGAACAATTCAGACACAGACTGAATGTTGAGGGGTTCAATCTTGAAGCATTATCTGCTAATTTTGGAGTAAAAGTTTAACTACCAGGGTAAGATTTGCAAGTTTCTGATAAAGTTGATGATTCTGTGATAGATTGTATTATTTTGCTGTGATCTTTTCAATGTCCTTTCTTCTTCTTCAGAAGTGTAAGGTACTTGAGAATTCAAAAAGCTACTTCAAAGAATTGTTCATTCTTTGTGGAGACACATCTCTTTGAAGTAGGAAGGGAGAGAGAGCAAAAGCCATCTCTAAATTTTAGTTGAATCTCACATGCAAATTCTAGGACAAACTCAGACGTGAGGTCATTATGGCTACTATGTACATCTAGAAATGCATGGTACTATTTAACTGCAGTGCAACTGTGTCAGTACACACAGCCTGAGTTGCCAGCATGCCTCCAAAACCTGCAGTGAAGGAAGTCCTGAATCAGAGAAGTGGAAGTGCATGCCACTGCACTCTGCTATGATATGTGATTGTAAAACAGAAAGAGCTAGCAAATAACTTTAAACAGGCCCAGACAATAAAAGTGAAATAAAATTTGGATTTTTCTTCACTCTCACTGTAGACACAAGAAGTATGGTCTAAACCCATTAGCACACAATGCTTGTCTTTTAGCTCTTAAGTTGGAAAACATTTTTCCTGATATTCATTCAACCTAAACCTCCCCTGACTCAGCTGCATGCCATTTACACAGTACTTCTCTTTTGTGGTAGTTGACATTCTCACATTTGGGATGCACAAGACACTGCAGGGCAGATGGCTGCCAGAAAGAGGTGATTTTAATCATCCCTCACTGAGCTTTGTTTTACATGTTGGATTTGATTAGGCATGAATATAGGAAATGCCTCTCATAGATGGTATCTACAGGGGGTTAATAAAATCATACATGGCTATTGTTTTCCAAGTTCAAGAAACAGACAACTGAAAGTGAAATGGCCTGAGATTCTTTTTGCTCTTGAACCTTTCCTGAGTCCATTTCACAGTAAGGGGAGGATGTGAGAGGGAATCTGTATTGCATTACATTTTACTAACAGAGTGCTATTATACTGTGCATAAGTATCTGCAAATACAATTTCATGCTCTCTAATAAGACATGACAAAGATCATAATTTCCAGATTCAGAGAAAAGAATGGCATTAGATCAGAGGACTTCTAGCTGACATGAAACCATAATGGTATGCATAGCTTTATCCCTGTAATACAAACCACTGTGCAAGAATAAACCTTTCCAATACAGCTGGGACAGTCCTTTTGGCTGTCCTACTCTGAAAGTCATCCCAGATGAAAGTAGACAAACCTGAGGGCAAAGAAAGGGGTGAAATTCCTCTCCAGAAGGTCTGTGGGTTTGTATTTCCATGGACAGTATGAGTAGTCAGAACCTTGTTTCTTCTTCTGGGCCTTTTGCAGTTATTTTTACGTGTCAGCAATGGTATATCTTATAAAACAACCTCTTTCGAAAAGCTTGAATCATCCCAGTGACTCTTAGGGTACTGGGGATCCTTGCTGCATTTACCAGCACTTCTGAGTCCTCTCAGTGTCTCTGAGATTCAAATTCTAAGTCCCAAACCATTACCCAGTGAATTGAACAACCTAAAACCACATGGATTTTTAGTTTTTTATGTCTGCAGACTTGTTAAAGCAGTTAAACAGGCAGATCTGTGTTAAGTCCTTTGATAGCAGAAGCTCTATCATTCTTTTCTCAATTATTTAATCCTGTAAAATCAATTTTGTTATTAAAATCCCTCGGATTTTAATCTGAGGCCAGACATCAATTATCCTCTCTGCACAGGGGTCATGGTTGCATTATATCATTAGAAAGATCAGCATGGTCATATCCTCATTGACCCTGTCAGCAGGTTTTGATTCACTTAATGTCATGTTTTGACAAGCAGGTTAAAACTCAGTTTAAGGCCTCGTTGCTGATGTGAGCTCTTTAGTAAATGTAGTTTAAAATAACGCCCCTCCCTAAAGCTATTAGTTCACTTAAAACAGGGCAGAACTATGAATGGATTCAAAAGGAGGAAAAGGGAAGATAAGGCTGCTTGGTGTTTTACCCCTTTTAAAAAACAAACAAAACAAATAAATAAACAAAGGAAGAAGAAAAAATTGGAAAAACTGAGGTTTGAAAGCTACCTTCTGCCACCTCTGGCCTTTTTCCACCTGACAAGCCTGTCAAAAACTGGTTTGAAATCAGGTCTCCTACAAAGCAAGTGGGTAACCAGGCTAATCCCTGAGCTTCTGGGACTCCAGGGAGATTTTCTTTCACACAACCTTTCACACTATTTTGGCAGTTGCTGGTTCCCTCCTGCAGACACTCATTCCAGGGTAGGAAAACCATTTCGTATCTCACTTCACTCCAGGTTCAATCAAATACTCTTCCTCACATTCTTTATAATAAACCTCTTAAGTTTCAGTGTAACATTTACTTTAGAACCCGAAATAATATGCTATAAAATCACTGCTCACAATAAATTTGCATAGACTAATAAGAAGTTTGCATTATAATGTAAGCTATTTTTTCCAGTAATGCAGCGTAAATTTCTTGATTGCCTCAACATACCTTTTTACTATTTGTAGTAATGTGACATTTAATTGAAAATTTTGATAGCACTTCTTTCAGTAAACTGATACTTCTGTATAGGTGTAACAAATTTCATGTCCATTTTGTCAGTATGGGAAAACAGGTCTTATATCACCCCTGTCCGTAAAGAGTCACCTCTTGAAAGAATTGGATGACAATTCTGCAGGGTATCTAGAATAGACATTTACTGCAATTAGACTTTTTTTAACTCTTCAAAGGGGTTGGTTTAACATTCTCTGCTCCAATGTACCTGGCCATTCCCAGAAAAACAATGGAGTATCTTTAAATACATGTAACATTTGCTGCCAGCCTCAAAAAACACCACAGTACCTGTGGGTTAATCAGTCCTTAATCACCTCCAAGCAAAATATATCAGCTGCCCCTGGCTCCAGCCCCACAAGGGCACCTTCCACCAGATTTTCTTGGTACCTGGCACCCAAATTTGTTACTATCCCAAGATGAATCCCCAAATCTCCCCATCCCTGCCAGGAGGCAATAATCAATACATGTTGTCCCTTCACTGCATTAAGGATTCAGACTAACAATTCATAAACTGTAGTCAGAGACACTGGGAAAACTTTTCCTTGAAAACTAGCCCCAATGCTTGTCTATGGTTGGAAGCTCAGTGGTGCTCTGTGGAGGCAAGAAATTTGGAAAGCAATATTTATAGGATTTTCAGTATGACCACCCATCTCAAGCACTGATTGCTTTAAGCATGTATGAGAATCACTGCAAGCTACTCCTAAGGGAAAATCTGCCATCCAAGGGTTCTGAGTTTCTTAGCCTCAACAAAGCAGACCATGGACACAGAACATCTCTCTGCTGTGACAGCTTGTTTGTGGGATGTAACACTCTTAAGTCATATATTGGGACAATAATTAATCATTCTCAGGAAAAAACCCTCACAGCTGAGGTTTTATACTGAGATCAATGTCAAAAAGTTTGCTTAAATGAGTTGTTCAAGTTGCCTTTGAACATGGCATTATCACAGAACACAACCAAACCTCAGAAAAAATGAGGATTTGATCTCATTTGCTTTTTGCCTAGAACTTGCAAATAACTTTCTGATGTTCCTCAGGGAGTTACTTGGTGCATCTCTCACTCAAAGGAGAACTTCATGCAACAACTCAAAGGCCAACTCATAAGCACAGCCAAAGCTGTCCTCTGAAGACAGTGACTGGAAGTATGTTATGACACTTTCAGAGAGACTTCAATTAAGTAAGTTTCAGGATATGATTGCCACCAGCCAATACGACAAATAATTTTTGTCTCCTAGGTTGCAGAGGCTAATGATGAACCTGGAAAATTACTCAAATATCATCCAAATCGACAGTGATTTTTTAGCTTTCTTAAGTAAAAGACACCAAGAAACTGTTTCTTTTTCTGGATTTCATTATAAAAGGACCTCCAAGGCTTTGGGCAGCAGACCATTGGAAAAGTACACTCTACAATTTAAGTAGTTTTTACCCTCAAGCTTAAAAGTAGCTGTTAAGTTACCAATTTTTGCCACCCACCCCAATCACCCTTTCTTATCACTTGCATTATTAATGACTAACAGCATTCAAACCCTATCTGTATCGTCTACTTCAGAAGTGGATGGACCCCCCCAGTAAGTCCATTTTCCCTGAGCAGTCAGACATTTTCTAATCCTGTTTCTCCCAAAAGTGAGCTGTTTCCTTGAATGCTGAGTAGCTTCAGGCAGCAATTCTGGTTTTGTTAGACCGCTGTATCTAGTTTCTCCTCCAGTAGTTTTGTTAAACACAATAAAAGACTGACACTAGCACAGATGAATTCCAAATAACATGGCTAATTAAATACAGCTGGACATGCCTTTCCTACTAATACCTCCCAGCATTTCACAGGACACATTAACTAGCACTACCTGGTTTAAACTATTTGAAAAAATACTACCTTATTCCAGCACATTTCTGTCTACTGTTGAGAGATATCAGTTGTTCAGCTTAAATAAGTATGTTTTAAATAGAATGAGTTGCACAGAGTTATAATATCGTATGATTTAATATGCTCTTTGCTTTACTTTAATTGATTACCACAACTAGCTGGATTTTCTGAAGCCTCAGGCTGCAAGCTGGGAATTTTCACCCAGATACCCTTTCAGCCAGAATGGAGTTGGTTCTCTTAGTATTTTCCCTAGCAGTTGGTACAGTGCCATGTTTTGTCTTTGCTATGAGAAGAATACTGTTAACACACCGACGCTTGGATTGTTGCTAAATAATGTTTATTCTGAGTCTAGCATTGTTTTATTTGCTATGCTCTGCTGTCAAGCAGGTGCACTAGAAGCTCAAACCAGGAGGAGAAACAACTGTCAGCAGAAGCTGCAGCTTGACAAAGTTAGGACAGTGAATGGCCTGCCAGCATGGACACAGAGAAAGTTTTCACAGTGTAGAGGAAGACTGGGAGATGAGGAGATCCACAATAATGAAGCCAGTAAATCCAGTGCAAGTGATAGGAGTTGGCTGAAAGATAAGCTCAACTTAAATCATGGCAACTACGTCTTTGCCAAATCAGAGGCACATATGAGAGTGTTGTTTATTTTTATCTGGGACAGTTGCAGAAACTGCAGATGTTGTACTTATTCTTATAGTCCAATAGCCTGAAAATTCATTATGATGAAAGCACAGGTTACAGTTCTGTAAACCCTCAAGCATATATTTTATTTCATTAACTTTTGCACTCCAAATGATATCTGAGATCAATTACACCTACAGGTGATCTGCTCCATGAACAAGGACTTCTTTTATTACCATTTGAGAGACACTGAAAATATAGAGAGAGTTTATCTTATCACTGAGTTTGATCTATGTTGTTTGTACAGTAACAAAAATCTTCAACAGATAACCAAATCACTTACACATAAGCAATGAAAATTCTCATCTTTTTACTTCATCTCATATTTAACATTTGGTCCTCTATGTGCAATAAATGAATTATATTGCATGCAGTAATTAATTTCTATTAAGATATATTTATGTATGAAATTAAATATTTCATATATTCATTAATTTTATAATTTTAGAAGCTAGCCACTCTGAGGTGCACTAATCAGATTTTCCATTTTGTGTGAAACATAATTTTTTAACGGACAGTAATAATTTTCTCTGCCTATTAAGTCACAAAAGGTGTTCTGAAGCCTGATCTCTTTAAATATAAAGCCGTCTTCATCAACTTCAGCAATATTGTCTTGCATATTCACTGAAATAGTTTAGTCCCCTTCAACATCCTCCCCTTACTTCAATCTTTACCTAGATTAATCAGACCCAAGAATGTTTTTGTCCTAATAAGTTTCTTGCTTTTATTATGCGTTGACCACAAAGTGCACTTGTCCATCCCCATGGCAGAGGCAAGTTTCTGAGCAGTAGCTGCAGGTACCATTGTCTCAGGACAATGTAGTCTGAAGCATGAGACATCCAGTCAGGAGGTTATGAGGGAAAAGGTGATTACACCCTTATTTCTATCCACCTAGAAACTTGTGTTGATAGCACAGGAGTTCTGTCTGTTTTACCCTTCCAGGTGTAAAACACTGAATTGAAAACATAGAATAACGTGTCTTTTCTTTCAAACTTTTTCCGTCAAACTTTCTGATTAAAAATGAATGATTAAAAATTAGGGTTTTTTCCTGTCCTGTAACACAAAGTAGGCTGTTTTACTACAGAAATATGTAGAAAGAATATTTTTGTGACATTCCAGTATTCAGCAATCCTGAGCTTAAAAAAACAACAAAACCAAAAAAAACCAAGGCAAAACTTAGACTTAACACTTGAATAGAGAGATGTATAGGTCCAAAAATGGAAGAGTTGCATTTGTGTAAAGTTGAAAAAATCTGGTAATTCTGGCTGTACCATGGCTAATTACATTGCCTCCTCAATCACACAGCATCATATTTTTCAAACAGCAAAAGTGACAGAAAGGAGAGATCGCCCACTCAAATAAATTAAAAGTGGCTGTCATAGGGGGAAATGTATTCCAGATAGCCACAGCCTGCTAGCCAGAATGATACATAAATGAATAAATAAACAAACAAACAAATAAATAACAAAACGACACTGCTATGTCCTTCACTGTCAACAGTAAATTAAAGGCAAGATGAAGCAACTGAAGAAAGCCAGAAGACGATTTTTCATGAAACTGTGAACATATTTTATAGCTGCTTGCCCTCTCACTAACAAGAAAGTATCAGTCTTAGAGATGTTTCAGTACATGAGCCAATGGAAGGCCACAGTCATGGGGATGTAGAGAGCTTGGGACATTTCTCCTCCCAGAAAGCAGCAGCAGAAGAAAGTGGCTTAATCCAGTCCCAGCATTCTAGTCTTCTGACCTTCTGAATTTCAGGTTTTAAGTGTTGATGTGATGTGCTTTGAAATCAACCCCTAGCCCCCAGGAAGCTCAAGGAGTATAGCAATATTGCTGTAGTGTCAGAGGTGGAGAGTGAGATAGTGCCTCTGCTGTGAGATAGCTCCCTCTGCTTCATCAAAGTCAGGAAACTTCATTAATCTTGTACCTTTCCATTTCACATTGTAGTTCTTGGCTGGAGGTTCTTTTGCTGACTCATCAATAAAAAATACACCAAATCCCTCTTTGATGGAATTTCCTCTTTTACAATAAACCAACATGAAGCCCTTTAATATCTTCAGCCTTCAATGTGTCTGAGGTTTGCTCCCCCGTTTGAATGTGGGTGTTTCTCATAACATGGAAAGCATATAAAAACCTGATCTAATTTTCAGTGTTATACAGTTCTCAAAGACTTCATCTACTTATTGGTGTTTCTTGTGCGAAAATGGGTGAATGAAGCGATTTTTCAATAATTAATAAAACATTGCAGATTGAGAGAGAAAAGAGTATTTGTTAGAAACAGATACAACTATACTTTTAGTTTTAAATACTGCTTGGAAGTTTTGCCTGGGAGGAAGGTCTCCAAAAGAACTGTCACATCTTTTGGTGGCCTAGGTAATAGAAATGTCATCTTCTGGGGAAAAGAACTAGTATTACCTCCAAGATATTGAGTTCAAAGATGTCTGTTGCCATTCTGCAGTCTGACTGTCTTTCATCTCTTTAGCAACCTAGGAAAAATAAAAATAATCCAAATGACAGATGCCAATTACAATTCTTCATTTCTCAATTCCTTTAAAAGCCCTGTTCAGATCTAGGCCCAAGGTCCACTCTTCTGATCACATCTTTGCACTAAATATATAAAATAGCCCAGCAGTGTATGTTTAGCTTGTGCATTACACTGGCAATCATGTAAAATGCAGTGATCTCAGAGAACCTTTACAGCTCTGGAAAACTAGTAGTGAAGTGAAGAGTTCATTGTGCTTCCTGGACTGTTCTCACTGCTCATTCAAGACCAGTATCCAGCATGAGCAGGTTGCTCCACCAAGAACCAATTGTCTTGTATGTGAGTTTCCACTTCAGAAAGCCCCTGTAACCACAGGTTCACTCAATGAACTAGATTAAAAAAAAAAAAAATAAAAAAATGCGTGTATATATGTATACACACACATGTATGGGACAGACCACAGATCTTTTTCTGTGTTTTTGGAAACTGCACATCTTGAAGTGTCATGGTTAGAGCAAGTTCTGACTGATTATGAGTCCTTAGGCAAGATTCATTAGCACGTGGCAACTCCCACGGTAAACAGAAAACACAACAAATAAAATTTGCTTTTGAAACCTGAACGATCTAACATAGACATCAAATAGGAAGACACAAGCAACCATAACAATTACATACTCTCTCTTCACCCAGGGAAATGTGGGCCGAAAAAAATCTGTTGCCTTACACTACCTGTAAAGCTGTAAGAAACAGATGAACCTTTTCTGACAAAACAAAAAACCAAACCAATCTGGACATAAATATAATTCCCAAATGAGGCTTCTATGTTTAGAGGAAATTGATCAGCAGGATAATTGCTCATGAGAGCAAGTTTGATTCCGTTATCTATGCCCAAATACATTTTTTTTACCATGTACTCTCCACATGGATTGCTCAGGGTATTTCCAATTTGCTTGCAGTCACAATGTGTAATCCACTTAGGTGCTTGAAATCTCATCCATAAATGCAGGTAACCAACAGGAGACTTGAACAGGAAAAACATTCCCATTTCAAAGTGTGACTTGTTCTCTTCTGAATTGAGCTGTATTTTTATTTCATACCATACATATCCTAAGGAAAATGTGGCTCAGATCTTCTATTCTAAAAGTGAAATATATGTCAGAATGAGGCAAAATACAGAAGAAAGGAAAGTTCTTTCTTTCTCAACCAGACATGCCGTTCCTACCTCAATTCGGTTTCTTTCATCATCCTCTGTATCCTTTTTCCTGTTTTTTGACTTTCCTAATGTTCAGGTTTCTCACCTTTTTTCAAACCCAAAGGCAATGAGGGACTTAATCCTATTTTTCTTTAAATAAAAATTCAGTCAAAATATGTGTCTTACGGACAAGAAATTGCTTTTCATAAAGTGTCTCAATTTTCCATGGAGAACTCTTGTTTTTGTAGAGGAGTACTTTTGAGCTTTTTTGGCTATGAATGATGACTTATTTATCAAATAAAGTGAATGTTTCTAACCAAAACTTAAGTGACAGCTTACTTATCTCCAAAAATAAACATATTGCTATGAGAACTGAATCATCTCAATCTGGTTCTTTTGGCCCTGCATCTCTTGGCTGAATTTTCTGGTAAGCTTTTTTAAAGTATTTTAAATATTCATTACACATCTCTGCCTGACTTAAATCTGATGGCATCTATAAAAATGAGTGCGCTCTGCAATGTCTCCTCACAGCACTAATAGGGTATTTCCCCTTTTCCAGTCAATGGGACCTTCATCAGACTGACATGTCTTCTCAAATATGACCGATAGTGGCTTAGCCACTTCCTTGACCAGTTCTCTCAGGACTGACAGATGTATTTCAGGAGGTTCCATGGACTTGTGCACCTTCAGGTTCCCTCAGTGGTCTTCAGCCATGAGGGACTGTGAGGGATCTCACGCTGAAGCAGAGGAACAGCATGGAGAGAAAGGAACAACAGAGACAAAGTGTTGTGAGAAGACCACAACACCCATTCCTCATCCTGCTGTGCTGCCTGCTGGGTCAGGAGTGAAACTGAGCCTGGCAAAAAGAGGAAGTGGTGGAAACGCATGTTTAGTTTTGATTTTATTACTTGCTATTCTACTGCTTTGTTATTGATTGGCAGTAAATTAAATTTATTTCCCCAAATAGTTCTTTGTGCCACTTATTTTCCTCCAGTGCACTAAGAAACCCAGTATAAGGTCTTCCAGCTTCCCTGCAGTTTCTTTTCGGTACCATGTGTCAGGAAGTTCACCCTGAACATCCCACAGGATCAATATATCTGGGAATGCAGAGTTCAAACGTGCCTTATAATCTCAATTTCCTAAGTGAGAGGCTTTGAGCTAACATCTCTCTTTAGTTATTTGGAAAGGCAAATCTATAACAACTTGATGAAGAGGTCAGACCACTCCCTTGTACTTAAGTCCCAGGAGATGAGGTGACAATACCTGAAGCATATGAGGTGACAGAGAGCAGCTCTCTAGGCAGCTACTTTTATGCCTGCTGGTTCCCATTACTACCCCAAAAAACTAAACCAAATCCATGGACACATTCTCTCAAAAGAAAGTGAGAAACATCTTCACAACACAGACTTGGCACACCTGTGCTTTGCCTCACTTGCTCTCTCAGAATCTGGGAAACAGCAAGCAACCCACAAGAAACTCCAATGACCTATGAAGTGGGGAAGCACCTGCAGACACAGAAGAAGAACAGGAAAATTCTAGGATTTTTTTCAGCTCATCCAGGATATTTATTTTTTAACTGTAGCCACAAAATACCAAGTTTATCATTTTTCTTCATCTGCTAAGTGGCTAAGAAAAGGCTAACGCAGTAAACAGCTATGTGATTCACAGCACCACTTCTCAATGCTTGAACAATGTACGTATATGCCTCAGTAGCAAATTCATAGCAAATTTGGGTCAAGAGTCAAAAAGTTTATGTACAAAACTCAATAACCCAAGTCTGTTTCTGCATTGCTAGTTTAAATGACACTTCACACTGGCAAGTATATGAGCCAAAAGAAGATATAATAATTGCTTAGACATGCCTAAAGCAGTGCAACTGCCAAAATTATCTAAATTAGCTATGTCAGAGCATTTACGGCCCTTGGCATGTCCCAATTAATTGACCTGCATCCTGCCTGAACTGTATCCCCCATATAAACCGAGAGCTTAAATTGCTTTTGTTGAAGTTAAGCATTAAATTAATTAGTTGCTGAGTTTACTGGAGTCTGACTGCTAATAAACAGGTTGTCTGGACAATATTTGTAAATTAAATGTGCTTAACGGTGCTGGTGATAAGTTTGAGAACTGCTTTATTTAAAACTTGAGAAGAAAAACAGAGTGACAAGTCAGAAATCACATAAGAGAGAGCCTAGTGCACTTTCTCCTTGGGATTATAGATGAAGCAATAAAGCTAAAGCTACACTTGGCCCATGCACTTCTAATAGTGATTTGCTTCTGGAAGTGCCTCAACTGCTGACATAAATATCTTCCCTTGGGATATCCCACATCAGTTTTTAAGAATGTCAAGGCATGGCTTATACCTGCTGTTGCCTGATGATGATCTGTGTTGTTACGATGTGTTGCAGACAAAAACAGCAGTAACAGAGGTGTGACAGGATGGAAAGGACACAGATCTGATATCCTGTCAGTGCACACAGGCCCAGTGTGCTACCTGGTGTATGCTAGCCAGTCAAAGAACAGGTTTATGTTTGTATTTCTACAGCTCTGAGGAATTTTTGCTCTTAAAAACAGCACTGCTTCTGTTTCTTGATGGTTAAAAAATAACATTTTTAACTGTTGCAGAGACAGAACACTGGGAAAACTGCTGCACAGGCTTGTCTTCTCATGCACTTTCCCACTGAGAACTGGACACTGGTATCATTTCCATGTTCATGTTTCAGCAGGGCCAAACCTCATTCCACTTGGAGATAGACCAGCACGAGGTTTAGGAATGAGCCATTCAGGGATTTTCTCCCCAGTGGGAAAGCATGAACATTGCATATACATTGCACCTTGTGTACCATCCTCAGAATCCCACCCTTTTCAGGAAAGGGATGGTTATTCTGAGCGTAAAGGGATGCTCTTGGTTAACTAGAAGGGCCCTGAGACATAAGTGGGCTGTGTCACTCCGTTCCCTTTGTTTGAAATTACTTCTGAGCAAGAAACTTCTGCCAAAACAGCTTTGCCAATTAGTTGTTCTTGGCTAACAGAAGGAAATACGAGCGTGCTGCGCGGTCATGTATAACATCTTAACACCTCTCTCCTGTCATCTACATGAAAGTGCATCCCATTACAACAAAAACAGGCTCCAAGAAAGAAAAACAGTGTTCAGCCTGTGTATCAGCAGAGAGGATGAACAGCTTATCCTGACAGCAAAAGCAACTTTGTCTGTTCTGCTAAACACCAATAAATTAAAGCTCATTCTTCCCCCTTTGCTGTATACGTGTGTTTTGAGTATAGAGTTCTGAGACCCAATCAGGATGGTATTTGGATTATTTACCCTTAGAATTATCCAGTGCTTAAGATGGAAGTATCTCTTACATCCAAATGCATAATAGAAAATAATTCAACATGATTAATGTTTTTGCTAACAATACCAAATGAAGTGCAGGTAATTTGCCACCTGTTTTAAATAATTTAGATTATCCCACAGTGATATTTTGCTCACATATACATATTTTGTTCACATATACACTGCTGCTTTCTGCAACATCAGCATAAATGGGGTGATAAAATCCAAGGGGCAAGAATGAACAAAGAAAGCAGACACGCCAAACAGAACTACTTGGGTCTCCCTTCTTTTTTTCAAGAAGTACATTCATAAAAGTCAATGTTTTTACAGTAACTTTCTTAATATCTTGTATTAATTAGTCCAAATGAGCACTGGCTAGCAAAGCATGAGCACCATACTGTCTACCCATGCTTGACTGGCATCTTTTAGTCAATTTCTATGCCAAAACATTCCTTGATCTGAGCTGGACAAGGATTTATAAGCAAACTTACTTGTGGAACCAGTGACTTGCTCACAGGATATGCTATTACAAAGTAATTCCGCAGCCCTTCCTACCAGAAGAAAAACACTTTTACAGCCTGGAGATGACCCCAAAAATGAATTATGAAGACATAAAGACTATTATTTAGTAACATGAATTTAAAGCAAATGACAATTTTTCCTGCTAAATGAAAGGAAGCCAAAACCCTAGCTCTAAATCCTAACTCAATAGTAACCCTGACCAGAACCCTAACTCAAACCTAGACCCAGATCCTAACCCAGATTCTGACCCTAACACTGATCCTGAACTTTAGCCTAACTCTAACCTTAAACCTCATCCCTAACCCTAACCCCTAACTCCCAACCCTAACACTAACTCAACCCTAACTCTAAATCTGACCCCTAATCCTAATATTTATTCTAACACTAACTAACCCTGGCCCTAACTTTACCACTAACCCCTAGTCCTAATCCTAGGAAGGAAAATTCAAGATACAAACATACTTAGATTCCATAGGATATCAAGTGTCAGACATTCATGACTCCTAAGCTGCTGTTCCATTCAAGACAGGTTCTGCCTCAGTGCTGGTATAGACATCCTGAAAAGTGGCTGGATTTCCTTTTTTTTCCAGTCCATGCAGAAGGTACACGGGGAGAAACATGTCAGAATCAGAAGTGTGAGAAATATGACTTTTGAGTGAAAGCAATAAACTGAGGTTCAATGGATAAAATATCTTACCTAATATAGGAGTCTTTTGGGGAAGGAGAACACATGCAGCTAAAATCTTCAAAGCTAAACACAAGACAGACAAGCAGTTAAAGAAGAAAGAGGAAGAAAGCTAAAAGACATAGGAGATCACTAGTTTATCAGATTTGGTTCTGATTTTTAGAAATGAGAGATGCCAATGAGATTGTGACATTTAAAGTAGCACTGTCAAGAAGCATCAAGAATCCAGCAGGACCCCTTCATCCATCACCCTCAATTTTCAGACATCTATGTAGGAGTTTAAAGATTATGGAAAGGTTTTGCTCTTTACATTCTTGTGTGATGAACCACTATTCTGATTGTTACAAGGAGGACAAGTTCAAACATTACAGCATCCAAAGAGAGTATTAGGAACTACAGCAGAAGAAAACATCCTCTCTGGAACAGACCAGATAAAAATCTTTGTTACATTATTCAAGGAATTTGTTAAGATGACTAGTCAAGGAAAAAGAGAAAAGGAAATGAGTGAAATAATATGGAAATATTTGGAGAAAAAATCAGCCTAATCAACAGTCAAAACCAGTAAAAGATGTTGCAGCTGTACAAACTACCAAATTCTTCAGAAACTCATCAGTGTTTTTGTATCTTAACTACAAGATTAAAAAATGCTTTAAGGGGAGCTGATTGCTGCCAGCACAAACACTGTTATCCTGTCCAGCTGTATGGCCTGGCTCACATTAAAACACAGACTTGCAATACTTTATACCTGCCTTTCTGCATAGCAGGGACCAGATTCCTGAAAGGGCACAACTCCCACATGGGAAGCCAAAAGGAAGCAGTCAGACAGAAACACCAGATGCTTCTATTAGTCTTAAGATGGATTCTGACACCTTCCAATGCTTTACCAGGAAGAATTTGAGAGTTTCTTTTAGCCTTTGTCACAAAAGCGTCTTGTCGGTGGTGCTCTGAGCCATGGCTATGGGCTGCAAGGAGCAATTCAATCACACTGCCAAACAGATTGAGTAACCAGATTGAAATGAACACATATTTTAGACTTTCAAGCAGAGAAAGTGACAGTCTTGAGATATTTCCATGGTATTAGTATGAAATTTTAATCATCTGAATGTACTTCAATGGCACAGATTCTATTAAATACACCAAAGACAACATCATTGCTCATCATTTGGCTCACCATTGCTGTCAAAAAGACAATTAAAATGAGGAACAAGGTATGAAGAAACCTATTTAGAGACAAGTAATATATTAAAAATATGTTTATTATCTTTTCCATGATTCCTATAAAATAGTGTAGGCACGTGCCTGTGGATAATCACCTTGTGGCTTTACAGCATGATTTTTCCAAGTCCTGAACAGCTTAAATCTCAGAGGCCATCACTTAACTACCTGATATCACACAATTCCCTACTGTGAGGTTTTGGGAACTGTGCTCTGAATCCACAGCTACCAACCACTGCCAGGCAGAGGAGCAGAGCAGCTCTGGCACTTTTTCTGCTCCCAGCAGTCACATAGATACACGAAATGGATTCTTCAAGGATGGTGAAGCAATCCCACCCATCCCTGCAATCACAATGAATAGCTATTTCGGTCATTTTATCCATAATGGTTTGTTAACCCTTCAGCACAGATGTGTTCTGCATGTTACACAGTTGCCAATAAAATTGTAATGATTTCAGAACCTACGAGCAATAAATTTCAAGCAGTTATATTTAATGTTAAGTCTTTCTATAAACAAAAATATTTTAAAATATCCTTGCCACTGGCAAAGCATTGAAAAAGGAAACCAAGTGGTCTTTTCATCTACTTATTAAAATTAATTTTCATATTAATAACTAATTGACATAATACATTATTCAGACCTTTATATACAGAATTAAGTAGAATGTAAGGCAAAAGTTATTTATTTAAAGGAAAGTAGTAGATATGAAAAACTGCTGTCATTCAAGAATAGCAACAGTGTTGGAAATATATTGAACTTTATATAGCCCTGGTCTTGGAGGGAAGCCAGCTTTCATGCTGTTTCATGTTCCCTTTGTTAAAGACTTGACTAGGAAAAGAAAATCTTAGCTCCCACACATTGAAAAACACTGATTTATCTATGGGAAGTTATTTACTTGTTTAAATCCCTTTAAGAGTCGTATGCCATAGAGCTACTACTCTTTTTTCATATATCAGAAAAGACTCACAGACAGAATCAAGGAGGGAGGAATCTCACAGTCCATGGGGCACAGCGTGGACCAGTCTCTCAAGTCATTCAGAACCCATCTGAACAGAATCATCAAATCATAACCCCCTTGAAAAAACAGCCAAATTCAACCGCAGTGTTTCCTGAGTTTCTTTCTTTCCATCTTTCACACTTGGAGGAAGCTCCAGAACCTCTTATCTGACATTCTGTACTCTTGTGCTAGGCTTTGGGGTCAAGTTTTCTCTGTTCCTGTGTTGATGGTGAAATACAATCATTCTGGCTCAGTGTCCAGGTTTCCTGGAGAACCATCCCCATGAAACAAGCCAGGTCATAATCCAAACAAGTCACACCAAAACTGTGGGAGTCTGGATCAATCATTCAAGATCAATCACTAAATTACACATTTTAACAGGTATAAGTTTAGTCTCCTGCATGTCAAGGTAGGTTCTCCATTCAGAAAATGACCCTCAGGATTATCCTCTGTATTTGTACAATTATTTATTCCAGTGATAACTGCTTGAATGACAAGAACCTGTGGCTTAGAGATAGGCTTATGAAAACATTTCATAGTCCCAAAGAAATTCATGTGATTAAAACTAAAATGCTTGTCTATTTGCCTCAGATTTGCTTGAGTGGAGTTGGTGGAGTTTGCTCTTCTCAGGAAGCTGCTGTGCTGGACTTGAACTGTATTTCTGTAGGAATTTTCGACTAGTTTGTTTATCTCACACTGCACATCTGAATTTTCTTTATTTCTTATCCAATAAGAAAATTTTAGGAATTTCAAGTCCTTTCCATACACTCTCTATATGGAATAGGTGCATGTAATCCAGCCAATTCTGGGTCCCAGGACAGATGGCATCTGTTTGCCATATCCTGGGTCATGTCCCCTTTTGTTTTAACTTCTTAAATTTCCAGTTTCCTAAAACTCACTTAGCCATTCTCCTGCTTGGCCAGGAAGATTGGACACCTGTTTTCTTCCATGTCTAAGCAGCCTCCCTGGTATCTCATTTGTTAGTAGGAGTGAAATCATTACGGTGGACATCTGTCTGTCCTCTCTCAGCTCAGGGCCTTGTTATCAAGTTTTAGGTCTTCCTTTGTACAGTTACATTCAAAAAAGGACAGGAATTTTGTGCTACCTGACAATCAGTTGCAGCAAGAGGCTGTGTGTGGATTCTGGATGAACAGAGGGAATGCACCACCTCTTTGTCGAGAGAAAGAGGGGGATCAGGATTTGCTGGAGAGCAGGGTAGGTACCCAAAAAGGAGTCATGAGAGGATGATACAAGATTTGGAAGGAAGAGACAAGAGTTGTCATAGTCCCACTACCGGTGCAGATGTAGGGCTCATTGGCCAAAGGCTGTCATTGCACAAGGGGCAATTTTCCAGTGTGACAGCCAGGCTGCAGAGCAGGTGTCATTAGTAAAGGACAGCAAAGAGAAGTGCTGAACAGCAGGCAGCACACGGTGGCACTGGCATAGAAAGAATACAACTTTCACCTGGACCTCTGTGGCTTCTGGCTATGTCATTTATCCATTTATTCTCTTTTCCTTCACCAAAATAAGGAACGGTCTATGCTTCCCTATTTTCCTTTCACTGCCCCTTCATCTCATGTCTTTGTTCTCCTCAGGCTACAGACATGGCTCAGAATCCTAATGAAGGGCTGGAAGACTCTTCCCTGGGTAGAGAGATTTAAGTAATTAGATTGGCTGCTCCACAACTCCCTTTTATTTGCTGGGCACTGAGTATATCACGTTTTCTGTAGGTATTTGCTAGTTGCTGAGATCTAATAAGTATTAAATTAATGATCTAGTGTAAAGTATTTCTTGCCTTATTTTGAAACTAAATTCTCAGTCTAAATAGGTGAGGTGCAGGAAGTTAGTGTCTATTATTTAGAGAAATTCCTTGTGTTTCTCAAGACTGAGAAAGTTTAGGGCATAGCAATAATTTTATTTATTGGTTACCGTAATTTTAATTATACTGATCTATTATAAGTCCTTTAAGGGTTGATCCTGAAATGCCACTTGCATTTCTTCTTGCTCTCTTTTGAAAGATTAATTTTCCCTCCAAGCAAATCTAAACTCTCTTGCTGTCAATTGACCACAAAACCAATTGTCATGATCACAGAGCTGGCTTGAATTATAAGAAAACATGCACTTTGCTTCCACTATAATAATTTCTCACACCTTTTGCTTATCCAAACATATTACTACTAGGGAAAAAACAAAAAGGCAATTTGCAACTATAACTAATATGGCAGAGTACACTGATAATTGAGCTGATTTTTCAAGCCATGTGTTGAACATGTTCCTCCCAGGTGACAAAAACCAGTCAGTACAGCAATGATGTCCAGGGCAGGTTTAGATCAGATATTAGGAAAAATATCTTCACTGAAAGTGTGGCCAGGCCTCAGAACAGGCTGCCTGTGGAAGAAGGAGTGGAATCACCAACCCTGGAACTCTTCAAAAACCTGGTGTTACTTGGGAAATGATTCAGTGGTGAACAAGGTGGAGCTAGCTTAATTCAATGACCTTAGAGGTCTTTTCCAGCCTTAATGATCCTATGATTCTATGAAAACTAAGGAGAACTGTACCCCCAGGTCCTCTAAGCACCTTCAGACAGACAGACAGCAAATTGAGTCTTTCAGGCAAGAGGCAGTAAAGGGGAAAAGTTAAACAGAACTCCTTTGCATCAGCTTTCACAACAATCAGGGAGGGGCAAAAGAACTGTCAATGATTTACAGAAAATAAAAAGTAAATAAAACCATAAATAGGAAAAAAAAAATCAGGATCTGTCTTTTCTTAACCCATGTTGGGTGCTCCTGTTTCCCTGGTTGTCCCTCCCACAGATGACACTCAGTATAATCTGCTCTATAATCTTCCCTGGCACTAAGGTCATGCTGGCATGCCTCAATTCCCAGGATCCTTCTTCCAATCTTTCTTGTAGGTGGTCATTACATTTGCTAACTTCCAGCCAAGTGAGACCTGTCCAGCTAACCAGGACTGATGGCAGACAGGAAGTTAGGATGTAAACCTAGTGGATCAAAACCTAGTTTTGAAATGCCTAACCTACCAATCCACACAACATTGCTTTATCTTTCAATTTTTGCCTAGTTCTCCAGATTTATAGAATTTAGTGACCCCAACTAAAATCAGGATATAAAGTCATGGCAAAAAATACCAAGTAACAACAGCAGAAAATTAATTTCATAGGTTTTTTTAAAGCAGACCAGAAGGTTTTCAATGTTCTGCATTGGTGCATTGATTAGGTTATATCCAGAAATTTCAAGGTGAGTTGATAAAGCTGCCCAACCATCCCACAGCTCTGCTTGGTTAGGCTTGCTTTTCTGTCCAGTCATAGAAAACCAAACGAAATACCAAGAGATGTGTTCCAACAGTCTGTGCTTAGACACTGAAATAACTGGTCTGATTTGAAAAAAAACCAACATTAATTCTCCAGCAGTTCTTGGGATGAGATTTTCCCAGGAAGTCTTTGAAAATGTTTTCACCCCATTTGCTGTGACTTAGTCAAAGTAGAGCTGAATGGAAGTTCTGCTTTGTTTGAGTTGAAAGTTGCTCCTTCTTTTCTCTATTATGCAATTTAAGGGGCATCAGAAAATAGTGTAGCTATTCAAGGCCAGAAATAGTGGGGAATAATAAGAAAGAATACTGCTATTCATTAATTAAGCCCTATCTCCTTCGTGATGTTAGCATTACAGCTCAGTCAAGCTGGGAGAAGTTTTCCTTTCAGTTCAACAACAACCTTCCTTTGCTTTCCTTTCTTTCTAACTGAAAGATAAGTGGCATTGCCATAACCATCCCATCCTTCTCATCTCCACACTGGTCCCCCCAACACCCTCACCAAATGAAATGAAAAATGTAGACACTATTCAGTTCTGAAACTGGTTTGAGCACACCCAAGAGGTCTATTTAACGTTTAGTCCAATGGTTCAACATATCCACACATATTAATCCTCATCATCTACAGCTAACAAATATTTGTACAAGAAGGAAATACTACATAGCTAAGGAAAGAATGAGCTAACACCTCTGAATATATTTTAAATGCAAATATTCTTGCCCTATGTCCAGTCCTGCTAGTAGGTCATTTGCAAATCAGGTTTTAGTGATAGGGTTTTTTCGTGAGATTATAGAAAGCCACTGACCCTGGGTAATGAATATTCTCTGTATATATTCATGAATACGTCTTCATATAAATATCTATTCTGCTGTGTAACTGTACCTGAGCTGATTCTGAAATGCTGTTGTGGTACCTCCTGCTTGCCATAATTCAACCACCTAATGATGCCTGAACTGTATTTCCCAAAAGGTCCTACTTCCCAGGTCTTTGCTGGGATATATGGTGGGTGCCTAACATACGGCTAAAGAGATTAAAGATATCCTACCAGCAGGAAGGAGGAAGCAATAGCATATTTTGTATCACAGCTCCAGTTACATTAATACTGGAGACTTTATGGGTAAAGGGATCCAAGGTATTATGCATTTTTCCCCAAAGAGAACTATTTCTGACTTAGATGAAAGGTCTAAATTAATAGACTATAGGAGGCTAAAGACATTCTAGCACAGCACTGAATCTCGGTCTTCCCCCAGATTCCTCTAGGAATCAAGGGAACATTTCTAGTTTAAGCAAACCAAGAACCATTGAATTATGGAATGATTTGGGTTGGAAGGGACCTTAAAGACCATTTAGACCAACCCCCTGGACATGGACAGGGACCTTCTACTAGACTAGGTTGCTCAGCCTGTCCAACATGACCTAAAGTACATCCAGGGACAGGACATGATAACCTCTCTGGGCAACCTGTTTTAGTGCTACATGACCCTGATGTGAAAAATATCTAAATTAAACCTACACCCTTTAAGTTTAAAACCATTACCCTGTGTTGTATCCCTACATGCTCTGGTACAAAGATTCCAGCTTTCTCGTAGGTGCCCTTTAGGTACTAAAAGTCTGCTAGAAAGTACACACAGAGGTTTCCCTTCTGCAGGAAAAACAACCCCAACTCTCTCAGCCTTTCCTCATAGCAGATATTCTATCCCTCTGATCATCTTTTAGCCTTCCTTTGAACCCATTCCACCAAGTCCATCTCCTCCTTCTTTTGGGGGCCCTGGAGCTGAACTCCAAGTGGAGTCTTACAAGAGCAGAATAGAGGGATTTAATCACCTCTCCCAGCCTCTTGGTCATATGTTTTTTGATGCAGCCCAGGTGCCCTGGTTTCAGTCAGGGTAGAATTAATTTCTCGTCAGAAGCAGTAGCAGTGCTGTGTTTCAGATTTGAAATGAGAATGGTGTTGATAAGACACTGAAGTTGGGGGTTTTTGCTAAGTCATGTTTATCTTGACGCAAGGACTTTTATTCTCCCTTGTCTTGTGCTCTGCCAGTGAGAAAGTTTGCAAAAGTAAATGGGATGGAGCACAGCTGGGACAGGGGACACAAACTGACCAAAGGGATATCTCACACCATGGAATGTCATGCCCAGGACATAAACTGGGAGGAGCTACCCAGAAGGAGGGGCTGATCTGAATTTAAGAAGGGAGGTCTGGCACTTGGTGGTGAGCAATTGCATTGTGCATCACTTGTTTTACTTGGTTTTTTATTATCATTATTATTATGATTATTTACCATCATTACTGTATTTTACCTTGTTTTCAATTATTACATTGTTCTTATCTAAATCTACAAGTTTTACTTTGATTCTCCTCCCCTTTCCCCTGGGGTGGAGGGGGCAAGTGCCTGTGTGCTCCTTAATTTTCTTCTGGGCTTAAACTACAATGCCGGGACACAGTTGGATATCTGGACTGTAAGAATCCAGTCCTGGCTCATGTTGAGCTTCTCAACTCAGTAAGGAGTATTGCTGCAAAAAGAGAGTCACTTCACAATGCATAAGTCTAGAGAACACTTGCAGTTCACCTGAAGTAGGGGGAAAGTTAAAGGTAGAAGTACTTTACTCCAGTCAACTTTTGGGATTACATGTATACATGAAAAAAATCCTGACTTTTTCATGCTTGGGTTTGGTGTGGTTTTTCTTTTTCAGTTTGCTTGCAAGTATTTTTCAAGCTTTCCAAATAACACCAGGGGGGAAAACTCTTTGCAGTTTCACTAGTGGACAGGGAACAGAACCTATTTCTTTTGATTTTCTTACCAGCTATATCTTCCAGCTATGTAGGTTTCAGACTGACCTTAATTCAAGATTGAGGAATAGAACCATATTTCAATTCCATCCATCTCTAATCAGGGCTGAAAAACATGATTCTGAAGCCTTTCATCTTTCTTTTCACTTTGAGCACTGTTTTATTGTAAGAAAATCAGAAATGTCTCCTAGTCAACACTGAGGGGAAAAAATAGTAATGAATCAATACAGGTAATAAATACAGTCATCAGCTTGCTGAAATACAAATCCAGATATGGCACACATGTTGAAGAGGTTCCATTTACCTTCATCCTTGATGAAAAAAATAGTTTCTGATTTTTAATAAGGTTTTATCATATTTCCAACTCGAGACAGTAGGAATGACTTAATGAAAACCTCAGCTTCAGTGGGGGATAATTTTGTAGTAAATTCTTGCTGTTCTGGTATCCTCAGACTCCTAAATTATTTAAGGCAACAATTTATTCTTTTCTCTGTATCTAATGAAGTGACGTCTTGTTCTTTTTAGTCACAATTATTTCTACTAATCGTTATTACTAATAGCAAGAAAATATCTCAAAAAGGACCAAAAGTGTATGACAGTTACATAAACAATCATTAGAGGTCCTTTTGTGTTACCTAATTTTCAAGATGGTGTATGTTTGTTTATCAGAGCATCACAGTTGCAAAAAAATACCTGTCATACATCTTAAAAAGCACACATTTGAAATAATTTTGACAGTTTTCCTGCACTTTCTGTGTGCAAGAATGCCCAAATGCCCAACACAGTGATGTGCTTCTGTTTGAAGTGGGGCTTAGTTTCTGAAGTTTCATTTCTGAGAAAGAACTCTTACTGGTAGCAAAGACTCTGAGCAGCCAGGCTATGTTCAAACCCAAATGCCTGCTGACTGAGGAACACAGTTAAAAACTGGAAGCTGTAAAAGTGGGAACACTCGGGAAATTAAAAAAGTTGAGCAGAAGAGCTATTTCCTCACAGAAGAGAAAAACAAGTCAGTAAACCCTTAGAATTAATGTTCACAAAGAAATCGTGCACATTCAACTTTTTTTTAAAAAAGGGAATGGTTTCTAGAAAATTTTGGAGAGTCTGGAGAACCACTCTGCTTACAATTATTTGCATGTTCCATATTCTGCAAATCTTACACTGTGAGATTTGTGATATGACAATGTCAGTATTTACATGCAAGCAGTATATTTTTGAGCTGCAATTTTGTGTGCCCCTGCTGTTCATTCCTCACCTGGAGCCATAATGTGCTCTCTTTAACATCATAATCACACAGCAACCCATGTTGGTGTCACAAAAAAAAGGGCTATGACTTCAGCTGAGGGATTGGTAGGAACAGAAGGGTTTACATAAAGAGAGATGCTATCTGCATGCAAATGTGTCCATTTAAGAGGGAAAAAAAGAACAAGTGAGAGCCATTAATTACAAAGCGGTATGTCAGCTGAATTGCTTTCTCATGGAATATTTTTCAGACTCTATGAAGCATTCAGCACATCTTAAAAGAAATAAAAAAGTACAAGCTGGCTCCAAATCTCTGTTGTTATCATTTGGCACAGATCACTGGATTCTGGCCCGCCTGCAATCTGCAGCGAATTGTGGTTTGCCTTTTGCTCACTCTGTGAGGATGCTGTTGATTCACTGTATCTGTTTTCATCAGCCAGTCCCAATTTCAGTTCTTTCCTTTATAGGAAACTCTCTGTGCTCACAGGTTGAGTATACCAGAGAGGTGCCCCAGCGTTTGGCGTCAGCCGTTATCAAATAAAATAACTGAACAGCAGATGGACATTAGAGACCTTGGTTGCTCACACAGCAGGTGCCAGCTGAACCTTAATACCACTAAACAAGCAAAAAAATGTGCAGTGAAGTTGATAGTCAGGCTGTTGTTATCCTTACTGCTTTCTCCCAAAGGCCAGGGGCATGAAAGCATATCTACGCAACAAGGGATGTAACCCTGCCTCCCCAGCCAGGAGAGCTTCTTCCCTTTCCTCCATGCTCTCAGGTTATGCTTTAAGGCTGCTTGGACAGTCTTAAAACAAATATGTGGAAGCCAAATTTAATGACAACACTGAGATAAGGAGTGGCCTGTTTTAAACCTTTCTCAATACTCTCCAGCCTAGCAAACGGATTGGACTCTGCCTGGAAGCTGTTGACAGGAGCATCTTCACCTAATCTGAAACAGAAAGGGCATTAATTCACCCACCAGCTTGTTTACTGAAACCTTGCCCCAGCAAAAAACAGAATCTGATTACAGAAGCAAGTAAAAGTAAAAAGGAATTGGGTATTGATGTGAAGAGTCTCTTGAAAAGTCCAGTCCAAGACCAAGGAGCTGTCCAAGTGCAAGAGGTATCTGATATCTGACAGGCTTAGGCAACTTATGAAAAATACCTGTCCTCAGCTCCCTACAAACTGAGTTGAGAGAATCTGGCATGTACAGAGGGAAAATGAAAATGGATATGTGAATGGTCTGCATGTGTCTATCTCTTTGCACTTATGGAACCAGCCTCAAATGACTGGTCCTCCACTTTCAATATCTCAGCTTGGTGGATGAATTCAAGCCTAATACTAGCTGCTATTTTTTGGGCAGTTAAGGTGGGGCTTTTTACATGAATAATTATGTAGAAATCTGACAACTCATTGTCATTTAAAGAGAACTGAAACATAAAACTCTGCTTTGTGTAGACATCCCAAAAGAGTTGTTTTAGAATGTGATATCAGTTTTTTAATATAAAATTCTCTGTTCTGACCTTAAAAATTTCATTTCATATAGATAGTTTTTTACCCTGATTTTCTCTTCTGAAACAAAACTGAAACATACAGTTCTACAAAACTGAAAAATTGCATCATTAAAGAACACTTTAAGTCCTAGTTAAGGAATGAGAACTATTAACTATAAAATTACTTGATTTTGCTTTGAACATTTTACTGAAAATGACAATGTGGAGAAAACTTCAAGGGAAATGTACTAAGATCTGACTTTGAATAAATATATTTTTCTTAGTATTAGATATGGGCTGATTAATTGCCAAATTATCTTCTCTGCTGCATAACTTCTGACAGCCTAATTAGAGTCTACATTACAGTTTCAGATCTTTTGATCTTGATCTCAGAGATTATTTGAAAAAGTTTGCCAGCTGATGAGCTGCTGAGAATCTGGTAAACCCAAAATTAAGATGGCTTAGACTGACAAGATTTTTATGTGTTTCCATTAGAAGAAACTCAGCCTCATTAATAATGGTGCTAAAAATGTTAGTGCTGATAGGCAATGGAGCTGGTCATTAAACTTTCCAATGGAAAGCTTTCCAATGAAAAGATGAGAATACTCCAAAACCTCAGTCTTATTGAGAAACTAAAGGAAATAATGAAAGGTGTTAATATCGCTCCTTGTTGCATCACAGACGGCAATAAAAAATGAGTTTAGATGGATTCCATTGCTGCCACTACAGCCTCTGGAAAAGCTTTGGAAGCTGTAATGGCACCAGAAATTTTCTTCTTCTGCTCATAAATATATAACAGGATGCAGATCAGGCTGACACACAGCCCTTTAGTGAGAGTAAGATTTGACACAAGATGGCTTTTCTCCTTAAGTCACCAAAGTTCTTACACCTTCTAACTTATATGGAACAACAGATGTCATCTTCTCAGGATTCTCCTATACTATGATAATAACCCTGAACTTTCTTGTCCTCCAGAAAAAGTGAAGGATGAAATACTTCCTCAAAATCCTTTTTTTTTTTTTTTTTGACAAATAGCAAAATTGGCAGTTCTTAACCCGCTCTGTTCTTTGCTACTAGGAAATATGTGTGGTACGACTTTCAGTGATGAATTCATTCTGCCAGAGTACTCTAGACTGTTTTTGTGTATTCCAGTCCTCACATAAGTGTTTTGTCTACAGGTAAGGTTGTGGGTTGTGGGTGGGTTTTTTTTGTGTTTTTTTTTTTTTTTTTTTTTTTTTTTTTTTTTTTTTTTTTTTTTTTTTTTTTTTTTTTTTTTTTTTTTTGTTTGTTTGTTTTTTTTTTTAATTTGTAATATGCATTATTTGGTGTCCACAGCAGAAACTGGGAGAAAAGTTGTTTCTCTGTAGAAAATGCTTTCGCTTTGAATTTTCACAGTTGCAACCAAAATACAGCAATATCCTGAGAGACCTTGTGTCAAAAAACAGACTTTGTTTTGAGCCATTCAGAACAGATTTAGCAGCAGAACGAGATGTTCTACCTCAGGGTAAGAGAACATGATGGAACAGAAAAACAGCACAGCTGTATGGAAAGAGGGAGTTCCCGTTTCTGGAAAAATCTACCTGATCTGGGCATATTGCTTCAAACAAGACAGAAGCATTCATATCTCAAAGTTTCCATACAGACAGCTATTTTATGGAATTCCATGCCCATGATGGCTGGGTGGCCAGCTGCATCTATACTACTATTTCTGGTTTGTGTCACTCTTTGCTTAAAATGATGTAAATATTAATACTTATATCCCTCTCTCAGCCAACCAGGTTAATGGGATTATTAGGAATACAAAAATCTCAGCATATGGTGAGAGGGAACATCAGCCCAAACACAAGGAGGTTTTTCTGCTGCAATTCACTTTTTCAGATTCTTTACATTAGAATTGTAAGTTCTTCTGCTCTCAAGTCCTGAAAACTATTTATAGCACAGTACAAGAGGTCTGATATTTCACTTCATCACAGGTTGCATTTAGTTGTGTTTTCATCTATTGTTTCAGTAGATTCTTGTGAAAACTGACTTACAGTGTTGGAAAAAAAGTGTATGGAAACAAAGCAGGAGATTACAACTGGAAGAAAGGTTTTTCTAGAAAAAAAAAGAAAAAAATATGCATACATGAGCACAGGCCAAACAGCAGTATTTAATAGTAAGACAGTGGAGAGAAAAAGGAGATGCACTATAAAGCTGTAGTCGAAATGAAACACATTAAGTGGGATAGTAAACACTGATCTATGTAATGGACACCACAGATTCACTGCCCATAAAAGTAAGTAATAAGGAAATGCTGTGTGAATGGAAGGAAGTTTAAACACAAGGGATACTGTTAAAAATTTTATGTATCTCAGGGCTGATATACAGAATGCAAGGGATATGCCTTCAAGGGCATAAAGGGTTTCCCCTGTGGTACATTGTCTGGAAACCATTTGTAAAATAGAAGTGCATTATTCAAACCACCACAGGAGAACAGTTTTTTAAGGGTATGTATTTTCATACTTTCTAGAAGCAGTAAAGGAGCTGTCGCTGTGGGTGATTTTCAGTCTGTTTAAAAGACATGGCTGGGAGAGGAAGGAGGTCTTGTCATAGCACGCACTAAGGAAAGAATCCTGGAGAACTGAGACACTGGTATCATTCCTCAGAAGAGAGAGGCAATGGAAAACTTCTGAAGGACTGGAGACTGCTAGCTGTCTCCAGTCAGAGTGGCTACACAGAGCATTTTAGTCCATACTCAGCTCTCTGAAAATGTTGCACTTGAGCTAAACAAAAGGAAACAGAATTTTCCAACTATAAAACACTTCCAAAATGCAAATTGGTTTAAAATGTCTAGTGGTTGCCTTGCCAATTTTTATTAATAAGCAAAGCAAAATGATAACAGTCCAACTTTGTTCTATATTTGATTTCACGTTCATCATTCTACAAAATTCCTCAGAAAATATAGGAACTAAAGGCTAAAATGCACTGCTCAAGAAGACAGTTCCTAACCACAGTGTGTTTTACATTAATTAAGAGGAGTGTAAGAAGATGGCT
Source organism: Sterrhoptilus dennistouni (assembly GCA_013397095.1). Lineage (NCBI taxonomy): Eukaryota > Metazoa > Chordata > Aves > Passeriformes > Zosteropidae > Sterrhoptilus > Sterrhoptilus dennistouni. The sequence goes on along the minus strand of VWZU01010569.1, from coordinate 35,542 downwards.
TTGGAGATAAATTTTATTTCCTCTCAACAACTGAAAAAAATTGCAGCAGGAAAAATTATTTTTTGGAAAAATGATATTAATGCAGTGTTGAAGGAGGAAAGAAATGTAGTTTGCTATTATGAAGAAGATGGAACTAAAGTAAAATAGAAATTCAGTAACTCTGAGAACAATGAAACTGTATGTGTAGTAAATGACACCTAGATGCATAAATTGAGGCACAGATGCAACACAGAGTTAGGCCAAAGAATCTGAGTCAAGCAGCCCAAAAGCATTGGTCGGTGAGCACCTCTGGCTCCTCAATGAACTATGATGCCTCTGGAGGCCACAACAAACAATAATCATAGAATAGATTATGAGTTTTAGAAGGAATTGGGTTGGAAGGGACCTTAAAGATCACCTAGTTCCAACCCCCCTTCCCTAGGCAGGGACACCTCCCACTAGACCAGGTTGTCCCAAGCCTTATCTGACTTGGCCTTGAATGCTCCCATGGATAGGTCAGCCAGAACTACTCAGGGCAACACGTTCCACCACCTCATCATGCCCACAGTAAAAAAAATTCTCCATAATATCTAGTCTGAACTTACTGTCTTTCAGTTTTAAGCCATTTCCCCTTGTCCTGACACCACATCCTCTGGTAAATAGTATTAATCTCGTAAACACTAGTGATCCCCAGCACAAGGTAGGGAAAGACATTAGCTTTGGCTGACATGGCATTTCTTTATGTTGTGCTTGTGTCACCAAATTAACTGTCCTGATGGATGCATTACAGTAAATTACACCAAATAGAAAACATCCCAGAAAGTTAATTAATGACTTTTTAGTGGGTAAATATTTAAGTGCTTGCAGAAGCACTTTTCTTTTTCCAGAAAGATCTAGCAACTCTTTCCCCAAGGTAGTCAGCAGAGCTCAGGAGTAATGCAAATGAAATGTTTTGAGAGGCCTGTGACTCAATTTTTAAATGGCTAAATTTGCCACAGGATTTCTGGCTGCAGGAAGAGTAAAGTCCAGTTTCTAGTGAAATCTCGTGTCTCCCCTCCTCTCTAGAGTATTGTCTAAATATCTTAAAAGAGAAAAGAAAAGGTACCACTGTGTTTCCATCCTGCAGGTTTTAGGAGGCTCTTTCTTGACTGCCTAAGTCCATAATTTCATAGAAGCTGTCAAATAAAACATTTTTACATCATCTATTTTGTCAATTTTGATTGAACCATTATGGTTTGAAAGTGGGTTTGGGACATGGAGATGTAAATGCACAGAGCTACCCTCCATGATTGTATTTACCATGATTTTTAAGTCAGACTGTTCAGTGAGTACTGAGACATAGATTTTCAGAGGCACATGGATAATACTCTTAGAGCTTGCAAGTGGTTTAATTGTCTGCATCCAAATTTTAGGACTCTGACTAAAGTAAACATTTTGTTGAATAATTTCTATTGTTTTTAAGAGGATTTTCTACTTCAGTAATAGATAGGATCTGTGTAGAAGAGAAGCCCAGACAATACTGAAACAAAGCAGAATTCTGGCTTAATTCTCACTTACTTAATACTCACAAACTCCAGTGCTGAAAGCCACAGACCCACAGACTTTCAGCAAGGCTTGGTTTCCAGATTTTGTAGTTTCTGGCTCAAGATTAAACAAAATTCTACCTTTAAGTTTCTTTCTGAACCAGCTCATATATGGAAGCAGTATTTCTCTTGCATCATTTTAGGAGTGGGAATTAGACATTCCCTTTTTGTGTCACCTGTCTATGCTAAGTAGGAATTTCAGGAATAACAATGTGAGGTGTTTCTTCATGACTTGCACACAAGAGATTTTCCAGAGGCTTTTAAGAGAGAAGTGGGAAGGAAAACTCTCGACTAGTCCTTCATCTGACATAAGCTGATGGAAATGTGGTGAAAACAGGCAATCTTGTGGATTTACATGAGCCTCCAGGCTTTACATTAATGGAGAAGTGCCATTAAGCAGTTACATGTGCTCTCACCTGTATGAGCATTATTGCAGATGAAGACAGGAAAGCTCATCTATAAAAGCCAGAGTGGATGGCAAATCAAGTTAAGTGAAGACTAGGATCATCAGACGTGCAGGAGAATGACAGCACAAACATGACTGATTTAATGGGAGGGGATACATTTAATTCAAAGTGACAGTGAGACAGGAAACCAAGCCTGGGGGCTGAATATAGAGACATATGGACAAAAAGACCAAGGGAACAAAATTACACTAGCCAGATCAGATTACCTGAAAGATGAATAAGTTTAGACACTTACAGCTTTCCAAAGACGAGTTGTCAGTGTCTTGAGACCTCAAATGCTATCAACTCACTACTTTGAGTAGAGGCACACTGGAGCATTATGGAGCAGCTCAGGATGCAGAGGTGACCAGGTAGCACTAGGAATGATTTCAGCTGTGAAGCAGCTGATATAACAGACAACAGTACCTTCTATGTGATTTTCCAGTGCCTTCTTTTTAATCCATGAATAGTTTAATGTTTTCCTACTCCTGTAATTCATCAGAAAGAAAGGGGCTCCTGCAGGTTAGCTATAACAGGAAAGTCAAGTCTAGCCCTGGCCTGAAATGCATCCCATTTGTCTAAAAAAGTCTGACAGCATGAGGTGCCTCAGAGGCACAGAGAGGTGAAATGGCTTGCCTAAGTTTCTTCCAGCATTTCAGAAAAGAGTCTAGTGCATTAAATATGTCTAAACAGCCTAATTTCAGATTCATCCCCACAGGCAACCAAGAATATTCTTCAAGCATATGTGGCATAGTAAGATGCATGTCTTTACTACCACCACTCCTCCCATGTGGCTACACTTATCCCAGGAAGAGGAAGAAGGCAGGATGGAATTACCTCAATAATACAGATTCAGAATTCAGGCCCTTTGAAGGCTACATTGCCTTTGGATTAATTTGGTCTCAGGGGTGGAAAGAATTCCTGTTTATTGGGAATTAGAGGCTTCACACTGATGTACTGTTTTAGTTTTCTAACAGCAAGTTGACTGAAAACAAAAAGAGCAATAATACTCTGAAACAAACTTCAGAAGACAAAAGTGACATCCATCAAATCCACTTGCTCCTAGGTTTAGTTGTTCAGCAAGATTAATCCAGTAAGGAGTAAGACCATGCTTCTAAATGAACAAGGACCATGCTTGATTCTTATCCCCTTGAACACCCTTGGCACAAAATGCCTATTCCTTGTGATTCCTTGTGACCCTTGAGACCTCTGGGTGGAAGGCAGGCAGAAACAGAGCAAACGAGTGGCAAAACTCAACATTGCACCCAAGGATCCCAAGGCACTTCAGCACCCAGAACAATCCCTCTCCTTCCCTGATTTCTGCACATGCTGTGAAGCTGGTTCCAGTTCTTCCCCAGTAGTCTGAGGACTCTCCACCTCCAAAATCCTTGAGGCAAAAAAGGCGTCACATATAGAAAATCATAACAGTGGGGTAAATTGATGTTTCTTCATCACACATTAACACTTGCCTAAAAATCCCAAAGCTAATACAGAAATACAAAAGGCAGAAGAACATAAATCTGCTAGGTAGAAGTATGCTATGGAAGCATACCTCGAAGGTATGGAGGTACTAGGTGTGGTTGCTTACCTCATTGAAAGTGTGGAATTGACACTCCAGACCTTCATCAAGAAATGGTAATTGAGTCAAAACCAGAATGTAAGACCAGTGACTTTCTATGGAGGGAAAATTTTCATTTCTTCCTTACAGTTGACATTTCATCTACAACTTGATTTTGTTGGATAGTCTGAACATTCTTGTTAACAAGCAGAAAGCCCCACATAACGGAATGCTTTATATTTTATCAGAACACACTTAGTATGAGAGTACCATGAGAATGACTAATTTTGCTGAAGTCTTTCCTATAACTACCAAAGTGTAGTTTATTTTTTATTTTCTTTTCACATGCACATGCACTTTCCATTCATTATCTTCATTTATTATGGCAAGGAGGACTGACCTCGTGCTTTTGATATCCTCAGAAAAGCAGAAAAAACTGCAGCACTCTCATCCTTCTCCCCACATATCTTCCAAAATCCTTGAACGGGATTAAACTATAATAGGTAGGTTGCAGAGCTCTCTGGCTTACAGCATCAAAGTTCCAGGATAAACCAAGTATCTTAATGCCAAACAATGTTGAACTCTGTTTTGAATCAATATTCCAGCTTTAACAGCAGGCAGGAACTTGCTCTTTGGGTTGGTTATAAACATACGAAAGAATTACTGTTTGTTTAGAGGTGTGGGAAAGAGGAGATTCTTCTAATGGGCTTAACAACTTCATCTCAGGGGCAATAAGGAAAAATCTTTTTAAGACATCTGCAGGATCAGAGTCATTACCAAACAGTTGGAGCTGGAAGGATGACTCTTGACATCATCTGGCACAACCCCCTGCTAAAGCCAGTTCACCTGGAGAAGGTTGCACAGGATCACATCCAGGAAGGTTTTGGACATCTCGAGAGAGGGAGACTCCACAACCTCTGTGCATAACCAGTTCCAATGCCAGGTTACTCTTGACAGTTTTTCTTTATTCTTTGTGTGCAAGAATTGAGGCAGAGCTTGTGGTCTGGGGAGTCTAAGACCTCTTTCCCACTAAGGAATAACAGAAAGCTGTTCTATTCAGGATTTCCCAGCTATGTAACCAGTTGCTCAAAATGGGAAAAGGCTCTACCCAAACCCCAGATGCTGAGGAGGGAATTGCATGGCTTTGAGAAATCCATCTGGGAGAAGGAGCAACAATGAGACAAAGCATGACAACATTTCAAGAGGATTCCTAATAAGATGCTTAAGGTTGTGGACAAAGGAATTATCTTCCAGGACTTGACTTCTTCCATTCACAAGGAAACAGAAGCACAATACTACATTTGAAACACAACTTGCTTTCTGCTGCTAACAAACAAAGACGTTAAGAGCCAAACTTTGTTTCATGATTTGTGTGAAATAAGAATTTGCTGTATTTAGTTGATAAGTTGTCTATGTTCTTGCAGACTTGGCAAAGGTGTTTTAAGTTCTGGGCTCACATTACCCACAAAATAGGAACCTTAGAGATTTCTTATGCTGGACCTGTAACAAGGGGTTTCAGTTAAGATTTTCAGTGCTGCAGACCTGACAAAACCAAACCCAAGGAGCTTTGATATCTTGACCACTATCTCATAGATGTATTGCTTCCTGGAAAAAAAAAGTAAGTGTAGGAAGAGCATGTACATGTCTAATCTCTCAGAGGAGAAAATAAAGTGTGTGTTGAGAGCAGACAAACCCTTTGCAGCCAGAAAATTCAGCCTATTTACACTGGAGGTCGTATTAATTCCTAGGCCAGATTTCAAATGCACTTTAAGGAAAGTATTTTTTTAATACCATGAAGTAATAAATAAAAAATCTTTACACAAGCACCAGTAATTATCATTGCCATGTATTCTTTTGTAAGATCAGATGACACATTACTGCAGGTAATACAGCTACTTTTAGCTGTAAAAAGGTCACAGTGAATCTCAGTTTCATACACATGGCAGTATATTTTAGAGTGTAATCTTCACATTTCTTACATATTGCAGGTGTTGTGGATTACTGTCTCAGAATTATTTTTTCCTAGTAGGTGGTAGATTGCTTCCTATGTGTTCCATATTCAAATATGGGAAATAAAATCACTGAGGTAAAATAAAATGCTGTTTATCCCTTCCAGATCAGTAGGACTGCAAGCATTTGACCAGAGCAATGAACACAAATATAACAGCAATTAAAGGATGGTATTCTTATCCACCTGAATTCCCTACACCTATCCGCTAACATAAATACTTTTAAAAGGTCTTTCTAACAGAAGAACTGACCTAAATTTTTTGGCAAGTTTGACACATTTTGTTTAGAGTTCAGAACAAGATAGGAGTGATGTTGTCTTTTAGATAAGATGAGGTGCTGATATTTTGACAGAACCACTTCTGCATAGCAACTACGTATGGCTATGACAATACAGCTTAAAGGAGGGAAGACAGTTGTTAAATCATGCTCTGAAGATCTGGGATAAGAAAAATATTACTTTTTTTTTCTTTAAGGGAGGACTAAAGAATTGGTCTGGGTGATATGATAAGCAGATATGAGATCTATAATTCTGGCTACTTAGGACTGCCTTGGGCAAGCAGGGATTTACACGTGCACTTTAAATGATCTCACAAAGGGCTCATTGAGTTTGGCCGGAGTTAAGGTACAGTAGCTCAAAGCCTGCTCGTATTTCTGATCTAGTTCTGGTTCTAATCAGAATATTTTTGAACACTTCCAACTCTTTAAGCCCTTAATGTGCTCACATTTTGGTCTAATGCAGAGCAGAAAAATACCGTACATCATGCTGGAAAAAGCACACATATTGCATGTGTATTTCTATTCATTTTTCAAACTATTTATATTTCCTTTCATCCTGTGAAAGCCTAATGGTTTCACGATGAATGCTTGTCCATTCATATGTAGATGCAGGATGCAGATAAAATATGACAGAAATTTCCACAAAGAAAAGATTGTATTTTATGCTGTGACATTTTTATTCTTTTCTTCCCTGAATGTTAGATGCTTTTTAAGCGTAGAATAGATACATTTAATATGGAAGCTTTTGTTTCAGAGGGGAAAGGTGGCTGGTTTTATAAAGTGATGGGAAAATATTACAATAACAAAGAAAACAACTAAAGCAGCATTTATAAACTGGCTTTCCTCCAAGTGTCTCAAAAGCATATTACAGAGTAGCTAGGATTGAATCTCTACCCTAAAACAAAAAAGAGTACCTTTTATTTCATCTAAAAAAACAAATTCTGGAGGTAAACATGAAAGAGGTGGAAGGGCACAGCAATGACCCAAGTTGTATACTTACAAAATGTCTGTTTTCTGTGTATCTCCTTAAAAATGTCTGATGGATAACACGTGTCTGGAAATTAAATTTGGTATATTTCCCAGCTTGCTTGTAGTTATACGCTCTTATTATGAATAGATATGGAACTGTAATGTGCCTAATTACAGCTTCATTACTGAGACAAAATGTATTTTATGCTATTGTCTTTCTGAACATTTAGTATTTTATGGGTTAGCTACCAGATTATTCCCACTTGGCAAAGAGTTCAATTAGCAGGTCAATGGCAATAGAGCTAATGAATGGCAGTGCAAATCTACCTGTTATAACACTGAGGAGGAAGTTCCATACTAGAGAGCAGAACTTCAATTGATCTGGTTTATTAGGGCAATAGTTCTCTGCAGGTTTGATGAGATTAAGTTCCATTAGAAGAAGCTTTACTTAATTTTAAGGAACCATGTAATGAGTTTCCAGTCCATCACACAGTTGGCTTGTTACTGGCAATATGGTGGGGTAATTATTGACATCCTATTCTGTTGCTGACCTATGCAATGGTGCAAAAGGAACTGTGGATGCCTAAAAATCCTGGAGAACTTTAAATTGTGCTTAAATGCATCATTCTAGATGGACAGAAAGTAAGAATGCTGGTAGAACAAGTCTAGTAAATGGCTGACATCAGTAAATATTGATGTCATGTTGCTTGGAAAATGATATGACATTTAAGTCTTGTTCATTCACAAGAAAATAAAGTGAAATGGAGTAGTCACCCTGAAAATTGACTTTGAGCACTGAACTCATCTCCTCAGAAAGACATATTTTCTGAGTATCCACTGCAAAACATCTTTGCTTCCAACTATTGAATATTCACTAGGAAGTGCTTGGGAATCACCTATAATAAAGCCAGAATTATCCACAAAAGCTGTTTACTGGATTAGGCTCAATACCAAATACAACTAAGAGAACTGCAACTTGGCTGTTGACAATACACTTACCAGAAAAAAGTTGGATTTTTGATGATGATGAATTGCTTGATTCATTCTAATAATTAAGTTGTAGTTCTCAGTCCAGCTAGGTCAGGATGGACTGTCCATCAAGAATTCACAGCTTCCAACAACACCCAAATCCAAAGAGAGTTGGATCGCCCCAAAGATCATGCAAATCAGAAGGAAATTTTGAGGGGAGGCTCATAGTTTGTAATTCACCTTACTAAACATTTTCCATTAACCTCTTCTGGAGTAAGAAGGGAGATCCTTTTAACCACACAATACCCAGCTGGTGGAACAAGTATCCAACCCTCTGTATCCACCACCCAGTGGCAACCCTACACTGTGTGAGAGCTTGAGAAGTTTGACTGGTGAGTCCTAACTTGGGATATGAAAGCCTGAGGATGGATGCCCTGTCTCCTGAACTAACAACCCAGGAGCATCCAGAGGAACACAAACTGTCCTTGTGAAAGCTGAGCTCAACCCCTTTTCAATAATACCCAAAGTCTGTGTGAAGTTGGGGTGAGGTGTGACAGAGTCAAAGCTTTAATAAATGTACACTGGTATTACACCTAAGCTTACAAAGCCGAAGATTTCGGAGACACCCTTTCACATAATGGAAGAGGAATATTGACCCAAGATAGTAAGATTCCTACAGCTTCTTTTATTTCCTTTTAATCCCAAGAAGAGATCATGATGTAAATGCTAAAATCTTCTGTGTCCATTTTAAGTTCATTTGCCTAACAACTCATGTTTACACAAAATGCGTGTTGGATGCCCTGGAGACTTTTCTGACCTACTTACTAAAAGCAGTGCTGAGTATTTGTTTTCCTTAAATGAAACTAGACAAGTTCTCAGGTTTAATGTTTTTTGTTTTGTCTTAGAGATAAATAGACAAGGCAGAAAGTAGCTTATAATGACAACCTTTGGTTTCCTTTTATTTTCTTTTAAGGCATGACCATTCACAAATGGTCAGCAACATAAAATCCTGCTTCCACAAATGTTTAGGCAGCCTAACTCCCTGGGGCTACCATATTGACAAGAGATGTGTGCATTGTTCTCCCTTATCACAGTCTCTCTGTGTCAGAATATATTTGTAAGAAGTTGACAGCAGTGACAGGAATAGCCAATGAACACTGTCCAAATGTCTGGGATGTGGTCTCAAAATCTAGAATTTTGAGGAGTTGGAGTCACTTTTCTTCACCTCTTTCATGTTCTTTTCTAGAAATCAATTTTAGTCACACCATGAAATTAATTTGAACCAATGCTAAGTCAAAGGTCTCAGCAGAATGAGGCCATGTTCCACTCAAAACAATGCAAAAGTACTCTAGTTCCATTCTATTTAATTTTTATAAGTAATCAAGTGAGCAAAAAGCCCTGAGCAGTGTATGCTGCTAGTTACAGAGGTGGAAATTTACATGAAAACCAAGTCACAGATAGCAAATCCACTTTGGTGCTCTTCTGCATTGACTTCAATGGAATAATTCTGAGGACCTTGTTCAACAGACTAAAAGACTTTGAGCTTTCTTTTAAACTATTTTTAAAGAATATTTTAAGAAGACCTACATTAGATGTTGAATTAATTATAAGGCTTGTGATAAATAAATCAAGTCCAAAGTTCACAAACCCTCCTGTTCCCATACAACAAGCTAGAACTTACTTTAATTATGTCCCATTAGTTGTCAAGAAATCAAAAGAATAAACAATAACTCTAGGCCATGCAGAGACATTTTCCCCATAAATTACCTTTTTGAAATGTGGTGGAATTTGCCTAAGGACTTGCTTCAGACCCTGCACACAAGCATTTCTGCCTTAATCTGTCCAGATTAGTCTAGTTATCCAAGGAAAAAAATAAACAGCTTAAGTTAGCTAAGTAATATATTTATGCCTGAAGTTGCAGTATCATCTCTAGTCAAGCAATAATACTCTGATAATATAAAATATATGATTTATTAATATATAATACTATATTATATAAAAATATTACAGTATAGACAATAATAATTACTAATAATGCAATATACAAAATTTAGGAAGCATAAAGGAGGTAATGACTGCTTCTGAAAATATTTAGAATCACTTTAAAAAGTGACATGTATTGTTGTCCCGTTTGCTTCTGATGGTGGTGGGGAAATGACATGTCCATAAGTCAGCCATCACCAGGCAAAGATTATTCTCCCAGGACTATCATTCATGCCTCAAAAAATTATGTTATTATTAATTTAATAATTGTGTTAATTATTAACTTAATTACCATAAAATCTTATACAAAGGATTTTAACATTTGTTTCTTCTAGCCTTTAATTCCTTTGAATTGTTTTTAAACCTTTTGGGGTTCTTCTCAGCTGCTTATTCAGATTCATCTTCAGAATTCAATACCTACTGACTAGTCTCTTTTAGGCATTTCACACGTGGAGGATGTAAAGTTCAATACCAAATTACCTTATTTAAAGATAAATACATTGCATAAAACAATATTATTGTAAGTTACATACAGAAAAACACATAGTAATCACAATATAGAGTTTAATCACAATATCATTGTGATTCCCACTGTCCATCTCTCTGATACTGCGGATATGTAGTTTGAAGCCATTGCTCTCTTCCAATTTTTTTTAGTCTGATTTTACACTCTGTTGTGTGGAGCCACAAAATGACTCTGTTCTTGTGGCCTGGCTCAGTCAGGGCAGTCACATTCTTTCAGTGAACTGAGTTTCACAGGCACACCTCCTTTGGCCATCTCTTCTGAACCTTCTTTCACCAGTCACAGCCTTGAACAACAGAACATTGTTTTCAGTGTGAAACTGAAAGTGCCACTAAATACAGGGGACTTGAAAAGATTCAAACATTCAACAAACATTTAAACAGTCCAACAAACATTCATCCAAACTTTGGAAAAAGCACAAAATCTACAGAAGGCAAGAGCTGATAAAATTGTGAAAGACCTCACAGAAAGGAAAATCAGACACAGTAACAAATAAATAAATAACTGCGGTAATTTAACGTTAACTCTTGCACTCCAGGGGAATATTGTTTTTAATTATGGCTTCCAAAATAGCCCTTATGCTCAAGGTTTGAGCTGTAAGCCAAGTGGAACTGATGAAAATCAATAAGAAATTCAGTTTTTTTCAGCAGGTGAATATTTCAAAGAAGGAAAAACATTCTGTCTTGTCCTCTTTGAAGTCTCTGCTTAGAAAGGGTGTGCTCATTTCTAAAATGCCAGTGATCTCCCTTGCTCTCTCTAAGACTTGGTAGATGTCAAGGATGCTCCCTCCACACATCACAGAACTGTTCAACTCTACATGGAGCGGAGCTTTGAAGGAATGAAACGGGATTTAAATCACCTCCTTCTGAAGCAAGAGATGTGTTTATTTCTTTGTTGTGCTCTTTCTGAGTTGCTTTAAGCAGTGCATTCAGGAGCAATTTGCTCTTATGGTGGGTAATTCAATTTTCAGCTGAATCTGCCCAATCCATCACAGCTTCAAAGAGTTCATAATTCCATTTCGAGAGGGAAATGGATTTTTTGGAAATTAATTTTGCATTTTTAAATATACTTCAAAATCAAATGTTTCATTAGAGATAATCTATTTTCACACCTCTTTTAACACTGCAGCGCAGCTTTTCCTTGGGGACAGGAAGGTTTTGAGGAAGGGCACAGTGGGCAAGGGATTCATATATGTGTTTAAAAAAATCTCAAGTGAGTGAAAAAGCAATCATTATACTGGACTTTTTAATGAAAAAACCAAACAACACACCAAATATTTAAATAAATTTTCAGAGTTCTGTTTCCTTGAATGATCAGCAACTTCTCTGCAGTGGTGCACTCCCTATCATATAGACTCAAAGACAAACATGGCTTGATACTGAACGTTTTTGAAATAATATATATTAATTCAATTTTTTTTTGAAAGGATAAGGAGCCCTTTGTGAAAGGGCCTCATGATCCAGTCTCCCCTCACTTGTACCCTGATGATTCTTATTAGGCAGATCCTGTTTCATCAGTGACAAAATATACAAATATTTCCAAATAATTTTATGTTTCAGAGAGTATATACTGGCATCTGGTGTTGAATCCTGAAGAGGGACCATTTAAATTGATTGGCACGTCTGCATGGGGTTCTGTGGCTACAGAATTCCTGAAGCAATTACCATAGGCTACATGGACATTCCTCAAAATGCTACAAACAGGGATCCCCGCTTCCTGCGTGTACATATCTCTTCTGGAAAGCTCTGGTTGTAATTATCCCTATTCTGCCACAAAGCTGCTTGTTCTTTGGGAAGTCACTTAAACCCACCTGCACTGCCAGGAGCTGTGACCCTGTTGCAGATTGTTCTTTCCTACATCACAGAGCTGAATGTGAAACTCTGGGAGATATGCAGATGTCACAAGAGTATCCATGTAAAACCAATTGAATGGCTGACTGATAACCTCTGGATAGCAATATTCAAAAGTATGGCAGTAGGGGAGCAGACACAAACCTGTTCACACTCAGAACTGGTTTATGCCTCCAGAAACTGAGCCCTCCTGCCTGCTCTTCTTATGTTATATAACATAAGCTTTGAGGCAATAGGAATTTTATGAAGCAGTGAATCTTATTTTTCCTTTCCACATTCAGATTTCAGAGAATCATAGCCCCTCCATGGAATAACTGTCATGCAGAAATTTTGAATCCAAGCTAGCTGACTAAACTAAATACGTGTCTATAAATTACTGATGTGTACATCTTCCCTCTTGTCTAGTTTCCATGCTCTATTCTTTCCTTCCTATCCCTTAAGTCAGTGTTCCCAAGATGGCATACTTTCAAAGAACAAAGTATAAATGTTTCAAGCTTAGCAGAATTTTGTTTTCCAGCTGGTGCTTTCTCCTTCTTTGAACACAAACATTAAGAAAATGCACTTTCACTTAAAATAGTAAGGTTTTTTATATTGTCCATATTCCTCTGGGCATGAAGGTTTGTGTTTGGTGTGGTACAAGTAGGGTAGACAAGATGTTCTAAAGATATAACTAAGACAGCATCTGGAAGGATATCCTACTTGAGATAAATTGTGGAAAATAAAGTTTAGGATAAAATTTAAAGAGTTTCTCTGAAAGATGATCTTTGTTTTGTGGATATATCAATTGATCTAACAAATAATACTGCAGCTCCTTACGAACATTGCCTCCTTTATACAAGGAATCATGAGCAGGTTGGGTGAACTGTGTGAGAGTGAAAAGATGGCCAAAACAACAAGGACTAAACTGGGAATTTCCAGACAGAATAAATGGTATTCAACTGCATAAACAAAAGAATTCGTTTCAATACCATGGCCCTAACACTCTCACATGCTGTGAAACTCAGGGAAAGGAAAAATTTAATGCCTATTCACCAGTGGAACATAATAGAATGTTACCACTCTCCCTAGTAAAAGGGGCACATACTGACAACACATTACAATGTGCAACAGAATGAATCTTAAATCTATCTTATAAGAATGGTAAAACATAAAATAATTTTGGAGGATAAAATCACTGTGTTGAAGGAGCCTTTCCTTCTTTCTGTGGAGACAGCAGTCAAAAAATTGACACTAGTAAGCAGGGGTTTTTGGTTTTTTTTCCCTTCTGCCCCTTTTCAAAATGCCTTTATTGCCTTCAAAGTCATTCAATTCTATACCTATTAATTTATTCACAAAACAATGATCCTGAGAAGGAATATCTGTTTTCTGTGCATCAGAAACGTGTCAAGAAATGCTGAACATCAATGGACAAGGGAAGTAAAGATAAAAGGAGAGAAAAGATGTGGCAGAGGGGACCTAAAGGTTTAGAAGAGAAATGCAATGGAAAGGATAATTGTGGTGCTTTTGCACAGCAAAGATTAAAGAGAGCTGTCTGAACATGGGAACCCACTAATGATGAGCAGGGGACCCTAAGCTGTAAGGAGGTATCCAGGTGCTGCAGAAGCTTGTACCTAGGAAAGAAAAGAAGAAGAAAGCAGTGAGTTAGCAGAAACATGGTTGGACTCTGGCCATTGATGACTGAGTTGCTAACAAGAAAGCTGTTTATTCTATCACCAAGCTTTAGAGGAAAACACTGGGGAAAGACACTGTGGGGAGGTGAGGAGGGAAGCTCTTGCTGTAGGTTGAAGATTGGAAGGAGTACAAAGGTAATGCTTAAGAAATGGCTCCCTCATTAGTTGTGAGGGGCAAGGCCTTAGTCTAAAAGACCATGACCTCTAAATAGAGAAACTTCAATATCTAAGACTGCATTGAGGTATGCAAATAAAAAGAAACTAAATTGTTTTTGTAAAGGGCAGATGTCTGGACAATCCCTTAAAATCGTGCAATTACACTTCTTTTTTTTTTTTTTTTTTTTTCTATACAAAGCTCATTTATTTCAGTCCTGAACTGTTTCATCAACCTATTTCACACAAAGCTACAAGCAAGTTTCAAAACTTGATAAATACTTTCAGCTTTTTTTTTTTTTTCTGGTTACATAAATACATGTATTTTTCTAGTTACATAAATGCATACTGTGATGGACTGCTGTTACAGAATGTGAAAAACATTCACTGGCATCAGTTCTTGTGTTATAAACATGCAAGAAAAGCTTCAGCAATAGAGAAGCCTGCTGATCTCGGTGTTATTCCATCAGTGTGTTCACAATATTGCCTGCTTATAGAGAAAGCTGTATGCATTTATGATCTTTACTCTCCCACTTCCTGTGGTATTCAGCAGGCTGGTGATAACAGCTGATAGCAAATTCAGGATGGAAAAGGGTATGTGCAGACTTAATATAGATGCTTGGAATAATATCATTAAAGGGTTGATATTGATTTTTCCTCCTGCTTTGGATGTTTCAGTGTTTTGTACACTGTTGCAGATAGATAATGGATTTTAAGGGGTGGATGTCAAAATTGCACTCGTATGCTTGGCCAAATTGCAGCTCTGAGACAATGAAGCAGACAACAGTTATTAGGCAGACTCTTAGAAGATTAAAAATCCTGTAGACTCCAGTGATGACAGCTGTGTCATGGTTCTTTATTCTTTAGCCTGAAATCTGGGGCTCACAGCTTACATGCTTTGCAGGGATTGAACTGTTGCCTTCCTCAGAGACTTAAATTGTAGAGGCAGAACAACAAAGGAAGGGCCAACACGGGGGATGAAACATGTAGATGTCCTCACCCTCACCTCTGATTTTAAGGAATCTGTATAATAAAAGATGTCAATACTGGTTTCATTTTATTGGGAAGTTGATAGTTAAATAAAAATCTTGATGCATTTTAGTCTAGAACAATTAAAAGACACCAAGTTTTGATTAAAGTTCAAAAGACTTCTGATTGTTTGGGTTTTTTTGCAAGAGCCACGAATTTTGTTTTTGCCAGCACTGAGCTGCCTTGAACAGAGGAGAAGACCTTCCCTTCTTGTTTCAGCCTTCTAGAACTGTTAGAAACTAACCAAAGCATTGTAATACAAAATAGGCTTGTTTAAAGACAGACTGGGGTAAGCTGCAAAAGAGAAGTGTCTGAAAATTTTTCCTCTACCTGACCACAGTTCTGTGGGCACACATTCTTGCACTAGCAAGGATCTTTATTTAGGAACCCTCTTCATAACCATAGTTACAATATGGGATGTTTGGAGGGATAATTCCCATCCAGTGGTGCCACAAAGGAAAAAAACACCTGTGATGGAGGGGCTTTTTTTATATTTCCCTTGCAGAACTAGTTTGTATAAGTGGGTATTCATGCATGGACCTACAGGAAATGTGAACCCAGGCCTCTGGGTGAAAATAATATACTGCAGAAGTCTTCTGCTTCCCCTGCTGTACAGATGACTTGTCTGTATAATACTTCTCATCAGGTTGCTGAAAAAGCCATTCGGAGATCCACAAGCTGTAAAAAAACAGGTTTAGTTATGAGATAGAACATATCCAAATCCTTCTTTTCTCATCAGTATGTCTACACGGTCAGACTCCTGGAAAGAAGAGCTCAGCTAAATTTGGGCTCTGCACTGGAAAAGGAAATAGAGAGACTAAAAACTCTGGAAGTTTCTTAGAAGATGTGGTATCTGTGACTGCTGGCAGACACTGAGTTGGTGTTTGGAAGTACACCTGGTGTAGTGTGAGTTTAGAGCCCAATAAGCCTGGCTTGCTCAGTGGCCTAAAGGCTGCCACACCAGGTCAGGTTCTGGCAGGGTGGCATCACCCCCCCAGAGCAGCCACAGTGTATGAATGAGTTGAGTTTACAGCGTTTGTGCTTCATTTTCAGGAAATTATACATTCATTTTCTCCAGAAACCTTAAAACAGTCCTGCAATGTAGGGTTAGGGTGGAGTAATTTCTGTCTTTTGTGCTGCTTTTGTTGAACAAGTGTCCCAGAAAAGCAAAAAGAATTTGTGTTGGTAATTACTTTAAATGCAGAAATTTCTAGAATGTGGAAACAATTAGTTATTATGTTCATGGCATTTAGTTGCTAACTTCTCATACCTGAGAGCATTCTCCTGCTTAACTGCGTGTGCAAATGAAATTTTAATTTAATTTGTTTAATTTCATTCTGTACATAGATGATGTTTAGTGAATTTATTAGGATTCTTTTTACACTTTGTACTCTTTGCTAAAAAAGTGATAGATTAGTTAGTCATTCTGAATAAGCAATTTGTCAAGCCTGTAAGCCATATAAAATTAAGTGCATATATAATTTATTGCCTCCTCTAGTAGCAGAAATAATGTACATTTGGCAAATTCCAATTAAAATAATCAAGAGATTATTCATTTGATGGAAATTTATTAATCAGAATTAATTCTCTTTAAAATGTGTTTTAAACAGGGAGTATTAGTAACCTGCAATATAGTAAATTTGAATTTTTTTCTTTTTTAATCAGCAATTTAATATAAATGTGGAAAATAGTAACATATATATAAAATGTATTTTAAAATACTTTCTGATGTTACATAGGAGGAATCATTAAGAAGATATTTCTCAGCTGAAGTTATCAGAGCAACTTATATTATATTTTGGATTTAATCTAAGGTAAATTTAATGAAAGATTTCTTGGTAAGTATTTTCATATGGAAAATATCTGCAGCATAACTTTCAGTCCAGACTACTTTTCCTCAGCCAGAATTCATCTTGTTTGTCGTATCCCTAATTTGCATGCATGTACAAATGCAGACAGAAAATAAGTTTATTTGGAGGCTAATAGACACCAAATATTGTGACCTTTACGGCGCACAGGTTGAGATGTTTTCTATCCAGTCACAGTACTTATCATTAAAAAGACACAGCTTGAAGAATGAGCATTTAACTTTAAATTTTGATTACCCAAAGGACCACAGGAAAACAATCTGAAAGTTACATTTGCAGCAGTTACTGAAATATTTTGATTGTGCATTGCAGGAAGGAATCATTGTTTCGCGTTACTCATAAACCCTTCCTTTTAGGAAGCTACTAAATTACATGGAACTAAACATGCCACAGAGTTTTGGGTTCAGGTTTTGTTCTAAGCCAGGAAAAGTCAGTATTTTGAGCAAAACTAGAAAGGTTTTGATTCCATGAGAACTTTATCATCCATAAACTGAACTCCTGTTAGAATGACTTAACTGATTACTGATTGCAAGGTCCTTAAGATTTTAGATTAAATATACCAGAGAATCTCAAACGCTGTAAATTAAGAAATATTTTGTGATAATACATGTCTCTGTGACACAAGCAACATGTGTAGCATGTTGCTACATCATAAAAAGAACAATCGGGAAAACCACAATGAAACTGATCTAGGAAAACTTAGTGACATTGAGTCTTTTCTTTATCCAGAGGTGGGAGAGGTAAAGAAAAAAAAATTTTCTTTAAAGCAGCTACTAAAGAAGTTACAAGCATATCAACTATGGTGCCTGAAGAAAAACTGCTGCAATAAATTACAGAATAAAATTGCAACAGACGTTACACAGATATTTGCAGATGCTGCTGTGGAAATAAACAATTTTCAAGTGCACAAGTTTTCCATTTACGGACAGGTAAAAAAATATTCGCAAGTAAATTAAACTATATCTGGGGTATTTTTAATAAATCAAATGTTGAAATGGAAATCACTGAGAGGCCTGCAACTGCTTGCCAAGTTTGAATCTTGGGGGGAAACACCTTTGAACACTAGGAGCTTTCTTAAAAAGTAAAGATGCATACACAGTTTTCTAAAATTCTTACAAGGGATCTGAGTCCCATATCAAATGTAAATGAAAGCATCAACTGCAAGAATTCAATGTGTCATTAATTTCGAACATGCTCAGCCAAGGCAACATTTAAACAAAGATTTCCACTGTATTAATTATCATTCTTGCAAATTAGTGCTAAACTCTGCATTCTGATTACTGCAGGGATATGTACCAGCCTTTCTTAGGGTAAGGCTGGCTAAACACCTGCGTATTTGAATAGACAGGTATCTAAACCTTCTTGGAATGCAAAACCAGAAAAAAAAAAACCTTTTGTTTCCTCTTTCCTGTGCAGCCAAAAATACCCTGAGAGAAAAGACGTCATTGCCTCTTCTTCTAATAGTACACACTGCATAGAGAAATAATCCTGTAAAAGTTGACTGTGTTTGTGATTTATCCAAAGTGGAAAGGAGGCCTGTGTGGAAGCTGGAAATTTTCCTACTGTGACCAACACTGATCTGTGCATAGACACAACACTTTGAAATGAAATGTATCATCTCTCTCATATGGAGTTATCTAATGTTTTACTTGATATTAAGAAATATCAGTGTCGATCTAGATGAATCCCTATTTAGCTAAGCGTGGTTTTTTATTATTGGAAAATAGATTTTATCTAGAGTTATGTATTTTGGTTGATTTTTACTATACTTTCAGCTCTTCCAGCAAGAAAATTCCATCTACGTAATGGATATCTAAGGGACTATTTTATATCTTATGCATTGTGATCCATCTTGAAATATTTGGAAAATTTTAAAACTTAATAACCTATATATGCTACATGCTAATGTATTAACATTTGAAATTTAATTAATTCATTGATTTTTCACATAGATGCCTGACCTGACTTCCATATTTGTCTCTGAAGCAATTTCATAATACTACAAAATGCCTTCATGGATGGTTTTTTAATATTTTTAAATATAATCATATCATATATTTAAAAACTGCATCATATGTTTGGACATGAGTGAAAACAATTGCACTTTCCTTTTTCCAGGAGGTTTTTTTTGTTAAGTTTTTATACTGAAAATAGGTGTGCAAATGAAAATGCGGAGATTTATAAAGGTGGTGAATCTTCTGTTGGTCTCACATCAAAGGCTTTATTTAGTAGCTGTGAGTGATAAAATAAAGACACTCAGACTTAGGTGCCAAAGTACAGATTTCTCTTGGTGACAACCTAAGGCACACAAGTGGGAACATTGTGGCCTAAGTTTCAAACTCTTTTTTCCCCATTTCTTCTGAGATGTGATGTCATGTAATCAGAATCTGTCATTGCCATCACCTCATGGTAGTTCTGCTGTCAGGCTGTGAGAGCTCAGATTTAGTCTCTCCATGAATTATATTAAGCAGCTTAAGGAAACTGAAGTAAGTGGACTTGTTACTTCACCAGTAATGAATACATGATCTTTTGGGGACTTGCATGCTCATTCTTCTTTTATATTTCTGTTTTCTCTGTCAAAATAGTCTACCATTCATATTCTGCTTCTTAGCATTATTCGCTGTGAGTGCAAAATATGCAGTTAAACTCCACTGGCCTTTTTTTTTCACAAACTGTAGGGCTAACAGCAACTGGCATGCTTCAGTGAACTGTTTCTTAAACTTCAGGGCTTTATTTGAGAAAATATATCTATAGGATCTATATCTATATATTACTTTTTTCCCCACAAACTGTCTGAGGTTCTATTGCCTTCTGTGCTCATTGCCTTTAGGCTTTTAGGTGGCCACACTTGGTAGTGAATTCATAATTTTCCTCTATTTAAATGTAGTCCCTGAACTCTTGCAAGTTCTTCTTACAAACTGTGAAATATTTCTGTGCTTTTTGGCAAATTTAGTCCAAGTACAAAGGTGATTGTAACTCATAGGAGGCTGCTCTGTTGTGACCACCTTCATTTAATTCAGGTTAACTAATTGCCAGTAAGCCGCTCAGCTGACAACACGACTCTTTAATCAGCTTTGTGTCTGCACACCAGGAGTGTTTTCCTATGTTTTGGATTATGATTTAAAAGATACTATCACTTGCATACAGAAAAGCCTGGAGTATCAAGTGTGGCTTGTTTCTCCATCCACTTTTGGTGCATGTTTTGTGTGCTCCAGCAAGGCCTTGTTTGGAAATAGTGTGTCCATGAACAGTCCATAAACTGGGGCTGTATTTTCAGATATTCTTATGACTATGTAAATTGGTCACATATTGAAATCTGATAAAACTCATCTTTGTCAGATATTATGTAAATACTGGATGCATATGAATAGTCCCTTTATCATGCTGTGCAGTGTTTTGTCCTCCATCAGAATAAAGGTAACAATGTCTTAAAAAAGGTCCATTGATTTATTCCTTTTTGCAGCTTCTTGAATGGAAATCAGTGCTATTTGTAATTTTACACAGTCTAAATAATAAAAGGTTGGTTACTGGGAGACTTGCCCTTTTGTTTAGAATAACACCTTTGTGTTGAACTTATTGCTTATGCTTCATTTTGTTCCCTGTCTCTAGATTAATTTTACTTTAAAAAAAAACCCAAAGAAGACCAATGAAGCCACACAATAACTTGCTGCTGTACTCTGGCTGTTAATTTTTTTATATTAGTCTTTGATGTAAAACTGCCCATGTCATTTTTCCATATTATTTTTACACATAAACACCTCCATAAACTTTCCCAGATCCTTTTTCTCAGGCAAAGTTTCTGATATCTGTGTTAACCAAACTCAGGTTCAATATTTATTTGTCATGACCAATTACTGTCAAAAACCACTGGTCTGAACATCTGCTCCAGCTGAAAGGTCCCCATGAGAGCTTAAGCAAAAGAAACCAAGTTAGATGTCAAAACTAAGTGTGCTTACCCATAGCTTTTAGGTGAAAGTTCTATTCAATATCTTTCTTTTTGGGGTATTTTTTTACAGCTATTCTTGATTCACACATTCTCATGACCACATTTTAATTGCTGACCCTTGAAAGAATTTTTTTTAAGATATCCATCTGACTGGTCAAGAAAGTTCTAGCAAATTGATTGCTCAGGAGCTAGTCTGTTTGAAAATGGGCATTGTAATTGAAATCTTACACCCAGATGTTGTGGATGATGCTGTGCCTTCTCTTGTAGCAGGGAAGTAGCAATATATTTATTGATATAAAACAGTGATTTAACAAAGATTGGTAGTTAATGTGACAGGGATTTAACAAGATACCATAACAATGTACTTTTGATGATTTACCGCATAGAGCACAGCATCAGATAAAACTGCAAGGAACACTCTCCCACTAACTCATGAGTTTCAGAAAGGACTCCCTTGCTTCTTAAACTCCCTTCTGAAGGGAATTTGGATGCAGCTGGATCCAGAGTTAGTCTTAGACTTAGTCAAAAGTTTATGTCTAAAGGGTTATATGTTCATAATACATCCTTTATATTACTTATCTAAGATTTCAAAGTTTAACATGCTGTTATTCAAAGTGCAAACCTTTTACAAGGAATTGCTCTGCCTCAAGGAGTAATTTTGAGAGGCTTCCCCAGTCAAGGGGAGATCCTGTTGTGTAGTCCACTGCCATGCTGGAGAGTTTACCAGGTTCTCCCCTATTTATGGAGTAAGATGATTGACTTACAGTCGTATTTGAATACCTGCTGTACATCGGGTTGTTGAGTGTTTAACCTCAAGAGACTTGGAGAGGTCTCTGGGGAGACCTTGTGACCTTTCCATGCTCAAAGGGAGCCTATAAGAAGGATGAAGACAAAGCTTTTGAAATAAATAAAATTGTCCATAATACCTGCCAATAAAGCAGTGAAAATACAAGAGAAAAGCCAGATTTGACCAGTCATCATGAAAATCCATTCCTGAAATGAATGACAGGGACAATATATATTTCAAAGCACTTCTTTCTATTCAAGTTCAGTAATAAACAGTATGCTGGATCTGTAGGTGATGTGCATTATTTCTGTTGAAGTAAAGTCAATGATTTACAGAGCTGAGGATATAATCCAGTATTCTTATAGTACAGCTATTTGAGACTTGGCAGGTTAACAATATTCCATCTCAAATGTGCTGTGTCTATAGAAGAGTTAATATTTAAAATGTGGAAACATTTTCTTGTTGTCTCACATATGGAGATTTGGCTGCAGGAGAAATTGTTCTCCTATTTGTAAAATGGTGATTACTTAAGTAATGTTTTAATTTGGCAGATCCCAGGCTCCAGTACTGAGGATTGCAGCTTCAGAGGGCAACTCAGGATAGTTTGATTTAGTAGGGATGGTTGGCTGCCTTGCATTTCCCCCATAATAAAATAGGGGATTGCTTGTTGAGTAACTTCATCTTAAGAAGAATGAAATTGTCTGTGTTTTGGCTAGAGCAGGTCAGCAGATGCTTTCCCTCCTTCTTTCTCATACGTTGATTAAACCTTATGTGCCATTGGCAGATAAGAATTCTGGGCTGCCTTGAGGGGGCATCTGTGGTGTGCTCCTTTTACCAAATACATTCTAGTTAGAGACCAAAAACCTGCCTGCTCCAGCAGACAAACATACAAAATAACCTTTTATTTCAGCCTGTGTCTCCAGCCTCTAAACTGCTGCAAAACAGGCAACAGTAAGGCAAGGACAATGCTGTGACAGGCACGGTGCTACCATGTGCTGCAGCAACTTCCCTCAAAGGGCATCTCGGGATGCGTGGGACAACAGCACTGCAGATGTTCTTGCCAGTGCTCACGTGTTCTGCTGCTGCAGGCTGGACACAGACATGCTGGTGCTGAGTAGTACACTTCAAGGAATGATTACTTCATATGAACCAGTTGGGCTGCTTAATCAAAGAACTTAAAAATTACTTAAAATAAGTAATTTAATTAAATTATTTTTTTCCCTTTTAAATCTGCTCAGTGTTGTTTTCATTTAGGAATTTCCGCTGGATATAAAATCTGGGATTTTCTTCCTTTGCATGGCTATGGGCTTGCCATAGTCTAAATGAAAGTAAAATGTTGAGAGGGATTGGTGTCATAAATCTCCAGGATAGCCTGCTGAAACTGATACTGAAAATGCAATAATTTTATAAATCATAGAATATCTCAGTTTGGAAGTGACCACTAAGAATCTTTGAGTGCAAGTCCCAGATAAAAATTGTATTACCTGGGCAGCCTTCTACTGAAAGACCTTCTGTGAAAAGACTAGCTGAGAAAACAGTCCCAGACTGTCTTTGAAGCTGCTTTATCTTCTCAGTCTAGTACAAGGAACTCACAAGTTGACCCATGTGCCCCACAGATACATTACTTTCCTATTTCCTATTGTTCCTACATTGTTTTGTCTTTGTTTAACACAAAATATATGTTATTGCCTGGTTGATATTTGTATATAAAATGTGGCATATTATTTCATCCCTCAGTTCTCCCTCCTCTATTGTATATCTATTCGAAGTGGTGTAAACAAATCCATATTTCTTAATTTGCCTACTCCTGATACTTAAGAAAGAAACCAACTAAACAAACAAAAAGTACCACATTTAACCTACTTTTTAATACACCACTATATTTTGAAAAGGGAATATTCTGGTGCCTAAGAGATTAATTATTGTTTTCTGAGTTAAAAAAAAAAAAAAGTAACAATTTTCTGGATAGACACTTCTCCGACTTTTATATAGGAATTTTCCACTGTATTCACAAGAAACATTAATAAATTTGATATTTCGTAACTGGCAATGCACAGAAGCATAGATGAAAGGGTGCAGAGGTGGACGGAGAGACTCATGGACCTTAAAAAATTTAGTTCCAGCCATTCTCCTGATCCAAAAATCCTGATTATATAAATTCAGGATGGTATAAGAATTTCCTCAGGGAAGTTTTTCATTCATTTTATCACACTGGCCCCAACACTCCTTGAAGGTGTAGAGTCTCTCTTTAATTGGACAGCTCAAATTTTAAAGCACTCGCTTGAAGGTTTCATAAAGATTTCTTTGCCTTTGTGATGTTTTACTTGTTCTCTACCAGAGATGATGGATCAGCTAGAAATAATATGTAAACGTGCTGATGGAGGAGCTTCTTATGAAGAACTGAGGGAAATGTACAGGAATTAATACACCTGTAGATTGAAATAGAATGGATTGAAGATTTTTTAATGGCACTGGAGATTCATTCATTTTCTAGTTGGTTGAAATGTAGGTTTAAAAAAAATAATAGTAGTAAATTTTTTTTTCATAGTGTGAAGCACCAATAATACTGCAAATAAAGAGAAATTACTATCCTAAACTCACATTTTTGAAATCAAATTTTTTCCACTAAAATAAGAATTACAAACATTGTTGATTTTTTTTTTTTTTTGGTCAACATTTTTTTGATATTCAGTAGATTTCATTACATAAAAGTTCTATTTCTTTTAAGTCTATTCTCTCTCATACTTTGAGATTTTACACTTCTTTTAGATGCAAATGTTTGCTTTGGGGAGGGTTTTTTTTTAATATGTGGGTTTTTTTTTTTTAATTTTTTGCTTTGTTTATTCTTGGTTACTGCTGCCACTTCATAATATCTGGTGAATTTTTGCAAGGTCTGCGAATGTATGCTGGTAGAAGTAGCTAGTAGCTTTTTAATTAATCCCAAAGTCTTCTTGCTCAATATGCAGGCACTACAGTTCCACCTCTCCAGATATTTTTCTTATTTAACATGTTTTTGACATGAAATTTTTTTAGGAAACAAAGTTTCTTCCACTATTATGAATTATTCTACAAATTAACAACCACCAAAGGATGTATCTCCTTCATCATGCTATGTCATTGGATATTTCAGCTTTTAAGTTCATTATAAAATAAGCTGCAATGATGCAGCTCTAAAAAGTACTGTTTTAGGCTGGGAAAATTTTAGGTAGGGGTTTTTTTTTCTGTCTTAGGATGTAAAAGATTATTTGTTTTCATCTTTTGCTGTTATGCATATATATCTTTGTAGAAGTCAAAAAGCATTAAAAAAAAGCTCAAAAGCAAAAAGCATTCAGAAACTTAGAAGCAATGTTTTATTCTGCTCTGTGTTCCTGGGGCTATTTCTGTATTTTACAGTAAATGATTGATCAGTGAAAAGACTCCCTGAGCAAGAACTCTCTCTCCATTTTCCCCAGCTCACTGGGTGTCTAGCTACCAAATTCAATGTCTGGTATACTGTTGCAGCTTGGTCTCCAATAAAATAATTTCTTAAATCCTTTTCTATTTCTTTCCATGGTTAAGTTGCTTTGATGCCCTTGCCATAAAAGCAAAAAACCCTCACCCAAAACCACCTCCTTTTGATTAGCTTGAACTCTGAAAAAAACATTTCTCTTGCTTATTGCGACAAGGGGAATTTACTACTCTTTGACGACTTAGAAGTCTCTTGACTGGAGAGAGGATTTGCAAGAGAAACAAAAACATACAGAAGTTATTTGCATAGTCATGCCTTGGGAGCATGGCTCACGAGGTAACACTGTTTGAATCGAGCCCCACTAGGTGTGAAAACTCTGTTGCTAAACTGTTTGTTATTCCTAGGCAGCAAACATCACCATTCAGAATCTCAGTCTCCTCATCTGTAAAATAGAATACTGGTATTTATAAAGTAATTTGAGTACTCTCGGTGAAAAAATGCAGATGCACTTAAGCAGCAAATAGTATAAGAATACCTTCTTGTAATTTCATGCTTCATTGGGTTCACCTTTATACCAACATCCAACTAGAATATTCACTTCAGAATGAAAGATTAAATCTAATGGTTCTGATTATGAAAATATCTTGCTACCATAAAGCAGTATCTTTCTGTATACGTTTGCTTCCAGAAATGTTTCCATCAGTGTGTTGTGAAATTTTACTTCTCTGTTGTTCTGTTATCCAGTCAATGATCAGTGCATCCTAATACTTCACCAAGTTATTTTGAATGAGAATTTTCTTTTTTACAGGAGCTCTGTGTCAGGAGAAAGGGAGGATTTCCTCGAACCCTGTGTCTGATGGTTTACCGGTGCCTCTGGAAAGCTGAGACCCCTGTGCTGACCAGTCTGTCAGTGTCCCATCATGGGGACTGTGCACAGAGCAGCCCAGAGGGGCAAAATTCTCTCCCTCAGCTCCTAGATGTAGAGTCAATAAAATAAAAATCACATGCCCAGTGAGGGTAACTTTGGGATGCAGGTGTGAGTTAGTTATGACAATGACAATATAATGAACAAAGTTCACCTGAGGAGAGTAATTTTTCCACAGTTGCTGGTTCAGCAGCAGGACAACTCCTCTCTCCCCTGGTTAGCAGCTGCTATGTGATTTAAAACGTACCTGGAAACATCAAGTTCCCATTCCTGCAGGCTTTGAAACAGAACCTGGCCATGGTGTCTTTATTCAGCTCCACCCTTTGTTTCACCTCCCTTAGCATGTTTTGTGTGGGGTGTGTCACAGAGGTTTAGGGCATTGCATCTGGCCACTGCATTTCACCCTGGAATTCCCTTACTATTATAACTTCTGTTGGAACGTGAATATAACTTCCCAGTTTTCTCTGATTTTACCCCCTGTCATTTTCCCACACCCTCCTTGTGCCTGTTTCCTTATAGATTTAAACAACACAAACCTTACTTAGTATAATAAAAATAGATTTTATTTGTTGTCATATAAGTTACTGCAAGACAGGAGTGTTCATAATTTTTTAGCTTATTTTTTTCTTTTCCTGGAGAGTAATGAAAGAAGCAATTATTTTATAAAGCCAATCACTGAAGGTAGATGGTAACAGCTCCCTACTGAGCAGTTCTGTTTTTACATTTGCCAGGTGAGTTCCTACAAATTTCAACTGAAGTACCAGAATGCATCACTTCTCTGAAGCAATTTTATATCGGGAAGGCTCAGAGCTACCCACTGTGAATTTGGTGCCTATTTGAACATGTACTGAACACATCTGCCACAGATGACACTGCTGTGTCTTCTGCTAAAGTTAACAAAGGAGCAGCCTTCAAGAGCAGCTACATGGTGGGGTTAAAGGGCCAACTTCTGTGGATTAATTGTTCTTCTTGCAGTGTTCCTCACAGGAATGAGCAAAATCCCAGTATTCTCTGCAGAGAGGGTAATATCCCCCTTTGGATGTTAAGTAGCTTTATGTAGCCCAGTGAAACTTTTACTGCTGAATATTCAGTAAGTTATTTACAACCATTGGGACACTTTAAACAGGATTTTTTGCAGAATAAATTCCTTTAAATGTCACCTGGTGGCTATATCCATTAATGTTTTTCTTAAACAGAGATTGGTTTTATGCTGGACAAACTGCATATTAAAGTCCTGCTGGGAGTGACAGGTCCCATGTATGATTTAGTTTTGCCTAGGCAGAATTTGTTAAAAGAAAAGCAAACGAAAAGGCATAAAATATGTCTCAGCTGTGCTGACGCAAAAGGTTGGCAGATAGGGCATCAGGAGTGTAATAATATTCATATCCTTATAGTTCTATTTTGTTCTGGTTTATTGCATAGGCTTTATTGGAATGGTGTGCTGTTGGCATTGGTTTTCTTTTTATTTCTTCCATGTGATCTGACGATAGTAAAGAAATGACAACTGGTCTGTTTATTCCCAGAGGAGTACTTTGTGTGTAATGTGTGACAAGTCCAAAACTGAGATTTATTCTTCTATATTGAAACTTTCAGAAAATTAGGCTGATTTCTTTCCTTCTAAATCTTTACAACCAAATCCCTTCAATTAAGTTGATAGGAAATTACCCTAGCATTTTAGTATGTTTAGTCTAAGCCAAAGTCGTTGCTACTGGTCCTTGTTTTATAGGCAAAATCAAAGGGAAAGCAAGACAAAAGAAGACTATGTTGAATTTTAACACGGTGATTTGGAATCACTTTCCATCATGCCTAAGATGTGCTGTCTGTAATTGGCCCAGATGGCACTGTCTCTATTAAGCAGCTTTTCATAAACTGATAACACAGTGGGCTACAAATTCCAGCTGTGCTGCTTTGATTGTGTTTACTGAAGTGCTAGGGCCTGGTGCCACCGATATATTACACACAGGAACTGTTCTCTCACACCGTATCCTGGTTTTCCAGTTTTGTTTCTCCCAATACGTAAACAAGGTATTTGCCACTGTAGGGGGAATGTTTCATGTGTTCTTTCTCTCTGTAAGGATCTGGTCCCTGCATAATTTTTATAATTTTCGCCTATATTTTTTGGCAGCTAATAAGCTGAAATACACCTCTGTGATACCATGTAGCTTTAATGCAATATATGGTCAGTAGTATGGTGACTTTGTTATGATGGCTGCACTCAGTACCTCTCCTTTTCATCTCCTGGGAGCTGCTGCTCCTGCTTCAGAATCCCCTTGCTTCTTGTTTCTCTGAACCTTTGCATTGTGTTGGCTGAGCCAATGTGTTCTCTGAAAGGCACGTTGCTCATGCGAAGATAGGCTGCTCCTCGTGGTGATCTTTCTGTTACAGCAGCACAGTTTTGCTAGGCTGGATGCATTTACACTGCTGTAATGATCCCTTATCCTTGTGTGACTTTGTGTCAGCTTGTGTGAGCATCTTCGTGCTCCTGTAGCCACACGTATGTGTGGACTGGGCTGCAGAATTCTGACAGTTCCACTGTAGTCAAGCCAGCAAAATTTGTGCTGGCAGGAAAGCTCTGAGGGAATTTAACACACGCTTAAATGCAAATCTTTTCAGAGCTTATGGTGTTGCTCCGTGGTAGCTGTGTTCATCTGCTCTGTCAGTGCTGAAGTGTAAACATCCTTTGCTGCCTTGTGCTTTTGTGTGGCGGAGTAATTGCTGCTCTGCCTTGGTGTTTTTTACCCTTTTCACATCCCTTTACCGGCAGAACGTGGGGGAACAGCCGATCTGACTTGCTGCACGCACCTTTCCTCACTCTTAGGCAGTTAATTATTTGTGGGTGGCAGATGCTACACAAGTACTTTAGGGAATGATATGCATAGTAAGTAGGGCCACTGTAGAATTTTTTTAATGAGGAGGTCTTATGAGCTCTAATTCAGTATGAATCACTTCTGCTTTGGATCCTGCACTGTGCTTTTATGTGCCTGACACCTACCGTGGAGCCCCAGCAGCATCCAGGAGCCCCAGCTGAATTCAAAGCTCTCTGCAGGGAGACTTGGAAATGCACATAAGTCACTGCACTCAGGAAATTAAAATCTTAGTTGACAAGACAGAGGAATGAAGGATGCTTGTTTCAATTTACGTACTTCACACTGATGTGTGAAAAGAAAAATATATCCAAAAATGACACGTAAGAGCACATGTTTGCTTCAGCATGGGAATAGGTTGACTTCCAAAGTGGAGCTGGTCAGAAAAACTCAATTAGAATAAATTCACCTAACATGATACAGAAATTGTGAGTTCACTTTTATCTGGGTTAAATTGTAAATTTTTAAGGCTGGATGTGGCTAGCACAGAAGAGGAAGGCAAATTAAAGGAGGAAATATTCCCTGCTGCTAGATAGGGAATTGCACTACCCTGAGAGACCCTGACAGACCTGAGTATGACACCATGAAATGTTAATTCCTATGTTGCCTTTATTTTCATGCTCAGGTGGATGTTTAGGCAAAAAAGTTGCTTTTTGGTAGGTGTTTTTTTTAAAAAATACAACCTGTTTCTGTTCTATTTCATCTGCTTTTACAGGTTTTTGGATTTTGAAAAATACCTTATGAAAATATTAGAGAATGAAACTGAAAAATGCATCTGCTTTCCAAAACAAGCTAAATTTGGTAAGTTAGGATTCTGTTTTACATGTAGAATTGACATTCTATTCAGTAAAAAGTATTCGGTTTTTATTTTGAAACAGAATAATGTTTTTCTATGGAAAATTCATATCAAGTACAAGAATTTATTATCTCTGATGCAGATCCTTAGAGCATAGTTTCTGAATTTCTGCTATATTTTCATTGTGACTTAGCTGCAGAGTCTTGAAAATACATCAGTGAACTTTGATAGTCAGATGTGCTCTTGTGGATATTGAGCACTCTGGATAGATTGCTTGCAAAGGGTTTGTTATTAACATTAGCATGTTCCATCAAGTCTTCATAAATGAAGTTTCAAGTGAAAACTTGTTCTAGTAGACAAGCTTATAACTCCTCTTATAATCAATGCCTTAGTTTAAGATTTTATCAATTAAGAAGTAAATTTCCTAGTGGTTATTTATGTTAGAGCTTTTTTAATTTACAATGAAGTAGAGAATTAGGAAGTGGTGAGAAGGTGCTGAAAGTGCCATCTTGGAATAAAGTTTCACCTGATCCCTAATTTATGTAATGCTCATATATGTGCACTGTGTCTACTTGTTTTGTACTTCTGTGATAGGTGTACTCTGTTCCTCTGGGCAGTGTTTTTGTCACTGTTTTTATTAAGTATAAACTTCCTTAAGGATATCTTGAAAAATTGCATCAGACCTGAGTAGTGTCACACAATAATATCTAATACTTCAGTATTTATTGTTCAGTTTGCAAATGCCTAAAACCAGGTTATAAATGTACTACAAGCATGATTGTTCTTACTCAGGGAGGTAAAGTGGTCTTGGCTAGTGTAAGGAAAGCTCTGTGTACTTATTACTGGTGTTCAAAGTCTAGTCCTCTTTATTGATGCTGTGAAAACCAACAGAATGTTTAGTGAGGGTTAGCAAAGGTATAAGGATACACTGCTCTGTGAAGTATAAACTCTGGATAATTCATAAGCATTTGGACTTTTTTTATGCTTTTGGTACTATTCTTTCACGGTCTTTGCATGGGAAACTGTTTTTAGGAACTGGTCTTAAGTTCACTGTCAAGTTCCTTGGAAAACTTCCTTAAATATCAAATGTGTGATAAATCCTGGAGCATGTGTAACATTCTAGGGTTTTAGTGCCAGCAGTTGGCCTACAAAAAGACAGAGGAAAGAAAACATTTTTAGAAGTGGAATGATACTGTTTCTACACACTGTCATTTGCAGTTATGTTACTTCATGTTTTTAAAATATTTTTTAATATAATCTGCACTAATTTATTTTATAATCTAGATAGTTCAGGAAAAAAGCAAGTTCAGGATAGTAAGGTTGTTGCAGTTGTTGTGATGTGGGAGTACAAGCAAGATGAAGCTCTGTTGGAAGAGCAATATTTGATATGATTTCAGGGAAAGCAGACAAGCTTTTGAGCACACAAATCCTTCTAGACAAGGAAGAGAAAAGCAAAAGTTCAAGCAAATTATGGAGGGAACCATTGCTCTGATTTTACAGTTCAGTTTTTCCTGGCCTTTTCTTGGTAAGCAGTGTTTAGGTTTGCCTCCTTTTTAGGGTAACCAAACGATTTGGGATTTTTTCTCTTGTTTTAATTGTACCGTTTGGTAGCATCCATTATTTTGTCGGTGAAGGTTTTCATCTCTCAATAATCTGTCTAAAGCTAAGTGTTAGATGTCTTATTCCAGAACTGCGAGTTTAAAATAGCAGTGCTATCATTTCACTATCTTCTCAATAGTCTAAGGATATAAATCAGGAAAACTGGGGATAGTTTAGAACTGGGGAGAGTTTTTAGCTGTATAAAATACTTTGAAAAGCCAATTTTGGAATATGAATTCATAACAAAGATACTAAAACTGTGAAACAAGACAGAGATATTGGTTTTACTGCTCACAGAAATTTCTATGCTGTCTCCTTTCTTTTGCACAGATGCTAACAGCTTCCCCTCCTCTCTATTGACAGAGGTTAACTACCTCTCCCTCTCTTGTGGTCCAATTGATTTATGTAATTAGATCACATTAAGAGCTATAATCATTAACCTGCAGCGAGGCTGGATTGTTCTATCCTTTCTATGAATTTATGACAGAACACTAATTGCAAAATTTTGTCTGGTTTTGGTTGCTCTATCAGCTGGCCTAACACAAGATAATGACATTTGAGTTTTACCTGTACTATTTAAATCTATAGCATGATATGTAGCATTTTCAATATTTTATGATCAGTTTTCTAGGCAACAAATTTTTCTCAAATTGAAGTAGTATGGTACAGAACATGATTATATACTAATATATACAGCTTTAATTTATCCATATTAGACTATTTTTTAAGCTATCTTCTGATATTTTAAGTTTGTTGTTTACAGAATCATAAAATCATTAGGGCTAGAAGAGACCTCTGGAGATCATCTCATCCAACCCCTTGCCAAGGCAGGATCACCTCATGCAGGTGACACAGGAACAACTACACATAATAACGAAGTTATGGTTATGTTTTCTATGACCTTAAGTGTTTGTTTCTTCTATGTGCCTGAAAAGGATTTAAAAATTTATGTCTGTTGAAATCAATATTATCCAGGTCTTCCCCATCTATGACTTGTGTAGTGCATAAGATGCAGTGTGTGCTTAAAAATAAGTGTGAATATTCAGTTGAAAACTCCCAGTGTGAACAAAACAAGAAACTCATTCCTATAAATGTATGATTACATTTCGTTTCAGTTCTACTTAATCATTCAGGAAAATCTCCATAACATTTCTTATCCCTACAAATAATGCAGTGTCACGACCAAAGAAGATGAGGAGATTCTTTAAGGCAATCTCATGTATACAATTATGTAGTGCTGTACAGGGGTACAGGGCTGTGATTCTACAGAATTGTTAAAGGTTTTGATTGGCTCCAGAGTACCTAAGCTCAGGATTTAGGTACAAGGTATTGTGTTGATCTTGCTTTTCTGTTGTTATGGCACGCTTTATTTATCATGCTGCAGTCTTGGACTGAAGTTTTTAAGTGCCTGCCATCCACAGCTATTCCTTCTCGTATCAAAAGGGCAAGGTGGAGGGAGGGAATAGCTTGCTCTGGGTCAGCACAGGGGCAGGGACTTACAGTAGAAGGAGCAGCACACAATAGGAAACATGAACTAGTGTTTTAGCAGTCATTTTGCCCAAACCAGTTTCCTTTATATTTAAAACTGCTCTGAGCTGGCAATAACAAATGTAAAGATAATGATAGTTTTGAAGTAGATAAACTCCAGTGTGATTTAAAAATCATCATTTCTTCTTCTGTTTTTTGTTTTGACCCACATCCCTGTGAAAATGCCACTGAAAAGTAGAGAATAATCCCTCTCCTCCTCTCCAACCTAATAACTTTTTTTTTTTTGCACTATAGGAGTGCATATACAATGCATGCTCATGTGAAAGAGAGATTTGTCTGAACAGCTCCTGGAACTTGTGCTGTTAATCATGAACCATGTCATAGATGGTGGGAAACCTCTGTTGTGGGTAGGGGCCACTCTGTGTTTGTTGCTGTACAGGCATAGGAGTAAAAAGCCTGATTGACCAGGTCAAAAACCTGCAAGCATCACTTGGAATTTTATTTAACAGATAAATCTGCAATTTAATTCATGGTGACAACTTCCCAAGGCTCCACTATAATCTGTACAAGTTTGCTTCTTACACGGTCATGTTATGACAATTAGAGTCAGTGAATAAGCAAAGGTTGCAGGTAAGAATACTTCTCTTGATGGGAATCAGCTCTATAATTCCAAACTAGAACCACCACTTATAGCTCTAGAATCCTTTTGAAGGATTTCCGACCGGTTTATGTTTTATTCTATTTTATCATATAGAAACTGCATAGAACAGAAACCATGCTTTCCCCAGCTTTTAAACCAGAGTTTTTAAAATTCTTGCTGTTGGGTAATTTATATATCATCCCTCAAGACCTCACAGAGCCCTTCAGACAGAGGAAGTTTTTGGGTGTGTGGTAGATAAATAATTTAAAGGGAATCTTTATAGGTTTTAACTACTTTGAGGCAAGTCAAATGTTTTCTTCGAGATTTATAGAAAAATCCTGGGGAAAAGAAAAGGATTTACATGCAAAATATAATATTACCTTGCAGAACAGTCAGTGGTTCTGAAGAGTTTTCATTTGATTTGAGACAGTAATGCCCAAATGGCATTTAAATGTAAAACATATTGCAGCAAACATGAAAAGGGCAAGCCTGTCATAGTTGCTGCTTTTAGTGTTGCTTGTGGCTTCAGCGTCATCTTCAAACCAACTGAAGTGTACTACAGCAAAACAAAATCCTAGCTCAGGAGGGATCAAAAAGAAGACATAAAGGGCTGGACTAAATTATGAATTTAATGAAATAATTAATTTATTCACTTACAGAAGCTGACAATCATAGTGTACAAGAGATGTGATGAATTTTTCAGTCTTTATTGTCACTGAAACATCAGGAGGCCCTGGACATGTATTTTTCATCTTGTTGCACTGGGATAAAAAGGTTGTGTCAAAACTAAGGCCACTGCCAGGCATACATGGTGTTTTCTTTCAGAAAAAAAACCCCAAACAAACCCGAATAAGAAAAAGCACAAATTTAATAATTTTTATCTGACTTAAGTGATGACACCTGAAAGAGTAAAAATGGGCGTTAACATTGCATGCAGAGGATGAGACTGAACTGCCTCCTCTGGGCCCTACACACACACACACCCCATATACTCTCCCTCACACACCCTTTCTTCTAAAAAACAGTCCTTAACTTCATGTGTTTGCCACAGTAGTTCCCAGTTAGCATGGATCCGTGTCTGTGAGAACCTTGGAATTCCACAGACAAGCGCAGTTTTGGCAGTTTCAAGCTGCTGGAACAAAAGCCCATTTCAGCTGGAGTTCCTTTCATTTCTGTACTCCCTCACTCTCTGTGCAGTGAAGCCTTAAAATTTTTAAAGCCTTCTTTTAAGTTAAGTGCATTTCAATATTGCTTGACTATAAAGGAGCTACAGTTCAAACCAAGTT
Source organism: Sterrhoptilus dennistouni (assembly GCA_013397095.1). Lineage (NCBI taxonomy): Eukaryota > Metazoa > Chordata > Aves > Passeriformes > Zosteropidae > Sterrhoptilus > Sterrhoptilus dennistouni. Next base: position 897 of record VWZU01010569.1, on the reverse strand, counting down.
CCTTTTTATTTCAACTGAGGTTTTGACTATTGTCCTCTTCCAGAAATGTCTTAGATAACCCATGTAATGGGAAATGATTTTTCTCGTCTGCCATGAGTTTTGTAACCTGCACTGAAGGTAATGGTACTGATCTACTTATTTTTAAATACATTTCAGGTTCTTCTGAACTTCTTCAGGAGGCCATTTAGGCATCTTCTCACTCTGGACTTGTTATTAGAGCTAATGGAGTGGCTTTTTGCTGATCAGCCTTTAAAATCTCGTCAAGATGAGGTGATTTGTAAACTTGATGTGTGCATTTCATCTGCATTTTTATTATCTGCCAAGATGTAAACTACATTCCAGTGTCCTGGAATACTATGTTCCGACCTCCTAGATAAATCATCATCCTTTCACTCATCGTGGTAATATTGCTAATAAGTCTGTGGCAAAGTGGTTTGACTTTTGTCAGATCAGGGGGACTTGGACTTTGGGTATTAGTGATTGAGTAACCAAGGATTTCACTCCCATTATTGCAGTACGAAGAGAAAAGAGGAAATGAAATATTTTTGATTTCCATGTCTTGTAAAGACTTGCTAATGCTGGCATGAAACTGAGCAAATCACTCTTACACAGATGTGAATTCTGAGGAGTGGATGTTAAAAGAGAAGGCTGACTGAAAATGGATGAGAGAAAACAATATTTGATGTTCATTGAGGGAAGAATAATAGACTTGAAAACTTGAAATGAGAGATGTATTTTGCAGCTAAGGAAGAGACTGAGAAGATGATAGCAATTGCATCCCAGAGGCATTTCTTTATTTTATTTGTTATTTTATTTTCTATTGTTTTAAATTTTTCTATTAAACTGTATTAATTTAATATTTTTTCATTTTTATTTTTACTTTCTTTTCTTTTCTTT
>VWZU01010565.1:958157-970875 GCA_013397095.1 Sterrhoptilus dennistouni | reverse complement strand
TCGGGGGAGCGGCTGGCGGGCACACACGGCCGGGGGTGCGGTCGGTGGGAGATGCAGCGCTCGCCCCTCGGTGTTCGGGGCTGTCACAGCCCCCGGAGCCCCCGCGCTGCGGGCAGGACCCACCAAAACTTCTCTGCCGCGCTCGCAGGGAGGTGATGGGGAGGCTGGAGCGCTCAGCGGCATCCTGCCCCTCGGTATCGGGAATGCGCTCCTCGCTCCTTCCCTTCCCTTCCCGAGTGCTCTGGGGGGCTGCTGGGGCGGGCTGAGAAGGGGGTTCGTGCTGTCGTCCCTCCGAGCATCGCCCCGCAGCCCCCGAGCGGCTCCCGCGGGGATGGAGGGGCCGGGACGGGCGGGGATGAGCCGGCCCCGCGCTCACCGGGGAGGGGAAGGGAAGGCTCCAGAGGGACCTCAGAGCACCTTCCTGTGCCGAAAGGGGCTGCAGGAGAGCTGGAGAGGGACTTTGGGCAGGGCGTGGAGTGGTGAGGCTTCGTGCTGGCAGAGGGCAGGGTTAGGTGAAATATTGGGGAGAAATCCTTCCCTGTGAGGGCGGTGAGGCTCAGGGTGCCCAGATTTGCTGTGGCTGCCTCGTCCCTGGAAGTGTCCAAGGCCAGGCTGGATGGGGCTTGGAGCCACCTGGGGCAGTGGGAGGTGTCCCTGCCCATGGCAGGGGGTGGGATGAGATGAGCTTTAAGGTCTCTTCCATCCCAAACCATTCCAGGATGGGGGGATTGTATGGTCCTTCCGAGCTCAACATGCACACTGCAGCAGGATTGTGTCAGGCTGGGGCTCCACACAGGGATTCCTTGGCCAGTCATGCCAGAGCAGCCAACTCACATCCTGAAGGCTTTGCTTTACCTGGCTGTGAGGTTTGCAAATATTTGTATTTCTTTTTTCCTGTGAATTCTGCTGTTACGTGCAAATTTCATTTTTTTTTTAAACAAGGTACTGAAAAATTAAAAAACCAACAAAATTCAGTGTCTAAGCTGTGTTTCCCAGTAGGAAATGGGTTTAGCTTGAGCTGGGGGAGCAGTTGTCCCACTCAGTGTCCCCCCACCCCATTGGGATGTGACCAGGCAAAGGGGTGCTGTGCCTGCCCTCAGTGCCTGGAGTTTTAAAATAAACCCAAATTGACAGCAGATGAAAGAAACCACCACAACCGCTGCAGCTGAGTCCACCTGTGGCCATTAATCACGCCCCCTAAAAATATATTGCTGTGTTTAATCCCAAACCACAAATTCACTGTCTAAAGAATTATCAGAATAAATACTTCTAACAGTAAGGACCATTTAAATCACTTGTGTGTACTAGCAGACCTCAAAACTCCTCCAAAGGCAGGTTTTTTCCTTGCAGACCAATTTAAATCTGCCATCAATAGTCTTTTTTTTTTTCCTTAAGTTGCACAAATATCCCCTACCTTACATATGACCTGAGTTTGGGGAAAATGGATATTTTTCAAAGAAATATTTCAAATAACATAAAAGAGATTTTTCCTAGCTGAAAATCCTTTATAGGTGAGTAATACCCTTTGTATATTTTTTTCCCTTAATATTATACCTACAATTGGCAGGTGGATTTTGTGTTTGAGACTGGGAACTGAACTGAAGAAAAGGAATCTCCCATTTATACAGAATTACAGCATTTTAATCCAATGAGCTTTAGGAAAACTTGTGTTCACACGAGAAAAGCAGAGTTTTTTGTTGAATGATTCAAGCATTGTGTGTTGGGTACAATAATTGCTTTTTCAGGGAAAAGTCAGGTGCCATCAGTGACATTTCTTGTTGCTGATGTGTTTTCTTCAAATTCTGCCTTGCACAAGGTTTTGGCACTTTTTTCTTACTCGTCAAAGTTAAGAAATCATAATTTACAGTTGTTCAGGGCTATTGTTATTAAGGAAAAAAGAAATGGCAATGAGAGGGAGGATTTAGTGACATGGGGTAAAAACCAGAGCTTGAGCTCATGGCTGGAGCTGAGTAGTCATTTTGAGTCATCAGAAGCCAGAGACAGGATGGAAAAAGTCCCTCATTGCCTGGACCATCAGGGAACTGATCCTCCTGAAAACTGGCTGAACACTGCAAGAAAATGTCTTGTTTTAAGCCCATTTAGTTTCTTGATCTCATTTACAGAAACTCCACACAAGGTGCGGAGGGGAGCAAACAGGTTGGCAGATGAGGGCAGGATTTTGGTGATAATACTGGAATTCTTCCATCTGGAACTGGTGATGAGGACACAGCATCGGTTAGAAGGGAGGAAGGTGGCAGGAGCTGATGTGGTGGATGGATTGGAGGTGTCATGTCAGGACTTGAAGTTACCACACAGCATTTTTAACAAATAGAGTTGTTTTCCTTGTCCTCCGGGTCAAAGATTAGAAAAATTTGCAGAAACAGGAGTGTGGAGAAGGTCTTGGATGTGGAGTTCAGCAAAGCCTTGGAGGAAGGAGGTGGCATCTCCTTCCCTGGGGGTTGGCAAGAACAGATGATACAAACTGTGTGTGCTGTGGGCTCCTCCCACCCAAAATCTCTCCTGTGACCACAGCCCTCACACAGAGAGGTTCACAGTGGCTGCAGCCTGGAGAGCTTCAGTCAAAATCCAGCAGAGTAACCCAGATGGTTTTTTCCCTGTGATGCCACCCACAGCATCCCTGGGGGTTTTGGTGGCTCCGTTCCCTTGCTTGTTTGCCACAAAAGTGGCAAATTGGTGGTCCCTGGAGGAGTGGGAGTGCTTGGGTTGTGTTTCTGTCACCTCCATGAGCTCCAGATCCCATTTTTCCCAGGCACTGCAGCCTTGCTGCTGGGAGACAAACTTTGTGTCAGAGGGAAGATAAACTAAAGGGGACTGAGCAGAGGAAGTGGGGGGAAAGGCTGATACAACACACGAGCAAGTGGCACTGGGGCAGAATTAATGCAGCATTGCTAAATATATGCTTTGGATGGATTTCTTCTTTAACTTTGGGCTGAGATAAGGGCCGGCAGAGCTGATAGGGAAGGAGTTTCCTCACCCCTCCACAAGCTTCTGCATTACCCTGAAAGCATTTGCAAAAATGTTAACTGCTTGTGCTGCCTGAGCTGGTAGGATAAAGAAAGTGATGTAAAATCCCATCCTGTCAAGGGGTTTTCATTATTATCTGTGCTCATGGTGCCATAATCACTATTCCTCCTCTTTCTTTTTTTTTTTTTCTTTTATAAAGATAAGTAAATGTCAGGTGTCTCCTTTACACTTTTTTAATCTGGGGAGGCAGGGAGAGGGAAGGAGGTGTCCTCACCACCAGCCAAGGCCACCCTTGGGGTGAGGATCCTCTTCCAGGTCTCTTGTGGGAGACCTGGGGGCTGCCCCTCACTTCTGGGATGATCCTGGGGTTCAGAGACAGTGACTCTGTGAGCAGAGGGAGGATTGTCCTTACTGTCCATGTCTAAATTCCTGCAGCTACAGGAAGGCTTAAAAGTCTCCCACCATATAGGAAATTGTGTTCCCTCTTTGTCTCTCTCTCTCACCGAGTTCAAGGAGGCTTAACAAGTCACTGGGGACAGAAACAATAATATCTCTGTATCTAATGCTTACTGTAAGCAAAAGATGGATTACAAAATAGGCTGTTTATTTTTAATTATTAATGTGTTTGTGCTAGCAAACCTTTGCAGAGTTACACATTGTTTGTCACGGATGGGAAAGGGGATGAACTATTTGGCAATAGTATTAAAAACAATAATTATTCATTCTGGGCATGGCCTTTTTTTTTTTTTTCCCTGGTGTATAATAAAAATTTTTCAAAGCATATGCTGAGGCAAGGTCAGAAAGCGTTGTCCTGAAACAAAGGGTGGCAGAAATCAGGGTTTTCCTCCTAGTTCAGAGAAAAAACTTTGCTTTACCTCCCTGCAGCACTGCCCTGCTCTCCTCTCCCCAAGGATTCACCAGGGAAAATGCCTCCCTGGACTATTTACAGCACTCTCCTTGCACTGCACCAGAGGAATTATCTGCCTCCTCCAGCCCTCAGCTAATCCCTAAATTGCATCTCTGCTGCAAAGCTGAGTTTATTTTCATTCCATCATCTCGTTGTTTTAAGTATTACGAGGAATAAAATGGACATGCAAAGTGGTGCTTTAATTTTCAAGGGCAGTAAAGTGTTTTATTTTTAGGATGCTCTTATTGAGGAAAGAATCTCTGGCAGGTCTTATCTGGTGGCTAATAATAGTGACCTGGTGTGCCCTGAGTGCTGCTGCCCTGCCCTTCTGATGCCTCCTGCTTACCCCGGGTGCTTCTGATCAGCTCATTAAGGCTGCCAAAATTACAGGCTCTAATAATGTAATAACAAGGTTTGCTCACAATAATTAACTCCTTGCACCACGTGTTATTACTGGAAGGGCGACGTTGGTAATTAGAGAGCACAAATATTTACTGTAAGCAGGTTTTTTTTTTTATCCTGTGCAGGCTTTAGGAAACCATCTGTGTGTCACCCTGCTGAATATCACATTAGAAAATACTGAGAAGGGGCTGCTCCTTCTGAGAGCCCTTTTTGGGTGTGAACACCCTGTTTTCAAGCTCTTCATTATAAATCTTGCTTCCTGGGAGCTTTTTTGTTATTTGTGTGGTCTGTTTATTGATAACAAATGGATCCCATGCTGAATTGGTTTCACATCATTAAGTACAATTCCCCCCAGTGACAGTGGGGCTGCTCCTCCCAGTTTATGGTTATGGTTATTCCCTGAACACAGGAGATAAACATCAGCATCTCAATGCACCAAGTGCATTAAAAAAACCCCAAAAATCCATGTTGAAGTTTGCATCCTTCCTAAAAGCAGAGTTTGCAGTCCAGCAGTGTTCCTGCAGCTTGTCATCAAAGCAAGAAGCACGCTGGAGGAAGTATAAATAGAAATTCATTTTAGTAATGCAAATCCCGCAGTCCTATTTTGGGCAGGGAAAATCCCCATACAATTTTTTTAAAACAGAAGTGTGATGGTCTAGGTTTAAGACTAGAGTTTATGAGGGATTTTGTCTACCAGTGTGTTATGGTGGAGATTCTCCTCTGCCATTTAAATATATCTGGTTCTGATTAATCTAGCTTTTACACGCTATAAATCCTTGCAAATTAGCTTGGGGTATGACCTCCTCCAGCAACTCAACTCTGTTTTATTTAGTGGAGTGGTTTTGGCAGATAAGTCCCCTCTCTTCTGCCTTCTATGACTCCACTGGGAAAACAGTGAAGAGACAAAAACTTTAAAATATTTCACACCCTCCTCTTCTCCTTTTTTTTCCCTTCAGAAGTGGCTTTTTGCTTATAGTGCCCTAAGCTGCTCGTGTGAACCCTGCTGCACTGTTTAGTGACTTTGCAATGCTCTCTCTCTCTCTAATAGTTGGTGAACACCAGCTGACAGGGCACAAAGTAGCAGTGAAAATACTGAACAGGCAGAAAATCCGCAGCCTGGATGTGGTGGGGAAGATCAAACGGGAAATTCAAAACCTGAAGCTCTTCCGGCACCCTCACATTATCAAACTGTGAGTAACCCTCCCTGCCACCTGCTCAGCTGCTCCTCTGAGCACAAAAACCTCTCATGCACACCCAGCTGGGTTCCAGGAGATGGATTGGAGCAGTAAAAAAATGTGTTTGGTCGAGTTTTTGTGTGTTAGATGATCCACTGGCACAGGTTTTCCAGAGAAGCTGTGGCTTCCCCATCCTTGGAAGTGTTCAAGGCAAGGATGGATGGGTCTTCAAACAACCTGGGGTAGTGGGAGGTGTCCCTGCCCATTGCAGGGGTTGGAATTGGATGGTCTTTAATGTCCCTGCCAACCCAAACCACCCTGTGATTCCATGAATTGCAGCATGGTCAGGCTCTGGGAGCAAAACCTCGGCCTCCAGTCAATAGGATTTATGTTTTAATGGACTGATTATCCACAGCTTAAAAGAACATTTTTTTAAAAAAAAATTTATTATTCAGACATAAGTTTTGAAAGTCACCACTTTGATGAACCTGGGTTGGGGTCATAAATCAGCACCTGCACTGCAGGCTCTGGGATTCCTGCTCAATCCCCAGTTTGTGCAGCCAGCCCACATTAATGAGGCACTCGATATCTTTGGCATTCCTATAAAAGAAAGCTGTTGAATGGTAACTGCAAGGGTAAGTTGACATTTAGGTCAGCCTTAAAACTGGCATGAGATATAGCAAATACCTGGGACTTAGAGGCAAGGGAAAACAAATTCTCTCTACAGTTAAATAACTAACCATGCAGCAACTGTTGACTTTAGAGTAACTTCACAGTTCCATGGATTTATTGGAGAACAGACTGGTATTATTTCATGAAAAAAGTGCCAGCAAGACTCCTCAGCTGTGTGCCCAGCATCCTGCAAGTCAAATCCTGTTCACACGTTTGTCAAAGCAATAAAAATTAAATCCAGTTTGACAATATCTGTATCCTGTGATATGTGTTGCATTCATGACATACGGTGATAAAGATGTGAGGAGACTGGGGCACACAAACCTTTCAATAAGTTTTTAAATGTATATAAAAGAAATATTGGGGCAGTTAACAGTAACTTGGATGTCTGGATCCAAAGCTCTTCAGAAAAATGAGGTTGATACTCTTGATCTTTATGGGAGTATCCCACATGTCCTTGCCAGCCTCTGAAAATTGCTGAAATCTCTTGGTTTCAAATTACAGCCCTGTAAAAATTCATCTTAAAAAAAAAAGCAAACAACAACAAAACAATGAATCTGAAATAAAAGAGAGGAAGGTCCCAGCTGGTGCTGCTGTGAATTCCTGGGGCTGCATTGACCTCAGCTGATCACTGGCAGTTTATTCCAGCTGGGACACTGAAATGCCTTTGCAGCACTCAGGGATCATTTTAAAAGAAAATGAAGAATAAATCTGGAAGTTGAAGGTGATACTCTGAGGTTTTCCCCCCATTTTAGAAGGACTTTCCCCCCATTATAGAGAAATTTAATATTTGAAAAATGACTTTAGGGGGTCTGCTTTTCATTTCTGTACCTGTCCAGAGGAAGCTGTCTCTAGTGCCTAGAGCTCTTTATCTTCTTTTTTCTTGATGAGGGAAACCAGATGCATCCTCTCCTTGCCCCCAGCTAACCAGGACTTCATTTCTAAAGCTGTTGTTGCAGATCTTACCCAAAATGGAAATTTCAAAGTCGGGGCAGTCCTAAATGTGATGAGATTGCCTGGCAGATATTTCAGAGGATTATTTAAAGGGCTGACGGAAGATCATAGGTCTGGAAAACAGGTCCTTTCACAGACAAGTGAAAGTTTATACTGGAAACAAGAGATGGCTTTTCAGAAGTGTAAAGCAGTTAAAATTGCAAGATCCAAACAAATTCTTATTTGAAGTGTTAATGTGGAATCAATAATCTGTTTAAAAGCCTTTCCCTGTTCCTAATTACCTATTTTTTTCTACATCTGCTTGTGTTTTTGAAGGTACCAGGTCATCAGCACACCAACAGACTTCTTCATGGTCATGGAGTACGTGTCGGGCGGGGAATTGTTTGATTACATCTGTAAGCACGGACGTGTAAGTGCCAGTCCCAGGTCAGCCCAGACACTGTTGTGGGAAGAGGATGGTGTTCAGGAGCAAAGTGGCTGCTCAAGGGAGCACACTTAAGGTTAAGGCCCAAAATAGAAGTTGCTTCACAGCAACCCCATCTGGGGTGTCTCGTAGCAGCTCGCGCGAAACTTGTGTGTGATTTTTCACAGCGTTCTCTGGTGTATTTTCAATCCTCAAACCAAAATATCCAAGCTAACGTGTTGCTTAGGGCAAATATTTGGAAAACTGGCTTGGTTTTGTGATTTCTAGCTATAGGTTGCCTGTCAAAACCCCCACGGATCAGCAGCAAATTTATGGCATGGGAGGGTCTGGAGACCGCTTGGTGTGGTCTCTGCCCCAGTCATTCACCTCTCCCAGACCCCCCTCTTGGTTCCATGTCAGGCTCTTTGAAGACTTTTCAAGGATGTGGCTTATCTGAAAAACATTTTCAAATGCCAGCAAGTCCCACTGGGTATAAATCACCTGAAGCATGGGTTGAGCCTGTGAAATGTGAGATTTTGGTTACAAGGAAAATTGCTGGTGTCTGCCCTGTGGAGCAGTTGCAGGGCAAGGAGGTAAAAATGGGCCAAAGTGGACATCCAGAATCAGGGTTCATGTGAAGGATCAGCCCATCACACATTTCCTCTCTGTGCTACAAAATCAATAAATTTACAGCAATTAGATTAGTGTAGTGGTCTATGGAGCTGACTCAGTTTTCTTTTCTATGTACAGTTCTGATTTCTCACACATTTTACGTATCTAGATCTTTTCAGTGACTGATTTGGATCTTTTCTGAACTTCTGCATTCATAAACTCAGTTTTTTGTGAAGGGAGTATTTTGGAATTCATCAGAAAAAAATGATAATTGAAAATGTAGTTTCTCTTATACAGCTCATACAACTTTATAGCTACACAGGTTATTAAAATCCCCATGATATTCCAGCTTCACCTGTTGCTTCCAGAGGAAGTCCATAAGGAATTGCTCCCAGCAACATCCTCTGTAGTGTTTTGTCCAGCCTGGATCTTTACCAGTCCCATTGGGACAGCAGGCCATTCATTGCCTGATAGGTGCCACCTTTAAATTCTTGTTGACATCTCAGCTAAATTGAGGTCTCACCTTTCATCTCTGGGCCGTATCATTTTCAAACACTGGCACATTGTAAAAATGCAAGGGTGAGAAACCTGCTTTATTTGCTCCCTCTGGTCACAGGCAAGCTGGGATTTTCCTCTGTGCACTCTGGAAGCCTTTTTGGCTCCTTGCTAAGTCAAACCTTCCCCTGGCAGCTCTGTGTGCACACCAACCCCCAGCTCTGTTCCCTCCGCTCTTCCCGCAGGTCGAGGAGGCAGAAGCTCGGCGCCTTTTCCAGCAGATCCTCTCTGCTGTGGATTACTGCCACAGGCACATGGTGGTGCACAGGGACCTGAAGCCAGAGAACGTGCTGCTGGATGCACACATGAATGCAAAGATAGCTGATTTTGGTATGTGACCCCCCCCCTCCCAGCAGCATTCCAGAGGCGCAGCCAGCACTGCCAGAGCGTGGCCATGGAGCAGCCGTATAAAACCCAGAGGCTGCTGCCCCAGCCACCACCACCCCCAGCTGCTCCACCTGGAAATCCCACGCTTCCAAACACTGCCCTTCCTGCAGCAGCAGGGATTACTTGGTGCAGGCTGCTCCTGTGCTGGCACTGAGAATGGAGCAGCGAAGTAATTTGTAAATCTCTGCTGTGTTTTAGTGTAATCACCCAACGTAAAATTTACCTCATTTATGTTTGAGGCAGGCTCAGCAAATTCAGGGTGAGCTGGCTGTGTGTGTTTATTTTCGTGCATGTTCTCCCTCTGTTTGGCCATGTGCTCTTGGCCTCAGTTCATTTTACAACAAGCAGTAACAGGAGTCTCTTAAGTGGCATTAGGGATTGAAATCCATTAAAATACCCAGGCTACCAGCTCTGTCCTGGTGAGTCCTTTCTAGCAATGTAAATCCTTCAGAAGATTTACTCATTTCACAGCCCCACACAATTGCCACATGAAGTGCTCTGGGATGAATTATGTCTCTTCTCCTCCGTGCTCTGGGATTTGCAACTTAGAGGAGCAAAATTAGCCTGGAGTGAATATTCCTTGGTTGGGGATGAAAAAGAAAACAACAACAATAACAAAAGCAATAATTTTCCAATCAGTTCAGAGAAGTTTATCTCAATTGTATCAACAGTTCCCTTCCAAATATCCCACTCCACTTCCCTGACTTTCCTCTGGGATCCAGCGTGTCTGAATGTCTGGACCTTCAGATTGAACATCAATGTCTAATAAGCATTTTGTTTTTAGGGCTGTCCAACATGATGTCAGATGGTGAATTTCTACGCACCAGCTGTGGTTCCCCAAATTATGCAGCCCCTGAGGTCATCTCTGGAAGGTAAGACATTCCATTTCTCATCAGAGTCTGATTTTTTGTTAATTAAATTTGTTCTTGGTATTGGGAACAGCTTTGCATGTCTAGTAAAAGCAGCTGAATCCTTCCAACCTGGGTTTTATGTTTGGGTGAATCTATTGGCAAAGATCTGAGGGTTTTCTTGGTTATTTTACTTCTCAATAGCTGTAATAACAAACTGTGCTTTGCTACAGGTGTTTACTTTGGAGGAATTATTAATAGCAGATGTTGACTGTTTATATTGCTAATTAAAGAGGGTGAAAATGACTCTTTGGATGCACATACTGAGGTTCCAGGTGGAAAGGCTTTTCCAGGCCACCCCCTCCTCTCTTGCCCACCTGTAATATAAAACACGGTGTTAATGAGGAAAACCATTCATGAACAAAAGAACCAGGAAGATCTTTAATCTCTTCCCAACACTTATAATGAAAACACTTGTCTTCTGGTTCCTTAAGCCTGGGGTTTTGGCTGTGGCAGTAGGTTCAACCTTCAGAGCTTTGTTTTGAACTCATTCATTGAATTGACAAACCTCTTCTGTGGTTGCATCTCTCAGCATGAAACATCTGTAGAGCACATGGAGTGTTGAACACACCCCACAAGGTTGAATTGGACTTCCATGTGTTGATACAGAAGTGTTGCCTCCTATATTTTGCTGTCAGGAACAGAAATTACATAAAATGTTTGTTTTTTCCCTGATTATCTCTGTAATACCTTAGCAAAGATTGCAAATATAGATTTCAAATTTTCAGTCCTCTGAATGGTCCTTCAAACTGCCTATCTCATTATCTGCCCCTTTTTTTTTTTCAATCTCCCTTTGCCATGAGCTTTACTTTTCCTGATCCAATGTCTTTTTGCCTATATCTGTAACTTTTAAATAGAACATTTTGTTCAGCATGTGTTTGCTCTGCTTATGATTATTTTATCCCTGTTTAGACCAGAGCAAGTGTTGGCAGAGCATCCTAGGAATTAGACTAGCATCCAAAAACCCCTATTGTGACTACAGGTCCATGTGTGAAATGAAACCAAGTAAATCCTCATTGTCAAGAAGGGGACAAAGCCAGAAACTACTGGGATTCCAAAAAGAAATTAATAGTATTTCCATCTCAATGAAGGCCAGACACAATTTGTATAGGAGACAAGGCACATGGCAGATCAGCAAGAAGGATTTAGACCCTGAGTGTTCCAGGGGTACAGGCAATCCAGTTTAGTGACAACTAAAGTAAGAAGGAAAACCAAAACCAAGCCCATGTGTTGCACTTTTTTGCTGGCAGCAGCTGCATCCCTCCTTCATCCCTCCCACCTACAGGCTTAGGGCTGCCTGACTTTCATGCCCCTGCTCAATGTGCCAAGCTGGCCTCTTCTCAGAGCTGCATTTGAGGGGGACAAGCACAATCCACCCTCCCTGTCTTGCTGGTGGCTGTGTGGGGCAGGGGGAGCTGGCTCCTGGCTCCTGCTGCCTTCCCTGCTAGAGCATAGAAGCAGTAGAGCGTGACAGCTCAGGTTTCAGAGCCATAAAAGTGCATCTCATTTGGGCTTAAAGGTCCAAAAGACTGTTGAGGCAGTGAACTTACCAGCAAAAGAATCAGGTTTCTGATCTGTAGGAGTTGGGTGTGGAGGCAAGGCTGAGGGGGCATCCAGCCAAGCCTCTGCTTTTCCAGAATGGCTTTGGTGCTGTCCCTGGTCTCAGCAGGGAAAATCTCACCCAAGTGTTTTGAGGGTGCTCAGAGAATGGCCACATGCGTGACCAGCACCATTTCTACACTGATATGTCTGCAGTGATGCTTTTCAGGAGGAGCAAGTGCAGGATGCTGAGTTTTCATGAAGAGACTTCTGTAGCTGCATTTCAACTTCTATATTTTGGTTGGGCCTTGCAGCCCAAGGGCAGGTGTTGACTCCCAGAATCTCTGAGGAGGCATCAGTTGTAGCAAAAAAAGAGATGAGCAGGAGCAGCAAAACTGTATATTTGGGGTGTCCTGAGCTGGTGATGGCAGAGAGCACATTTGGCAGCTTGTCGGAAGCGGGAGCACTTAGATACCAGGACACCAAAAATAAACACTCAGAGATAGAATTATCTGTTGCTGTTTGATCTGCCTCGTTCAATGAGCAGAAATTTCTGGCTGAGCCCTCAGGGCAAAAGAGCAAACAGCCAGGCAAGGCTCTTGGAAATGTGGGGTTTGGCTTTTTGGAGAGTTTGGTGGAGGCAGGGTTGTACACAGGAGTGTGGGCAGCCAGTGCCAGCCCTGCCATTCATTTCCCTGAGCAGTTTGGGCTGAGACAGATTTGGTTTGGGGGCCACATGAGCAGCCCTGGCATGGGCTGTCCCTGGTGGAGGTGGCAGGGGGTCCCCCCACCTGTCCCCTGACTGAGAAGAGGATGACACAGCCTTCACCCTGACTCAGGAGAAGGTGGGAGTGACACAGAGCCTGCACCCTGACTGAGAAGAGGGTGGAGGTGACACAGAGCCTGCACCCTGACTGAGGAGAGGATGGGTGTGACAACTTTCTCCTGCCTTTGTCCTCACTGCAGGCTCTATGCTGGCCCAGAGGTGGACATCTGGAGCTGTGGTGTCATCCTCTACGCCCTCCTGTGTGGCACTCTGCCTTTTGACGACGAGCACGTCCCCACCCTGTTCAAGAAGATCCGAGGGGGAGTGTTTTACATCCCTGAATACCTCAACCGCTCCGTGGCCACGCTCCTCATGCACATGCTGCAGGTGGACCCCCTCAAACGAGCCACCATCAAGGATATCAGGTCAGCTCAGGTGGGCTGGGGTGGGCTG
>VWZU01010565.1:946427-958111 GCA_013397095.1 Sterrhoptilus dennistouni | reverse complement strand
CTGGGGGTCACCTGCTGGGCAGGGTGGTTTTCAGGAGTAGTCAGCTAATCCAGATGGTTTTTGTCCCAAGTGGTTCAAGGAACATCCCTGCACCCCTTCTGTGCTGGCTGGAAGTGTGTGATAATNATATTTAAAATTCTATTTTATTGCATTATAAAATAGCCTTAAAGATCTCTTTAACAGCACTCAGCAAAACCAGCTGTGGCATGCAGTAATTCCAAGAACTTAATATCCAGCAGTCATTTTTCATTACTTTATTTCAAGACCACGCCCCTATGGGTACCAGATAAAGAGGACAATCATTGTACTTACTGTATATCCAAAAGAAAAGGAGGAGAAACCCAAGAATTACTAACTTAATGTGTAAATATTGGATGTATTACATCTAGCTGTTGTGCTAAGAATCAACATAATTGTTACTAGGGCTTCCAGGAATTCTAAGGTTTTTAATGCCTTTTCAATGGACAGCCTTAATTTTACCCTTCAAGCAAACCCATGCCAACTTCCTTTTTTTTTTCTTAATTCCTTAGGATTAGAATTAGATTCATTAATAATTAATTCAGTAATTAATTAGATTAATTACATGTTAGAGAGGCAACATCACATGTCAAGATTGCTGCAAATACATAGAACCTATAGACAAGGCACTCTGAGTTTTAGACAATTAATTATCATTGTAAATTGGTGGGAATTGGGTAGGTTTGATGCTGTGTATGTCCATCAGGCCCATGGGAATCCCAAAGTGTGAGTAACTTGGGAATGTTGAGCTCTTACTTCAAAGCCCAGTGTGCAGGGTTGTTGCAATAGGACAGGAAATAAAGATGACTCCAGTCAGAAGGCAGTAGAAATCAGAAGTCTTTATTTACAATTCATTCAGCCCTTTTGTAACATGTTGTGATAAGAAGACACGTTATTGGTCCATAGGAGTGAGACCCATTGGCTAAGTAACAGAAACAGCAAACAGCACCTGTTGTTATGGGAAAGGAATATTGTTTGCACAAGGTTATTTTGGGAAAAAGAAGAACTGTTGAAAAGTTTCTCTTGAGAAGAGCTAGCTCTTCTCAAGCTCAGAAAATATCAAGTCCACACAGGGTGCCATCACCATCCTTGTACCAGCCTGGGTTGTGCTCCCAGTTCATCAGCTGGGGTTTATCCTTGCCTGGCCGTGGTTTCCCCACCTTACCTCTCACACACAGCCTCCCCTCCGCCTTCCCCCAGGGAACACGAGTGGTTCAAGGAGGAGCTGCCCAGCTACCTGTTCCCGGAGGACCCTTCCTACGACGCCACGGTCATCGACGACGACGCGGTGCGCGAGGTGTGCGAGAAGTTCGAGTGCACCGAGTCGGAGGTGATGAACAGCCTGTACAGCGGCGACCCCCAGGACCAGCTGGCCGTGGCCTACCACCTGGTCATCGACAACCGCCGCATCATGAACCAGGCTAGCGAGTTCTACCTGGCCTCCAGCCCCCCCACCGGCTCCTTCATGGACGACAGTGCCCTGCACATCCCTCCCGGCGTGAAGCCGCACCCCGAGCGGATGCCGCCGCTCATCGCCGACAGCCCCAAGGCCCGCTGCCCCCTGGACGCTCTCAACACCACCAAGCCAAAGCCCCTGACTGTCAAAAAGGCCAAGTGGCACTTGGGGATCCGCAGCCAGAGCAAACCTTATGATATTATGGCCGAGGTGTACCGGGCAATGAAGCAGCTGGACTTCGAGTGGAAGGTAAGCTGGTAAAAGGTTTGGAAAACAAGCCATGTGAAGGACAACTGAGGGAGCTGGGGTTGTTTAGCCTGGAGAAAAGTGGACTCAGAGGTGACCTTATCATTCTCTATAACTTCCTGAAGGGGAGTTGTAGACAGCTGGGGGTTGGTCGCTTTCTCCAGGCAGCAACTGACAGAATGAGAGGACACAGTCTCAGGCTGAGTCAAGGGAAATACAGGTTGGATATTAGGGAGTAGTTTTTCATGGAAAGAGTGATTAAATACTGGAATAGTCTGCCCAGGGAGGTGGTGGAGTCACCATCCCTGGATGTGTTTAAAAAAAGACTGGATGTGGCACTCAGTGCCATGATATGGTTGAGGTGTTAGGGCTGGTTTGGACTCAATGATCTTGAAGGTCTCTTCCAACCTACACATTCTGTGATTCTGTAAGGAAGTGTTGGTGCCCCAGCATCCTTTATCCCATAAACTCAGGGAGGTTTGTTGTTGCTGTAGGACAGGAAAGAAAGACTCCAAATATTTCAGCAGGCAAAGAGCATAGGAAAAGAAGGCTTTATTTTTTAATTCTTACTGCCTTTTATAAGGTGTTCACCAACATGATTGGTGAATAGGAATGACACCTCTCTAATGCCATTGGTTAAACTGGAGAAACAGCAAAACACCCCCTGGAGAAAGATTGTTTGCCAAGATTGTTTTGAGAAGAAGCTTTCTTGAGAAACTTTTCCTTGGGAGAAAGTTAGCAGCTGCCAGCAGGCTAAAATCTCTCAAACCCAGAAATATCAGGCCCACAATTTGTAAGTGTAGTTACAGCCTCATCTGTTTCTTGATAAATGCCCCCACCTTACAGTCATCCCTGCTATTCCTTGTGAAGGCAAACTCACTGAATTAAGGTGCCAGCTGTGTGCTTCGCTGTTTATTCATGGTGTGAAATGAGGGGTTTCTTTCTGAGTGCTCCAAGACTTCAGCTGGAAAGATGACTCTGCCTCGTTTAGCTGCAGGGATAAGAGGAGCTGTTCACATTGCTAATTTTAGTGGCTAATTCCTTGTGAGGTCATCTCGAGTGCTCCTGAGCAGAGGAACTCTCATTATTTCTGCCTGGTCCTGTCAGGACTGAAGTGACACAGTACAAACTGTCCTAAAGGATGCCCAGATGAGGGCCAGGGGGCCTTGGGTGCAGGGTTTGTATCATTGATGAGGTGGCCTTTTCCTTGATGGAGATGCAGCAGTGCTCACAGACCAGATGTGTTTTTAGACACTTACTGCTCCCTGAAATTAGGGCTCAGCTTCTTGATTTAAACCCAGATGTTTTAGTTGACAGTACTCACTGCAGGTATTTCTCCAGGGCTGTGCAATATTTAGTCACAGTCATTTTCAAAGTTGGAATAATAAATCCCCAAGTCAGCTCTGGATCTCTGCTGCTGTGCCTGACTCCCCAAATCCTGATGCAGCCCCTGAGGTGAGCTCTCCTGACTCGTGGCCTTTGGCAGCAGCATTGTGTGAGCATCAGGAACCAGGTAAGGAGAATTTCAGCCCAGATCTTCATCACCAGAGGAGCTCCCCTCCTCCCTCCAGGTCCCAAGCATTGTACTGTGTGAGTTTCACTGTGCTGCTTCTTTAAAACCTCCTGCCTCCTCCTTATTTTTGATATTATTATGTCATTAAAGCCAAGTAGCTTCCAGAAATTTCATTTCCCTGCACCAGGCAGGAGATGGAGCGTGGCCAGGTGCATTTGCCCACACCAGCCAGACATTTGTTAGCTGCATGGTTTTACAGGGAGTGAACAAACCTGCTGTATTTCTGGTACAGTCTCAAAAACCAACTCAACCCAGCATCTCTGTGTAGGCAGTGGAGCTTATTTCATATGAGGAGGTTTCACAATAGCCTTTCCCACCCTAAGAATAACTTCAGATGTGACTCTTCATCAGAATTAACTCTCTCATCCACGCAGTTCCTTCACAAATATAGCTCAGAGAAAAGATCTCATTGTAAATGAGATGCAGCAGATTGTGAGGTGGGAAGCAGCCAGGGGAAATACTCAGCTTGAGGCTGAGCCACAAGCACTGGGTTTAGCTGTGCTGATGGGAGAGACTGCTCTGTCCAGCTTGCCCTGATTTCATGAGCACTGTCCATGTGTGTGGGTCCACAAGTGGACTTTTTGGTTCATGTGGCCATGGCTGCTGGTGGGGGAGGAGCAAACATCATTTTTGTGCCTGGCAGACAGGTCACTGCAGCTTCCTCAGGCAGCAGCTGATGAATCAGAGCCTTAAGAGGAATATTTAAAGACAGGAGGAAATGAAGCCATTTGCTTCATTTTACAGTTGTTGTCCTTTTGAGAAACTGTTTTTTCCCCCGAAGATCTTTTGCTGATATGTAGAACAAATCAGGAAAGCAGTGTTCCTCTTGCTGCCTGGAGTGTCCCTGCTGAGGGCAGGTTTCCCCTTGCAGGTGGTGAATGCCTACCACCTGCGGGTGCGCCGCAAGAACCCCGTCACCGGCAACTACGTGAAGATGAGCCTGCAGCTCTACCAGGTGGACAACCGCAGCTACCTGCTGGACTTCAAAAGCATCGATGGTGAGTAGGAAATGGAGAGCACGTAGGAGGGCAAGGCTGGAAGTTTCAAGAAGCATTTTGAAGCACTTAGGCATGTGTCGTTTCAGCAAAAGCGCTTTCGAGCCATCCATCTATGCTGCTTGTCCCGGTTTCATTACCTCACCTGCATTGCAGAAGCCAAACTAATCTGAATTTTTCTCTTCTCTTCCTTTTTTTTTTTTGTTTTCCTTTGGGCTTTTCAAGACGAGGTGATGGAGCAGAGGTCTGGCTCCTCCACGCCCCAGCGCTCCTGCTCAGCCGCGGGTCTGCACCGGCCGCGCCTGAGCATCGACGCGGCCGCGGCCACCGAGTGCCAGTCGCTGATGGGCTCCCTGAGCGGCTCCTTCGTGGGCAGCATCCCCTCGGTGCCCCCACGCCTGGGCAGCCACACCATGGACTTCTTTGAGATGTGTGCCAGCCTCATCATGGCCCTGGCCCGCTGATGGGCCGCCTCTGCTGTGAGGATCCGCGCCGGCTCGTCTGCCCTCCTCTCTTTTGTGTCCTTGTTCTTCCTCCTCTCACCACCCCACAGCCCGTGGCACAGAGCCAAGTCCAGACCCAAAACGTGCCCCCTCCTCTAGCAAGGCACCAAGGAAATTAACTTCATTTCTCTCCTTGTGCCTGGAGAAATGTATCTGATACCCTCTTTTTTTTTTTNTTTTTCTTTCCTCGTGAACCCCATGGGAAATGTCAAGGCTGTAAAGTAACAAAGGTATCACTGAGTTTTTGGGAAACGCCTCCCCCCTGGTTCATCCTGAGGTAATGGAGGCATAGCCAAGCTTTCTGGTGTTTCCCTGATGCTCTGCAGAGCAGGGGCAGGATGGGCCGAGCCAGGGCAGAGGGGTTGACCAGGAGCTCTGTGAAATGGAGGGTGATGAAGCAGTTCTGCAGTGTTCACACCCAGGTACTGGCCTCTCTAACACTTTTCTCCCCAAAGCAGCAGCTGCTGGGATGCTTCTGCACTAGTGCAATATGACCTCCCTCCCCTCTTTTTCCCCCTGCTGAAGATGGGGAGGGAGGGTGGGATGTGCAAAGCTCCTGGTGCAAACCTGCCATGGGGAGGCCTCCCCATGTCCAACCTTGGCAGAGGAGTGTCCCTAAGGTGCTTTATTTCCTCCCGAGAGCTCCGGACAGCACTGACCCGCTCCCCGTGCTCGGAGCTGAAGGCAGATTGCCTTTTTCCCAGCCCTTAATCCCCACCTCCCCCCAGCCTGCTCCCCCTCCCCTGCCTCACCACAGGCTCCAGGGGCTAAATCCCAAGCAGGGTGAGCAGAGGACAGGATGTGGATCACCCACCTGAAAACCCAGCGCTTCACCCGAGGATTGGGATCATCCCTGATGGGCAGGAGCCATCAGCAGCGCACAGCTCCGGTGCACTCACCTCTCACCTCTCCCCTAGGAAGCTCTGCCTGCTGCCACCTTCCCCAAAATCACTGCCAAATCTCCCTTCCCTGCTACTGGACACTCACTGCCCCTGCCCAAGGGCTCTCCCATCCTGCTGCTGCCCACTGGACTGTGACCTTTGCCACGCCGCTGACCAGGCAGGCATATCCCAACCTGGAATTTTACTGTTCCTTTGCTACTTGCTATCTGAAGGATGGGATTTTATTTTTTAAGATGAACCACAGGGATTTTTAAGGTTAAATTCTTGTTACCCAAGGGTAAACCCTTAATGCATGTGTGACTTCTTTGTTTAAAAGGGTTGTTATTTTTTTATTACACAGGATTAATCTAACGGGCAGCGTTGGCATCTCCTTGGCTTTGACGTGGTATTTAATTCCATTTACTTGATTATGAAGTAATAGTCTAATCAAGGAACAAATGCTTTATGAAAGCTTTGCCAAAAAAAATCCTGGGTGGGGGGGTTTGGTTTTGTTCTGGATTTTCTTTTTTTTGGTGTTCTGTTTTAAGAAACAAAGCAAAGAACTTCTGCTGATCCCATTTATGCAGTCACTCAACTTGAAAAAAAATTTAATCTGTCTTTTTGATAGCTTCTTATGACCCCTTGAGGTTTTTTCTTAGGTTGTTTTATTTTTTGTACAGTTGCACTTTAATTTATACTTTCTGCAAGTTTGTATGAGAAGCAAGGAAGATAACAACACATTAAGCCTTTTTTACTGGTTGTTTAAGGTAATCAAGACAAACACAGGATATTTTTGCCATCTACTGGCAGTTAAATGGACCTTTTCAGCTTGAAGTCCTTTTTTTTAAAAAAAAAAGAACCACAAAATTGCCTTACTTTTGTTACAGATTGTGCTTGGATCCTCACTAACATGACTTTACAGCTCCAATTTTTCCAGAAGCCGCACAAAGTAGAAAGCTTAGGGAAAAAAAAAAAAGAAAAAGAAAAAAAAAATCAGTTTTGCTGTTAAGCTCTTAAACACTAAATCCAACACAGCAGTGGTTGGACTGTAAGCCCACAGCAGAACAGCTCTGTTTTTAAAAGAAATACTGGAAATATTTGTAGTGCTCCTAGGTTTTGTAATGAGTCTTTTATTATATTATGATTATTAAATAAATACTCTGGGGTGGAGGATGGCTTTGGTGCTGTGCCTGGTGGCTGCCAGGTGATTTGTGTCCCCAGTGCTGTGGTGTGAGTTTGGATGGAGAATCCAAACTCCTGCATGCAAAAAAAAACCCCAAAAAACCAAAACCCACCCCAGAGTCAAAGCTGAGGCGCACCCAGCCCTTCAGCAGCTTTTGGATCAAGGCTGAGATGAGCAAAGAGCCCTGAATGGTTTGGGGTGATGGAGATAAACCCCTTTGCAAAGGAGCAGGAGCAGCTGTAGGGACAGGCATTAATTTCCATCCAGGAAACAGCAATGAGTGAAATGTGTTTGAAATGTTAAAGGCTTTTCAAATCTTCACTCCCAATTGAGCATCTTGCAAAAATCCTGGCAGCATCTGCAGCTCCCTTGATAAGGGGTTGGCGTGTTACAATCTGGGGCTCAGGAGCAGGTAGATGTACTGATGCCTTTTTTTAAATTGACACTTGTCCTCTGGGATTTCCTCCCCAGCAGAACTAACAGTATTAAGCAGCAGCAAATGCCTTTGGGAGGAAATATTTGCTTCCTGGAGGCGGGTGGGATTTCTGGGTTGTAGAATAAGCCCCTTGTGGCATTTGGCATCTTCTCAGACCTGTGCAAGCATTAACTGCTGTGTGGATCTGCAAAACCAGTCCTGCCTGGAGGGCAGGCAGAGTTACTCAGCTTTCCATGTGGAGAGACACAAGGAGAGATGAAGCACTTCCCTGCTCAGGGTCAGCAGAGGCAGTGGAGGGAGCAGGACTGGTGGAAGCACCTCCTCAGTGACCACACTGATGGTCTGAACAGTCCATCACAGCCTTCCCCAAATCTGTGCTGCACTTTGAAACACTCTGAGGACTTTTAACTTCTTTTTATTATTTATGCTACCTTCAAATAAGGCTGTGTTCTGTTTCCCAGCTGCAGAGGAGCAGCTGACCTCTAGTTAAATTTTCCAGAGGAAGAGTTTAACTTTGACACTGTTACACTGTGGTCAGCTCTGTTTTGAGTTTTGCTGGTAGATGCACAAGTGTCGGGGAAAGCAGGGTAGAACAATATTTGACCTACAGAAACTTGAATTACTCCAAGTGCAATTTTTTTCAGAAGCCACTGGACAGCTGCGCTTTGCAAGCCACAAACTCACCCAAATTTTGCTTCAGCCTGAGTGAGAGAGAGACAAAATGCAAAGGCTAAAGAGTTCAGATGGGCTCCAACAGAAACCTCCAGCTCCTGGATGAGTTAATTCAGAAATACCTTGTGCTGTTCTTGTTGAAAGTTATATATATGTAAATATTATATATGCATATATATAGAATGTAGGCAGCATCCCTGTTGTTGGCCTCTCAGCTTTATTCTTCCAGCAGGGCAGGTGTGTGCCCTGGACACTGCCACCACCCATTAATCCCAGACTCTGAGAGGATCTGGACAAAGGGGATGCTGTTTTTACACCCTCTTTTAAGTGTAAAGCCCATGAGTAGCTCAGCTGACCCCATCAGGCTCAGCATGGCTTTGGCCAGGGATGGGAGGGGAAGTGGCATCAGGAGCTGTGAGAATCCTGCCCTTCCACCCCCCGACCAAAGCTCTGCTGCCAGTGGGGTTTGGGGCAGGTTTATTTTCAGGAGCTGGAGTTGAGCAGGTAAAGGCAGCAGGATATTTTTTTCCCCCCCTTTAACGGGTCAGAAATGAATCTTCAGCTGTGTGTCCAGTTCAGCATTTCATGAGGTGTGTACAAGCACAGGGGAATATATGGGCAGTGCTGTAAAAAACGTGAACGGGCTGGTTTTGTGCGTGTTGCGTGTACGTTCCTGTGTGTGATTATAGTGGCATTCGTGTTGGAATTGATGAGGTTTGAACAAAATAACCCTTCTGTCTACTCCTTTTCACTTCACTGCTCTTTACTGTCAGCATGCACCCCTGTAGGAGGAAGAGGGAGCTGTGTGCAGGACGTGAACTCATACCTTCGCTGCACGTTGGGGCTGCTGGAAGTGGCAGCTTTGTTTCACGAGGTGCACAATTTCCCCAGCTCATGCAGGATCCCCCCGCTGAGACATGCAGGCCGTGTTTCTAAATACTTGAAGTACCATTTGTTGTGCAATTATTTGGCTTCACCCTTTTTATTAGCTGAGAGGAGAGAGAGGGAAGAGGAATCGCACATCTGGATGAGCCAAACCAACCCCCGCTCGGGCTCCTGCTGTTTCTTTCCTGGAAAGTTTTAGGATCTGGTTTTGTTCCAGGTATATGATGTACCTTACTAGAGTCACCTTGCTTAAGGTCTTACTTTGGTATGGGCTTTTTCATTTAGTGCTTTCCTTTGGCTTCCTTAGCCCTCCTATTATATATCCCTTTTTCATCATTCACTTATTAAAAAAAAAAAAGCAACAGCTTCTTGTAATTCTGAATTCCCAGTCAGCCTCCAGGCTGTGGAGTTAATGATTCAGCCAGAGGTACCTCACTCCCATGCCCGAGAAATGAACTGGGTTTCAGAGTTCCCACATGACACCCACTGATGGAACACTGACTTTTGCAGAGAGCACACCTGGTATTCAATGCACAGATCTTTGCTCAGTTTTAATTATCAAAATTAGGAGAACTGGACTGTGAATCAGAGCTCTACCTGCAAGCACGAGTACACTTTTGGTGTTAGACAAAGTCTGTTTTCAACAAAAGCCTTGAAGTTCCTGCTGAAGCTGCCTTAATTTAAAGATCAAAGTTTATTTGTAAGACTCATCTCTGATTTTTTTTTTTTCAAGTTTGGAAATAGTTTATTTATCCTCATCTCATAAAGCTGTGAAGTAGATCCTGTAGCCATGGTAATATTTATTCTTGTTGCTGAAAGCATGTTCATGTGTTCTGTATCATGTTATATTCACGTGGTTTGTACCTCAATGCATTTGTTTTGTTGTTTTTTTTTTTTCTTTTAGAGCACAAAGCAAAACTGAATCCCAGGATTTCTGTGGTGTCTGTGGCCCAGCATCTTTGGAAAGGTGAACTGGACTTGTCCACTGCAATTCTTAAATTCATGCTCTAAGGAGTATTTATGATTTATATTATTATGTATTTATGATTTTAAGAAAAAGATGCTGAACTTTAAAAAAGTTCTGAGTAGAAGCATCCCTTCAAACATATCATAAACATCAAGCTCAGGAAAAAAACCCTGAGCTTTATGAACAATCCATAATGAACAATCCATAGAAATATTTTCTATTTTGTCAATTGAGGGCCTGGAGAAGGTTTCGTTTTCCAATTCATGGCTGTAGTAGTTTCTGTTATGGAAGGGCACAGAGCCCTGGTTCAGTTTTGTCCTTTGTGCATTAGATAATCACAACGGAGCCTTTTTCCTTCCATTTATGGTGTGGAAAGTGTTTCTCGGTGTACTGCACTGCATGTGATAGCTGTCTCCATGGTTGACATTTGCACTTTAATAAACTCAGAGATGAAAAGAGATAAAAGCAGCAAATCCTTCTTATTTCCTTACTGCACAGTCCCTTTGTGCAGGCTGGGCTTGGCTGGTGGAGTTTCCCTCTGGAGATCCATGCACATCCCAGCTGTGGGAGCACAAATGCCTTCAGGGCTTGGTGGGGGGCAAAGGGGCAGGGAGTGGAGTAAAATTTCTATGTGAGTAATTTAAACAACTTCCTCAACCCCAAAATCCATGTCAGGAGCCAGGCCCATGTGCTGACTCAGATCTTGACTCCTTTCAGCAAGGAGTAAAGAGAGAGGGAAGTATTTTAAAGACATCATGTAGAAATAACTTTGCACTGCAGAAAAAATACAAGGGACAAAACTGGGCACCTGTTTCCCCTGTGCCTGTGATGCAGGAGGATGTAACTCCAGTTCAAGCACACAGCTGCAGGGAGTGCCCCAGATTTGTCCCTGTCCTATCCCCTTCTCACACAATTTCAGTTCTCCCTCAGACTCATCAACTCACAGCTGTTACCATGATTATTTCCCCTTTGAGGAGAAACGTGGAGGAACAAGGCTTAGCACTCACATGAGAATTAAGTTTTGATGTGGTTAGGATGTACCAATATGACTATAAAAGAGGAAAAAAAAAAAAAAAAAAAAAAGGATGAGTTTAATTTCCTGACCACTCTCTTGACCTAAATATAGCCAACCTGTGGTTTAATTTGAGGAAATCTATGTTGCTGCATCTAAAAAAACTTTATATTATCTGGAGTTAACCCATAGCAAGCTCTTTTCTTCTTTGCATGCACTGGAAAATATCCATGAGGGAAAAACCCCCCCCCACATTTTTAAGAGTACTGCAAGGCATCCTTGCATTAAATCAGCTGCAGAAATTTGTGTTTTACAGAGATTTGGGGCACAACCCCACAAGGACTGTATGTCACCACACTGAGATTGGGGTTGCATAACATCTGTCACAGGATACAGGGGGAGATTCCTAAAAAACCCTTCCTTTAAAATATGGAAAGCTTGTTAAATAACTTCCTTGGGAGGCAAAAAAAGAGCTTGTACCTGTGGCTAATATAGGATTTGCTAATATAGGATCTGTAGTGCTTACAGAGGGGGTGATGAATAGACCTCATGAGTGCTGGCAGGGAGGAGGATGATGAGGAAGGAATGGAGAAAGGGTGTGTTTTCTTCAAGGTTTTAGTCCTAAACATCACCATGCAACCAAAAAAAAAAAAAAACCCAAACCCGTGGAGACATTTCCCTAGGGCCAATTCCCTGCAAAGGGATAGAGGTGAAGGGCACAGAGCACATCCCAGGCTGTGCCAAAGCCAAACACTCCAGCTCCCCAAACTCTCACTCTCCACCAGAAAAATCCAAATATTTGGGCTGGCAGGGCTGCAAAGCTGCGCATGCTTACAGGGCAGTGCTTTTTTTTTTTT
>VWZU01010565.1:889401-946406 GCA_013397095.1 Sterrhoptilus dennistouni | reverse complement strand
TTTTTTTTTTTTTTCTGCAAGGATGGATGCAGGCCAATGCACTTAATAGTAACCACATGGTAAAATAAATAAGAATGCCTGTATAGACTTAAAAGTAAATGTTAAATATTTACTCTGTTTTTTTTTTACTGATGTCTCCTATGCCAGCTTTGAAATGGCCCCTTGGCAAAGAGCGCTTTTATTTTGCTTAAGCCTGGAACATTTAATAATTTCTAATTAAAACATCTTACATTTTTAGGATATTTATGAGCAAACTGATATGGGCTCCTAAAATGTGCCAGGAAGGGGGTAAAAGCTGTACACCACAGTCAGATTTAAAGTTTTTTTTTTTTCTTTTAAAGCCACGTAAAAACTTTATCCACATTTTTTTCGCTTTTGAAAAGGCATCTACTGAATACATAGAGGAGAAGCCATTAGCAATTTATATTTCTCTTCCTACATTTAGGAGCATTTTTCTGAAAATAAGTAATCATCCTGCAGGCCCACAGTGGGGAGAGAACAGCCTGAACACAGGGGCAACTGTTGGGTAATTCCCTGTTGCTGTGAGTCCTTGGGAGCCAGGAGTCAGCCTTTACATATCTGGGATGCCTAAGTCAGCTTACAAAAATAAAGTAATTTTTGACTGAATGCTTTATCTACTCTTTTTTTCATATTTTTTTTTCTTGCAAAGAAATGAGTCAACTTTTCCACTAGTTTATATATTTAACACAGCAAGAGTGGTGATACTACTTCTCCCAATACTTTTAAGATCAAAACCAGCTCCAATTTATATGGTTTGCTTTTTAAAGAGCAAATCTTTTGGGGAAACTTGCAATTCTGACAGAAATGAGACCAAGCAACTAAACTGCACTATTCTTTTTTTTTTTTTTTTAATGTAGAAATATAATGGCTATTTCAGAACTGACCAACCGGTACTCTAAAAAGTTAGAAATACTGAAAGTAACTAATAATCAGTGAAGATGCACTCTAAATGGCAGGAAAAATAAAATAAAATAAAATAAAATAAAATAAAATAAAATAAAATAAAATAAACATCTCTTGCACATCAAACAGTGTAAAAAAACCCCAGCTTTATTTACATTCCCATCATCACCCCACAGCTGACCAACGTGGGCTGTCATGGATGCAGGAAACACAAAGAGACCTTCAGGGATGCTCCAGGGGAGAGCAGCTCTCAGGGCAGTCAGTACTGTCTGTCTCAAAGAGAAAAAAAAAAAAAAAAAAAATTTTCCCAGCAAGGGCCACCTGGGTAAGAGGAGGCTCATTTGTATGAATTATGCATGAGCATGCAAGGAAATGCTGCAGGAGGGAATTTAAGGGTGTGTTTTGGCAAGGCAAGGCCCATGTTTGCAGCAGATGTGGATTAATATGGCACATCTGAAGGCAAGTCAGGAATCTCCAATTTACACAAGCCATGACTGGACAGGGCTTTTTTTAGCTGCAGTTGGACTTGGAAACTTGTCCAGCAGCAGAGTAAAACTGGAAATGCTTATTTAATATTTAATACTGGCTGTTTACATGAACTCCCCCTTGTAGTAAAGCATCCCCCACCCCCGAGTAAGCACCTCTGTATAAGAAAAGAGTTTCAGTTTACCTTTAGACATTTTAGGAAGTTTAACTAGAAAGTTCTGTGCCCTTCTCATTGTCCATTCTCATTGCCGTTCTCAGGGCCAAGAGAGAAGAGCCTGTGGGACCTTGTCACTGTCCTTCAAATCCTGGACCTCTCCCTATTGGCAGCAAGCCCTCCTAAAACTCTAAGTATTTAGGAAGGAGCACAGAGGAACTAACAGGCTTTTTGGAGTGTTTCTAGCAGGGTGTCAGAGGTTTTCTCGGACACTTGTGCATGGCTTTTCTTTTTGTTTTCTGTAACGTTTGTTATTTTTCACTTATTAAACCTTTTACTTTACAAAACACCTCTGAAGAGCAGTCTCTTCAAGATTCTTTTAAGCCAATCTGCAAGGGCTGGACCCTCAGCCTCCCTAAATTATTTTAAGCCAATCTGCAAGGGCTGGACCTCAGAGATTGATATATTTACACATGGCTCATAACACTCTGTAAAACTGTATCACCTCCTGCCTTCAGAAGTTTTAAGTACCTTTCCCCACCTATCTCCACACGGGAAAGAGAGGGAAACATGCACCACAACAAATAAAAACCCGAGTTTACCTGAAGTTCAAGTGCTCCACCAGCACATACCCATCTGAGGGAAGAGAAAAAAAAGAACAGAATTAAAATCTGAGCGAACATGGCCGAGCACCAAGGGTGTGCTGTGGTTTGGGAGGTGATTTGTCACCCAGGGCTGGGTTGCAGACTCACATCTGCCCTGGGCGTTGCGGCAGATGACGGCGTGGCCCTGCGGGACGTCGATGACATCCAGCTGTTCCCCAGCTGTGAGCGGGAGGTCGGCGCGGCGCTGGCTGGGCACCGAGCACTGGGCACTGGCCGTGCCCAGCACACGGATCTCCTTGTCGTACTGCAGGACAGGGGGGAGCCAGCAGTCAGTCTGTGGGGGTGTGAAACCTCTCTGAGGGCAGGGGGAGGGAGGGAAGGGATTTCAGGATGGGTTATCACAGAATTGCTGGGTTGGAAAAGAACTTCAAGATCATCGAGTCTGACCCACACTGTAACACCTCAGTTAGACCACGGCACCTACTGCCACAGACGGTCTTGTTTTGAACACACCCTGATGCCTTATGTTTTAACTTCCATGATTTTTAGAGTCTGTGCTGCCTAGAGATGTAGTTCTGAGCTTCATATTAAGTAGCACTCAGCTCTCTTCACAGAGTAGGTAGACAAAACAAATCTTTTTCCTGCCGAAGACCAAGGACAACTTTCAGGCCCAAAAGCACAAACAACAGTGGACTGAAGAGAGAAACAAGAAGGATGAGACCTCACAACCTGAAGCTGTAATTGGACAATNAGTCCACCTTGGGTGTAGCCCTGGCCAGGCTCTTGTCCTGCCCAAGGTGTACCCTAAAGGCCTTTCAATAAATATCTACTTTATTCTCCAGCTCTGTCTAGTCTCTGTTTTAGGTCAGCCTTCCCAAGGCATCATCCAGGGTGGTGACTCCACCACCTATCCTGGCAGACCATTCCAGTACTTTACTGCCTCTTCCATAAAAATATTTTTCCTAATATCCAACCTATATTTCCCTTGGTGCAGCTAAAGACTGTGTCCTCTCATTCTGCCTGGAGAAAGAGACCAACTCCCACCTGGCTACAACCACCTCTCAGGGAGTTGTAGAGAGTGATAAGGTCACCTCTGAGTCTCCTTTTCTCCAGGCTAAACAACCCCAGCTCCCTCAGCTGTTCCTCACAGGGTTTGTGTCCCAAGCCCCTCACCAGCCTTGTTGCCTCCTCTGGACTCATTTGAGCATCTCAACATCCTTCCTTGAGGTTGTGAGGCTTTGGGGAGAAAAACCCCAACAATGCCCCTGATGAAGATCCAGATTAGGGGAGAAGGCAGCAGGTGAGTGGGACTGATACCTTGAAGTGGCTTCCTAAAACCACTGGCAGCTAGACAAATTTAAGAGAATAAAAGTGGGTATTTATTGAAGGACTTCAGCAGGCACACCTTGAGCAGTCAGAAGCCTCCCAGAGGCTACACCCAAACTGGACAGTGGTCACAAGTTTTTCAGACAATTATCAGTTTGGTCCATTTACATATAAGAGGTTAATCCTCCAATTACAGCTTCAGGTAATGGAGTCATATTCCCTCAGTTTGCTCCCCCTCAATTCACTTTTGTTTATACTTTTTGGGGCCTGGGGCAGTGAGGTGCCCTTGAATATCAGGTCTAGAGGGGTTGTTTTGTCTGACCAAAATGTGAAGACAGTAACTAACACTCTATATGGAATTTAGAGTTATACAGTAACGCAGTATAGGATTTGAAAAGTACAAAAGGTAAATCCTAAGGCATCAGGACAACATTCCCAGCATAGCTGAGGACCAAGAAGGTTCCACCAGGTGTCTTTTAAGCAAATCAAGGAGCTGCTTTTCTCCTCTGGAAATCCCAGATTAGGCAAGAAGGCAACAGGTAAGGGAACAACTTTCCCAGCTGAGCTGAGGACCAGCAACACGAGATTTTAAACAGGCCACAGAGCTGCTTTCCTCCCCTGACACAGCCAGAAAGACACACACCATGAATGTCTCTCTGAAGAGCTTCTCCTCTTTGTCCATCTTCTTGCTCTTTTCTTCACTGCTCTTCTTGAATTTGAAGATATTTCTGCAACAAGAGAGACACACACATATTCACTTCTGAGCTCCATTAAAATAACCCCTGGCACATCTGAAATTGCAACCCAGAGCCTAATTCCAGCCTTGTCTGCAAGGAACCCTTGGAATAGCAAAATACACTGTTCACATCCCTATTTCTCAGAAATGGGTGAATAGACAACTCAAATTTGTTAGTGAGGCACAACTTGAGCCATTTTGTATCTCCATTTGGGATGATTTTTTTATTTTGGTCTGTAAGCAGCGTGGGAACAAATCAACTCTCTGTTGAGTGTTTCAAATCAGCCCCATTTTTATGGAAGTCAACAATTCACTTTTCCCCCAGCAGTTTGTCTCCTTCTGGTTTTATTCATACTCAGAAATAAAGGGTCCCCAGATAACTCTCATCCTGAGTCATTTATGGAAGTGGGGTTTGACACAGCTCTCCAGATGTTCTTTGGGTTTTTTTAGCACATGGAGGAGAAAGTCTCCCAGGCAGACATTTATATGGCACCGTAAAGTGGAAAACAAGTTCTTATAACCCACTTAAAGGGAGTGGGGCATTCCCTGCATATGGGGATGCCACTCTTTCTGATAAACAAAATTACAGCTGTAGCATTCATTTTAAAACTAAGACAGGAAACAAACACCAAACAAAAAAATGCCCCACCCATTTGTAATAAATTATTCATTCTTGGCTCATTTTGATGGGTTTAAAATTAAGGAGGAAGGGAAACAAGAGCGGAAATTAGGGAATTTTAAGCTGTGAAGAGATTTCTCCTTGGGTAGGACCTGTGATCTCTGAGGGGAAAGTTGAAATTGCATGGACTCCTTGATGGAGTTATGTAAAGTTATACCTGTGACTTTGCACAGCACAACCAGTGGTGTTTGAGCAGCCCCATACAGGATCTCTGTGGTGAGAACCTGAAAAATGGGTCTCTGATTTACATTTGAAGTCTCAGGCCATGAAAAAGGTAATGAAAAAGGTTGTTGTGGTGCACGTTTTTGTGATCCAAAAAGGGAAAGGAAATCTCCCACTTCCATGTGAATTTTTGCAGCACCAGTAACAACAACAACAAAAAGAAACAAAAGAAAACAAACAAAAAAAAATTTAAAAATTTGCTTTTATGCACACACAGCACAGCAAGAGTCAATGCAATCAGACCAAATAATCAATACTTTAAAATGAAAGGCTCTTGCCAAAATCACAGAATGGGTTGCTCCAAACCCCATCCATTTTGGTCTTGGACGCCTCCAGGGATCCAGGAGCAGCCAGAGCTTCTCTGGGCAACCTGTGCTGGGGCCTCCCCTCCTCACATCCAGGAATTTCTTCCTAAAATCTAATCTAAACCTATTAAAATAGTAAAAAGGAGCCAAATATATAGCAAGTAACAACTTTTTGTCTCAGCTCAGTGGAAAGTCGTGACAGGACTTCAGGCTAAGATCTCTGGGTATCCCCCCTTGCTCTCAGTTCAGATATAAGAGTTTTGTTTCACCCTTAAAGTATTTCCTGCAAAGATTCCTGAACTCTGGATTCAAAGGGGAAGGGTCCTGTAATATCAACTGCTCCTGAAACCACTCAGAGGCGTGTACAAAGTCAGACAAAATGGGAACATGGAATGGAAATCAAGACCTTTCCAGGTCGTCGATGCTTTTCCTTTTGTCCTTGTACTCCTTCGGCATCCACAGTTTTGGCATCCGGACTCTGTACTTCTCCTCCTTCCCTCTGAGGGGAACAGACATGCAGGAATTCAGGTTTCTCCCAGCAGATCGTGTCCCCCTCCCCGGGCCTGTGATTTTCCTGTGTTTCCCCCCCGCAGCCTGCCCTGAAATGCAAACACATGCAGTGATTTACACCAGCACGCGCGGCTGCCGCAATCGTCTGGCAGCAACACACCAGGACACGCTGTTCCCATTAAAAGCAATTTTTCTGACAAGGAGCCTGCCAGGACTGGGCTGATGGTCGGGTCTGGGAGATGGAGTTTTCCTTCCTTAGGAAAAAAGATCTGATTTTTCATGTTGTTTCAGGGAGCTGCTTGCTCCTTTTCACATCTCTGGTGCTAACTGAGTAACAGTGAGGAAATATCCTGCCAAATTAAACACACACGGGGAGGGCACCTGGACTGTCTCCAGAGGACTGAATCCCAACCAGCTCATAGCTCTCAAGCACAGCATCAGGCACAGGTTTGTGCCAGGAGGAGAATCTCCTTGGGTTGAGGACAACCGCAGGACAGGGCACCCTCCTCACCTGGTCTCTTTCTGCCCCACCTCGACATCATCATACACGTTGTCCTCCTGGGAGACAGCTGCTGTCAATCAAAATGCAGGACAGAAAATGATTAGGAGATGTCACCCTGAGCCTGGCACTCCAAATAATCCATTGCAGAGGAAAATTTGGGCTGCTGCTCATCACTCAACCCAAAGGGACCAAGGAAATGCAAAAAAGAGCCTCAGGGCTCCCAAACACCCAGCACAATGAATGATGCTTGGGTTGGTTAGTTGTATTTATGGGCAGTTTTCTGCATGGGTTTGGCCATCCAGCTCCATGGATGGAGCAGGAGCAGCAGCAAAGCCCCAGCTTTGCACTGCAGCCAGCACAGGCAGAGTTCCCAACACAAGGACTTGAGTGTGTTCACTCCAACACCTCCTCAAGGCCGAGGTTGTATCGACCCCATTTATGTAAAGGATGAATTTGACCCTCCAGCAGGCAGAAATGAAGAGTTTTACAAAGAGCTGTGAGAGTGCCCTGGGCTCACACACCACTGCCAGCCTGGGAGCAGTGGTCCTGCATGGCTTGTTTCACACATTACTTTCCTGGATATCTCCAAATATGCAGGAGGAATGCTCTTTAAACCAAAACCACCCAAAAATGATCAAAACCCCCACCCTTAAATGAAACACAAATCTCTATCAAGTCCTCCAAGCCCTGCTGCCACAATACATGATTTTCAGAAAGGCACAGTGCACCATTTGCCTCTCAGAATACACACAAACCCCCAGGAGTCAGGTACAGCTATGTGCTTACCTAAATTTGGTACCGAAATGGAAACCAATCTGTGGATAGAAAAAAAGGCTTTTAGAAACAAATCTGCACATCAGCAATGCTCAAAAAGCCATGAGGAGCTGTTGCTCTGATCTTTTTCAGCCTTCTGATGTTTGCAATTTTGTAGTGGAGTTTTTCACAGATTTTCATGCAAACAAAGTAATGTTATAATTGTCTTTCTTGTTTTTCATTCCTCTCTTGAGGAGGGACAACTGATGGACTTGCAGTTTGACCAGTGTAGTTGGAGAGGTGGCAACCTCATCCTCCAATCCATGGTCATTGTCCAAAATCTAAATAAATCCAAATAGAAAAAAATAAACTTTCCTCTCTTTGTCCTGATGACTTGACTGTGTGTATGTTGTTCATTTCATGTCCTATAGTGACAAGGAGCCCCAAAGAGCTGTCAGTGATGCTGCTGAAGCGACAGAGACAGGTCGAGGTCCGTGGGCTCAATGGGACCAACAGCATTTCCCAAAATGATATCCCTTGATAAATAAGCATTTCCATCCTGACAGCGACAACAGCCATGTGTTCATCAAGCAGGAAAGTTCTACACTGCATCCAAAGAACAGCCCAAACTCCTGCTGCCCTTCCCAACAGCAAGGGGGAATTGCTGGACAGGTGGAATTTTTAGTCCGCAGTAATTCCTTCCTGTAAGTCTGCAAACATCAGGGGTTGTCCAAGACTTCAAAGGTAACAATGTCTGTAGATATCTAAGATGATTTCAGGAGCTTTAAGGGTTCTTTGAGACAGGAGGATGGCACAAAGCCTGGTGGGTCTTTGCCTGTAATGATATTTATATTTGAAGGAGCCACTGCAGGGCATCTTGTGTAAAAAGGTTCATAAGGAAAACAAACCTTTCCTGACATA
Organism: Sterrhoptilus dennistouni; assembly: GCA_013397095.1. Taxonomy (NCBI): domain Eukaryota; kingdom Metazoa; phylum Chordata; class Aves; order Passeriformes; family Zosteropidae; genus Sterrhoptilus; species Sterrhoptilus dennistouni. The sequence continues at coordinate 938,283 of VWZU01010565.1, read as the reverse complement.
AAAGAGGAAAGGTTTAACCTGGGATTTCCAAAGAAATGAGAAAAGGCAGCGTTTTCCTGGAGTTCAGGCACTGTGCATGGGGTGACAGCAGTGGAACACAGGTTCTGCACACTTGAGGAAAAGAAAATTTCCCTGGAAACTTTCTGATGGTTTTGAAAATTAGAGTACCCAAAAAGGCACTGTGGGAAATTATACAATATTCTCTGCTCTGTTAGAATGAAAACTCACTGTTAAACCTCTTCAGCAGATGCTCTTGCCAGCTTGGCTCTGAATGGAACTTGGAATAAAACCCCACATCAGCAAGGCTGTCCCTAATCCTGGCTCACAGGTCAAGGCAGCAGGTATCAACTTTCTTCATTCCCTTGTGCACCGTGTGTCATGCTGAGGTATAAGAAAGGTACCAAAGGCAGCAGAAAATCTATGAAAACCTGGAAACTCTAGGCCACATCTGCCATAGGAGCTCCTAGTGAGTTGATTGAAGCACTTTTGGCATAGGTTTCCTTACTTCTTGATCTCCTGCTCTCAAATAATTTCCAGGAGGAATGCTCAGGGTTTGAAAGGGAAAGGGGTGGGGACACCAACATTTTCTTACCTTAGGTTGTCCTTGAGCCTGAAATGGTTCAGCTTCAACTTTTCTATCTTAAACAGGTTTCCAAATCTCTTTTGTTTTTCTGTTCTGCCCAAAAGAGGAACAGGTTTTAAATTAAAAGAGACATGAGGTGCAGAGGCAGCCCCAGAGATCCTGAGGCAGGGAAAGGAAGGGCAGCAGACCCTGGACCTCAGCTCAGAAGAAGAACTTAAGTGTTAGCAGCATCATATGGATGACAGACTCACCGGGATAAGTGTCAGCACAGCAAAAGGTGCTTAATTATTAAGCCCAAGCTCATATCTTTGATTAACTTTGAACTTTTCTGTGTTAATTAAAGTTGTTCTCCTCTGACCCAACAACTAGAGGGTGATCCAGGTTTCTTTGGAGTGAAATTTCCCGAGGAAAGGGCAGCATTACCCAGAAGCATTGCAGTGACCATTAGAGGAGACATCAGGGGCACCTTCTGAGCCACCCTCCATCACCCATTTCTGCTGTATGTGTCCTTGGGGAGGACAGTCCATGGCACACACTTCTCTCTGAAGTTTATAAAGGGTTGCAAACCTACGCAGCAATTTTCTTGTAAAGTGTCTGCAAGCAACCAAGATCCTCCCCTGAGGGTCATTAACTCTGCACAAGGACCATTAAAAACCCTTTATGTGTCTCAGCACATTTAATCCTGCACGTGGGATCAATAGAGAGATCACAGAAAGGCAGGTTTGGGGATTAAGACCCTGACCTCTGGAACCTGTGAATTTGGTCCCAAAAGGTCTTGAAATTCCTTTGCAGCCCCAGCAAAGATGCACTGCTCCCTCTGTGAGTCAGCAAGAGGGTTTAATTTCTGCACCCATGTGCAGAGGGGAGAAGAAGAGGGAGGGATGTGCTTCTCAGAGGGTAGGGATGTGCATGATCCATCCGGGAACGTGCTTCCCTCTGGATGGAGAAGCTGGTGCACCCCCACCACACAACCCCCAGGGACAATTTGCAGGGAAATGACACTTCCTTCTTTTAATGACCATCCCCTGTCACCTCCAGGGGTTCAGCTTCCCCCTTTTTCCTCCCTCTCTGTCACACACACAGGCTCTACATCCACATGGAGGCCGGACTGGGATCTAGATGCAGTTTGCCAGTGCAAGCCTCCCATCCCAAAGGGAAAAGCAGAACTACAGCAACACCTTGTTATTCCTCCCATGTTGCTCCTCAGGAGAGCGAGCCACCAGCTGCACTCCAAGCAATTGTGTGCCACATATGCCTTCCCTAAAGGCTGTCTCCACTCCCCACAAAGGCAACTTTTTACTGCATGAGGGTAGGGAACCACACAAAACACAACTACACTTCATGTTACACCTCTTAATCCATTTGGGAAGCGCCAGCAATGCACAAACCCGAGGCTGCAAAACTCATTGGTTTTATAACACACCCCCTGGAAGCAAATATCCTGAGAGGCTACACAGAAAAAGGGCAGGTTGCAAGTTAGTTACAGCACATCAGGTTCTTCTCCAGCCTTCTGTGATCTCAAATGTGAGGATTTTGTCCTGTTTATACAGGGACAATTTGTCCCTCGAGTGTCACCTCTTTTGGCACAAAAAAGGTGCCAATTCTCAGCTACAGCTGAGCAACACTCTTCATCAAGAGAAAACACTCTTCATCAAGTGAGACTGTCCTGCGTGCTTGATGCAGGAAGAGGTCTGGGAGGGCAGTACTTCCAAAGGATAGAGAGGATTTTTTTTCTTTTTACAGGAATAAAAATCCCTCTCACTGCTTTGGGATTTAATTTTGGTAATGGCTTTTTGCTCCCTAAGTGTTAGCCAAAGGGGAAAGAGGGAGGAAGAAGGGAAGAAACCCACCCACACAACAACTTTTCTGCAGTTGAGTTAAGTTAAAAAAAAAAAAAGGCTTCCAGCCAGTACCTGGTATGTGAGATCAAGGCTGAATGGTCAGAATTTCAAAATACAGTCTAAGAAATTGCAACTTACTCTGGTTTTGCTGGGTTATCACCCCCAATCTCAACATCTTCGTATGTTTCCTCATTGCTGTTTCCTGAAACTTAAAACCAAGGCATGCCATTAAGACAAGCCCTGTTCAGTGGCAATAAGGTGAGGTTTGCAGGACAAACTGCATCCAGGCCTTTTACATTTTACTCTTACAGAGGCTTCAGGGCTGCTCAAATTAATTCAATGCTAGATATGGACACTGCTCCCCACTGATTTTAATGGGAATTCGGAGCAACCCAGCCAGAAGGAGACATTGTAGATGCTGAAAGTGAAACAAAACCATTCCCAGCATCTCCCAGGGACCAGCCCAGATTAAAAGCAGCTTCTGTTTGAGCTTTCCCCACTTACTGCTGTCTGAAGTGAAGGAGTTTGAGGCATCTGAGCCGTGGCTGCTGGAAGACACAAGTGTGACATTGCTGCAGGAGAGATTGTAAATGGCATTTCACAGACACAGGCACTGCAAGGTCCACACTCACAGTCTGTCCTGCAGCTCCTCAATGTCATCATAGATGTCCTCTGGTGCCTTCAGAGACTGCCAAGGGGTTTGGCCCAAGGCTGTTCCTTCTGCCTGTGGGACACCAACACCAATGCTGTGCCCTGGAAATGAGAAAGGACCTTTAGGAGCTTTTCTGAAAAACTTCTCTCAAAGAAAGCACAACTGTTGAGGGAAACACAACAAATAAGAGCCTACAGATGTATTTTTCCATTCCAGGAGTCCAGGAAAAACTCTGCTCTGAGATGTGTCAAGAAACAAAAGTGAACAATTTTCAAAGCTTTTAGCTGTAAAACTTTTAAAAGTCATAAAAATATTTTATGTTTAAAAAACTCAAAATGTCTGTCGATTTTTTTTTTTCAGTTGTGGCAGCTCTGACCCAAATCTTCCTCACCTAAAAGCATCCAAGAGATTATTCTTGGATCTCCAGAGAAGTGATTGGAGGGAAAGCTTGGCATGGTTGGTGGAAATGTTAAGATCCAAATAATGAACCAGTCCATTGGAGCACACCTTTAAATCAACACCTTGGAAAGGAGCCAAGGAGGATGAGCATCCCTGAGATGGATTTCACTGAGGGCTGGAATCAAGCCTGGGAGTTGCACCTCACGAGGTTAGAAACAGATTATTACTGGAGAACTCTTTAAGTGGCAATGTTAAAACCTTCAAATTGATTTAAGAGGGTTGGAGCAATGCAGAAATGCAGGCACACAAATAAAAGCAGGTAGTGTTTGTAAATGGACATGGGGATTGTTCAAAGCCAGGCTGGGCAGGGCTTGGAGCAGCTTGTGCTAGGGTTAGAATAATTGCTAGAATAGTGCAAAATGTCCCTGCCCATGGCAGGGGGTGGAAGGAGAGGATCTTTAAGGTCCCTCCAACCCAAACCATTCTGATTCATGCAGTAGATCTTGATGGACACAGGCACCATCTCACTATGGTCCAGCTAAAGACCAAAACTGCTGCAAAACATCCAAATTCAGCAAATTAAGAAAGCAGGCAGGGGTGGATCAAACAATTCTCCAAATCAGCCTCTCTGTTGAAGCAGGAGGCTCACCAGGAGTACTTTGGGAAAAAAAATCCCAGCAGAAATTACCTCCAGCTGTTCAAAGGTCAAGCAAACCAGCAAGATCTTTTACAGAAACAGACACCAACCAAACCAGAAAATTATTATGAGGTGATTTAAAATAATAAAAAAAAGGAGAAATACCTGAGAACCACACCAATAAAAATAACCACGGTCACAGTCAATTTACACTTTCTCCTTCACACTCCTGGTCTGTCCACAGAGCCCAACAGAGCTACTTTTCTCTCTTTCATCTTTGAAATGCTGCCATATCACACCAGTGCCTTGCAGAGCCTTTGCAGAACGGTGAGCCCATGAACATTTATAGCTGAAGTTGCAAACCTGTGCTTACAGAGGGGATGGGATTTGGTTTAATTGTGCAGCTGAGGTGCCTGTCAGCAGCTCTGGTCTCTGCCTCAGAGTATCCTGAGAGAAGGTCTCGGGTTGGTTTTCTCACCCGAGATTCAGGTTGTTTAAAGTCCTTGCCCTCTAAAAGCCCCGAGTTGCGTTGGTACAAAGAAGTGGAGTCTTCAAGGCCTTGTTTTCTCAAGTTTCTCAAGTTGTTTATTATTTGATATCACAGAGTTTTTCTCCGCTCCCAGCCGAGGTCCGGACAGTGGCTGGGACACGAGGCGACTCCCCACCAATGGGACGTCACCTTACATTTATACAGATAGCTACGTGTAGGTTATTTACTATTTTGTACCAATGCCCAGTGCTTACACTAAAAGGGTCACTTCTGCTTTGACCCAATCCACTCTAACTACCTTATATCATCACCACCCCAGAAGATGGAGGACGAGGAAGAAGGAGAGGGACATGAGGTACCACCCAAATCCCACCATCTTGTCCCCCATTTACCTCTATTCTAAGAATCCTAAAACTACTGAATTTTGCATGTTCTACTGTGCTAAACTACTATTTTCACTTCCTGGTGATTTGCAATTCCTCTCCCAATGCTGGAAGTTTCTCCTATGGGCTAAGATCAAACACAGTGTCTTCCTGGGCTCTGTGCCAAGGTTTCCAACCCCCCTGGACCAGCTCCACACCCTCCTGTCCAGGGCTCAAATTCCCTTTCCTGGGTCCCAGGTCATCCAAAGGGATGTCCTGGACTCCAACAAGGAGCTCCAAGTCAGCCTGGAACCATGAGGGGATGGAGCAAGGAGCCATTACCCACCTCAGTGAGGGAGACTTCAGGCTCTCATCCTGCTCACGTGTATTTCCACCCCAAGCCTTAGCCAGCCCCTTTCCTGAGACTCCATAAATTACAAGGAGCAGAGGGGATGGATTTCAGCTCTCACGGATAAGGGCAATCTGCTAGAAAAACAAACACCTTGGCCCGAGTTATGCAGATGGTTAACCAACTTAGGAAGTTATTTGCACAGCCAAAATAAATGATCCAGACCAGAATGCAAACCCTCATGCAACCTTTTGCCCCGGTTTAACTGAATTGGTTCAAGAGTTGCATCCAAATTTAACATTATTTCCCATATGGAAGAGACATTTGGGCAGCAGATGGGGGCTGGGGTTTGAGGAAACACTCAGTGGTGCAATGAGATACTCACAGTGCTCTGCTCTGTCTTTTGCCAGCCCTGGTGGGATTGGATACGTCGCAGTTTGGGGGCTGGTCACATCCTGCTGCCCTTGCAGAACCTCCAGCCCACCTCTGCCATCTGCCTGGGCACGGCTGGTAGGACACATGTACTCATTTTCACCTGTCTGGGATCAAACATTTGGGTTGGTCAGTGCAGTCCTTAGGAACAGCTTTCTAATGTATATTTCTGTTTTACATCTCTGCATCCATAAGAGTATAAATTATCTGTGGGCTTAAAACTGTTTCACACCCTTCTCCATCAACCTTTCAGGGTGAAGAAGTTGAGTGATGAACAAGCAAAAGAGAAGGTGGAAACCCCTTGGGATTAAGGGCTCAAGTTTCATCAGTTTCCCAAAGAGTGGGGGGACAGAAGGAGAAGGGACATCCCAGAATAATTATTAAAATTAACCTCAAGGATACAATACCTTGAAAAATTCGTTCTCTTCCAGTTTTGTTCTTTCATGACTTGGTTTTCCCTCTTTTTCATCCTCTGTTAGAGCTCTTTCTGGGCTGAAATGTTCAGAAATAGAAATAGTAGAGATCTCAGCACACAGACAATTCAGCGAAGTCACAAACACATTGCCTTGTGACGGTGCCCAAATAAGTAGCTCATTTTCCCTCTGAATGAGGGAGATGCCCAAATGGCCACCAGTAAAGTAAGGGCAAATCCAGATTTAAAGGATATAGTGGTCACTCAGGGGGACTACAAATCATTCTTGGAAGAGAGACAGATAAATATGATTGTTTCCTCATAGCAGGAAAGGACAAAATAGATCCATTGGTGGTGGCACCTGGATCACACAATGTGCCTCTCACCACACTGCACTGAGATTTAGGAAAGAAGAAACAGCAACAGGATGCAGGACATGATACCTTTCTTTCCCAGCACCACAACATTCCCCACAAAAGTGACTCCTTTTTATCACATAACCCTTCCATCACTACCTAAAAACCCAGCCTTCAGACAGTGACCATAAACACACCACAAGGAGCTCAAAGTGTGACATTTGTAGGGTGAAATTCAGGATGGACCTTGCCTTGCCTCAGACCTAGAACCAGGTGTCCCAATTTGAGAGCCTCATAACTCTCCCTGTTTACACTGCTCAGGTTTCAGTAGGAACAGACAGTGTTTTTCACAGTCTCCCCTCCAGATATGCTTTAGAATAAAAAGAATCTTAGAAACCATGAGTGCTGGCATAAAAAAGCATCATCCACACTGTCTTGGTCATGAAATATATAGAATTTCTTTCTATTTACTGAGTGTTACAATATTCAATTCCTAACCCAAATCAGTTAGAAGAAGTTTGAGAGAGAGGAAAGGAAATTACCTGGATTTGGCAAAGGGAAAAATCTTCTGTTTCTAGAATAAAGAAGAGGAAAGCCTTCAGCCACTGTGATTTTCTCAGCAGTCAAGCTTTCATACAAGGCCTCAACTGTCAACCAGCATTTAAAGAAATATTTCTTTAGAAAGCCCAGAAGTATTTTATGTTTGGAATAGTCATCAGACTAAGGATATTTCATCTAGTCTGCAGGACAGGGAATGCACACACTGACAAACTATATAGGGATAATAAAACAGTGCTCGGGTTGGACCAGTGGAGCTACTGGTCAGCATGGAAGCTCTTACAGAAAGGAGAGCTTGCAGAGGAGGAGGAGGAGGAAGTTTTCTTAATTTAAATAAAGATTTCCCAGCCTGCCATAAAATGAGACCCCAGCCAAGCCAGAGAACCTCTCTGCAAATCACAGAGAGATAAATACGTTTGAAAAGCTGTGCTATTTTCCCAGGCAGTTTGATGGCTCTGCAAGCCAGGGCTTGAAAGTGGAGTTTGACATTTTACAAAGAGTAAAATGTCCCCTGTTTCAGCAGGGTCAGAGCTGATAGGCAGGGGGACATGGACATCTTCTGGCATGAGGTGGTGTGCGGTCTCAGCTGAGCTCAGCCAAGCTGGGTTTCTCTAGGAACAGATTTAGCAATTCCTGCCCTGTGCCATGCAGGATCCTGACTTTCCCCTGCCAGGGGAAACTGCTACCCTCTGCAGCCAGGGGGATGTGAAAAGGGTGATCTGCAGCAGAGACATCCCTGCAGCAGGGGATAAGAGCCCCTAAAGCTGTGCCTACCACATTTGTCCTTACTTGTGAGCCAGAGCTCCAAGTGTGCTGCCAAGCCAAGCAGCCTGGCTCAATTTTGCTTTTACATCTTCACAGAGGGGTTACCAGCACCAGCTCGCCCTTGGTAGGAAATTCTAGAACATTTCAGTGGATTTTCTTTTTCTCTCCAAAAATTCGCATTCTTGATATTTGGCGCTTAACACTTGGTCTATCACCAACATCCACCCAGTTGGTGTTATCACTTCCTCACATTTCTGCAGAGGAAATCAAGGGAACTGACACTTCCCACTGCTATGTTTGGGAATCTCATTAGTCTTTGTGTCCCCTCTGCAATTTCTCGTTTATTTTTTTGAGAGTCTTCACAGACAACACACAGAGAAATTCCTGGCAGACAAGAAATACAGATATTGGAAGTTTTCAAGACACTTACCTTGTGTTTTTGAGGCTCTGCCTTAGGTACTAGGAAAGATATTTATGAACAGGTATTAATTTTTAATCCATGTTAAAGTCACTCCACTTTCAGGTGCAAAACTCAGCTTCAGTTGGGGTGCTCAGCATCCAGGCACACATTCACCATGAAAATTCATCATGTCCTACATCTCCTTCCCTCTGCTATTTGAGCACTGGTTTTTAGGCTGCAGCACCCAGCCACAGCCACAATTTTCAGAGATCCATGGAATCCCAGGGGGCTGTGGCAGTTCCCCCTCCAAGGGAGTTCTTTGGCTCCTTTCCCACTGGGACAAAAAATCTGTGCACATGGCAGAAATAACCTTCCCAAAAAGAGACAACACTGGAAAATGTAACAGCAGAGCAGTGGCACCTTTGATAGAGAAAATTATACTGGGAAAAAAATATTGATGGACCTGGAAAAGTCTTGCAGTCTGTGCCTTTCTGTTCCCAAGAAGATGCTGAGGTTTGCCTCTCTATCTTTTTATTCTCATCTACATGGGTAATGTTTTATGATATTCCCCACTGAGTTTTACTGTAAGCATCATGTTACCCCCACAATTTTAACTTTTTTTGTCATTGCCCCAGAGTCCTCACACTGCACAGAGGGACAGGACAGCTCTTGTTCTCCTAGTGCAGCTGCTTTTCTCAACTACTTTTCTCAACAAGAAACTGCATTATTTCCTGTTTTAAAGGCTTTTTTTTCCCCTCAGCTAGCACGTAATTCACCTCACAGTCCTGCCTTTCAAAGTACCTTCAATGACACACAAGGTTGTGGTGTCCCCAGACTGATTCAGGTACATCGGGGTTTCTTCATAATTATTCCTCTCTTTAAGCTGAGCGCTGAGAAGATGAAAAAGAGAGAAAAGATTTTAGGCTTTTTTCCCTTCCCTTTTAGTAGTATGAAAAAAAAAATCATCTTAAGGACAAGGAAATCAAGTGCTTTGATAGTGAGCCTACAAAAAAGCAAAGTGAAATCAGGAATTCCTGGGAGAGAGAGGAGACCTGTGCAGGGCTCAGCTGAACCTTCCCCCCTGACTCCATATCCCACTGCTTGTCCTTTGGGAGGCCAGGCTGCATTTGGAGGGCTCAAAGTACACCAGGAGAACTTCCTATCAGGGTTAGAGTCTCCTGCCTAAAGCAATCCCTCAAGTAGAAACAGAACAAAAACCGAAACAAAACCCAAGGAAATGAGAGCGCAGCACTTTTCAAGCCTACTTGAAAACTGATAACAATTGAAACTGATAACAATTCCCACTTGCACTGCTTGGCACGTGGCTTCTCGTGGAAGGGAGCAAAAGGGAAAGCAGAGACAGCAGAAGGGACGTTTAAAGGTCCTTCTCCTGAGCTAATCAAGCCACACACTCCATGCCAACACCCTGAGTGGCACCTGCCAGCCACAGGAGGGAAAAGCACTCCAGCTCCACAGAGCCTCAAGTGCTGGGCTCCCCAGCACAGTTCCCATCTCCCCATCCTCCTTTTTCCTTCCCTGCTCCAGAAATTAGTGTCATTTGGGAGTAGATGCAGGGGGAAAAACCAGCATTCCTGAATTACCCAGGCGAATCTATCGGGCTTCCCCTCCACCCAGTTTTTGGCATTTTAGGAATGCACCAGGAAGCTCCAAACGCACAAGACACAGCTTGTAACACACCTGAGGGACAGGGTAAGGTGGGGAGAGAGCACCAGGAAAAACACTAGCAGGAACTTCTCTCTCCTAACTGAAAGTCTAAAAAACCTCAGGGAGGGTCTGTTTTTCCTGGAATCACTCTGCTGTCACAACTCAGCTTCGACAGAGAAAGGACTAAGGGCAAACCAGAACAAGAAACTCAAGGTGCACTCTGACAGCAGCGAAATCAGAGAAAGAAACAAGCCCTAAAGCCAAGCAGGAGGCTGTGCTGAGAGCAGGGGCTGCCCCAGCCCCTTGGTGTCCCCTGCAGCCCCCAAGGGGACATTGCCCTGCTGGCCCCACTGTGTGTTTTTCCCCACACAAGCAATCAGAGCTCAACAACAGCCAGCACAAGAAACTATGCCAGGGTCTCTAAGAGACCAGACTTCATTCCAGGTGAGGCTTCGAGGAGGGGAATTCCTGTCCCCAGACTGCTGTTATTTTGCCTTTATCAGAGTTACTTAATTAATTTCCCCCGTTATCAGACAGTTAATATTTAACAAGTGACCTACTGTAAAGACAATATCACAAGTGTTGGAGCAAGAAGAGCAGATCCTGCTGCATTACATTGCTAGAACAGCTTCTAGCTGTTGGAGGAGGTTATTTTTTGACCAGCTCTCTTCTGACAAGTGCAGGTTAAAAGTTAACACCAGCCCATGCTGGCAGGAGCACCTCATGATGTCAAGAACAACTTGTTGTGGATAGCTGGAGGAGTTGTTTGGGCACAGAAAGTATTTTAAGAATTCCCCTCTCTTTGCTGTGGTTCAGCTGTTCCATTTTCCCTTTTCACAACTATAACAGAACATGTGTATGAATATTTTCCTCCACTTTTGCTGTTCTTGTTGTACACAACCCAGGTTGCTGCACAACCACTCATGACAAGTGTAGAGGCCAGAAAAAGTCAGGATCTCCCTGCACACAAAAGAATTGTGCCTGCAGGATTTTTGAGCTGTTTCAGATAAACTCAAGTGATTTCTGACCACTACTCAAGAAAAACCTCAGTTCAGCATGTGGAGGCAGCTGAAGGGTTGGGATGGTGAGGGAGGGCAATGGCTCCTGTGCCCTGGTTGTGCTGGCTGCACAAACACAGCATCACAGAATTGTGCAGGAACACAAATCCCTTTGCTGCTGGCAAAGAAACCCCCAACACCTGCTGGTTATGCCAGGGCTTTGTTTCAGCAACAGTTTTCAAAGGCATTTCTTTTCTGAAAACACAGAACTTGAGTACACAGCAAACAGGAAGCAAAAACACACGGGGGGAGTGATGACTATGCTACTAAAGCAATAGCAGTGTTCTACTTCCCACCAGCTAAACCACACCTAAAGACACATGGATATGTTTCTCCATGAGGCTTTAAGAGCCCACAAGAGAAAGAAGGGTGAAGTTTTCTCCATTAGGAGAGGGTCACCCCAGCCAGCTTTGAGTTTGTCATGTAGGTTCACACAACCACTGAATCCTAGAATGGCTTGGGTTGGAAGGAACATTAAAGATGATCCAGTCCCAAACCCTCCCTCTCCCACAAGCAGGGACACCTTCCAATGTAGGAGCATCTGTGGACAGCAGAGAGAGGGAACTCTGCAGACCTGAGATACTCTACAAACACGTGGATTTATTGCAAGGGTCATGGGTGAAAAGGGCTTTGCCTTCAGCCACCAGCCTCGGCTGAAGGGAAGCCTCAAAGAGAGAGGGGGAGAGAGAGAGAGTATGAGGTAAGGGAGATAGCAGAGGTAAGGGAGCTAAGAGAGCTAGGGCAGGTAAGAAGGCAGGGGTCAGAGAGGTAAGAGATTGAGGACCTTGTTACAATACATTATATCTCCTTTTGTGTTGAATATTCTAATTTACAGTGACCAACCGGCGCAAGATACAAAACCTACAAACTTTGCATGCAGCCTATGAGAACTGCTATATTACCATATCATCCTATATTCTACACTCTAAAGACTACTTTTCTTATCTACTTTTTCTCTGATACCTTGGCAAAGTAGAAAGGGGCTACATCCTTAGGTCTTTTTGTTTTCTATCTCTCAACCCATCTCCAGCTAATCACTATTTTCCTGCCTGCCATGATCACATCTCAAAGCTCAGCCTTCATTTCTATTTCACTCACGAGTTTTACATCTTCAGTATTTCTTACCAGGCAATCATACCCGCAAGCCCTTCCTGTCCCATCTTTCCCAACATTCCACTAGACCAGGTTGCTCAGGATCCCATCTGACCTGCCCTTGCACACTCCCACTTCCCTGAACAACCCCTGGAGCAAGCTGCTGCCTCCAGGAGTAGGATGTTCCCTCCAGGCTGAGAAGGAAATGGGATGGGGAGATTCCCATCAGCTGTGAGCCACACCTCCCCTCTCCCCAGGCTCACCTTTCAGGGGTCAGGTAATCCTCTTCTCCAGCAGCTGCACACAAAGACACAGAGGATTAGTGCTGGAAGACAAGCCCATGGCACCCCAGAGCACATGGGAGGTGTGGCAGGGACAGCCCTTCCTGGCTGCACACAAAGGCAGGAGTGACACAGCACTGCCAGCACAAACTGGGGACGTGGCCCCGTTAATATGCCCATTATTATTTCACATTTCCATTATTTCACATTATTATGTCATTATTATTTCGCATTTCCAGGTGACAACCTTAGGCTTGCTAGAGATGGATAATACTGGGAGGGCATGGAGATGATGGCATGTAAATGTAATTAGTTACCCCCACCAGATAAATATATTTATATTAATATATTCAGAAAAGGCAAGTAGGCTACAATAGAGTAGCCAAAAAAAAAAAAAAAAAGTTTTTCAGTGAAAATTCTCTTTCCCTCTCATTTTTATCAGAGCCAGGGCACACCAATAAGCCCTGGCACTGTAAAGCCAAAGAGAGTTTAGCAGAGCCTTTCTTACAAAAGCAGCTCACTTTGAATTCATCAAAAGTCGTGCCTAAAGATCTGGCTATAATTAAGGCTGTATCTATAAAGAAACACCACTTAGCAGCTTAATAAGTGGTCCAGAATATTGTATTATGCAACATCAATAAGGTTTTATTATGGGAAACTGAACTTTTGCATTTCTTGATGTCGGAACACTTAACGACATTGCCCTTGTTGTATTTAAAACAGAAGTGGGGGGGGATTAGCAGACTATTTTCTAACAATTTTACAGTGCCTTCCCACAGTTGTGTGCTCCAGAGTTAAGGCATTTCCCATTGAAGAGGAGTGATAAAGATCAGCCCAGCTCACAGGCAGCTGCTGCTGCTTTACAGCCAGCTGTAAACTGCTCTCAGCACGGGTTTCTGAGCATGGGATGGCGTCCAGCCTGGAAAACCAGATCCCTTTTCCAGATCAAGAGCTAAAATCAGCCCCACTGAAACTGCTGGGCTCCTGTTAATGTTTGGGGAAGAAGTTATAAACAAGTAACAAAGCCTGATTTCTGTGCGCTGGAAATCGCGGCTTTACAGACGACGATAAACTGCACATTTTAATTCATTTTCTATAGAACAGACCTGCAGGGGAAAAAAAAGACTAAATATCTCTTACTTGTTTCATTTCCTCTGTGGACCAAAATCACGGTGCTTTGGAGAGCACTGAGATCAACCTTTGGGGGTCTTGGAGGTTTCCGAGGGGCAGAACCTAGGGATTCAGCTGAGCAGAGAGGTTTAATCCTTGGCCACTTGCTCCCAGGGCTGTAAGACCATTTTCTTGCTCCAGGCTGGCAGAAGGGAGGTTCTGATTCTGCTCCAGAGAAGCACAAGGACAGGCAGCAATTAGCCCTGATTTAAGTAAAAATCCATGTAGGATCATTAGTTGTAATGCTGACATTTCTAACCAGCTCTGCCTCCTCCCAGTTTCAGCATCCCCATCACACAGCAGGTCTCTCACCAGAACAAATGGAAATGTCCATTTTTCCAGATTTTTACCACATGAGCCATGCTGGGCTCTCCACAGCTCCCTTCCTCTGGATTATAAAATACCAGCCCAATTTTCTGTGCTGATAACAGCTTAATCCGCCAGGATTTAGGGCTCTGGGTGTTTGCAGTGCTCAGTCCAGGTGAGGTGGCTTTCCAGGGTAAACAAAGACTTAAGGTTTTCAGTGCCCTGTCACGTCAGCAAGGGGAACTTCACAGTTTCCCAGCACCAGTTTCTCTAAGAAATATCTTCTCAGATCTTGAATATGACCTTTTGCAAAGCTGGGAGGGTGCGAGGGGGAGGGGGGGTGTGGGGAAGGAGAATTCAGGTTTAAGCTCTTTTAATTAGAATTAAACTGTCTTTGCAGAACAGCCAAGCCTTTCACATCTGTGTGAAGTCACATTTACCTCGGGATTGCAAACAGCCAAAGCACACCACAGCTAAAATAGTCTCCTGTCCTCAGTTTTCATTCTACTCTCAAAATCTGGACAATTTTTTAGAGTGAGGTTTTTTTTTTTTTTAAAAAGTTGGAATGGGGACTCCTCCCCTAACCCAAGTGGAGCAGCAGTTTGAGACCCATTTCTTATCTCCAGGACCTCCACAGCAAGAACAGAGCATGCCAATGGGCCAGTTTGCCCTCTGGTTTGAGGATCCCAAACTTTTGGAACTTTTCCCTCCTGCTGCTGTATCCTGCATTCCCAAATCACCTATAGACTCCTATATTTATATATTCAGTGTTAAGACTATACCCCACCATACCTTCCTGGTGCTGAGGTGGCTCTCTTGGTGCACGATGACCCGACTGGCAGGGCTCAGATGCCACCACACCCTCAGCACCTGCTCCAGCACACCTCCTGTGTCCTCTGGGAGCCTGAGAAGGAGCTACCCCACCTCTGTGCAGAGCATCCTTCCTCTGGGAATGCCAGTCCAGCACAGGGGAGCTCCCAGAGGGTGGAATCCTGTCCCTGCCTGATGCAGCAGGAGCTGGGTTTGCCGCCTGCGGGGCTGGGACTCTTGGGCTTGTTTTCTCCTTGGAGGATAAAGTCTCTTCCCAGATCTGCAGGATGTGCTGGAAAGAATCCTGGAGAGAAGGGTCCTCTGGAGTTGTTTGGCTTGATCCTTGCTGGTCAGTGCCATGGGATAGGAGAGGCTTTTCTGGGCTGCTCTTGGGACAACTCAGCCCTTTCTCAGAGGCGCTGCCCTTGTGCTCTTTGTTGTGCCCCGTCCAACCCTGAGGCTGTGCCAGGGGCTTGTGCTGGGTGAGCACAGGGGGCTGGGAGGTGGGATAGGCAGGTTTGGACTCTTTCACTTCTCTCTTAGTCAGGGGCAGAGGGCTGGATGTGGTGCTCCCTGCAGAGCCAGGCTTGGGGCCGATCTCCGTGGGAGGTTTCTGCAGCAGCTTGTTGGCCAAGTTGGAGTCATTCTGAAATTTTGCTCGGAGGGCTTTGAAGTCAGTCACACCTTCCTGGGTGAGGGGAGAGAGAAGAGCACAGAACAGCTGCTTACAGAGGGGGCAACAGGCAATTCAAACAATCATACTGTTTTCAGAGAGGAACAGGCTGCACGCTCAGCCTTGGTCACCAAGGATATGCCGATCCTGGTGAAAATTTAAAATCAGCAGAGGAGAATTTGCTCTTTCAAAGGAAACTCCAAAGGCTCACAAATCACTTCTGGTGAAGACAAAAGAGATGAAAATGGGAGGGAAATGCAGGAGCACAGCAAGAAAACCAAGCAGGACCAGCGTGACTGGGGAAATGCCTCCTCCTCAATGTCACCCAGTGATGGAGAATTTCTCTCACAGGGATCTGGCAAACACTGAAGTGAATGTTAGAGCTTTCCTGGCAGAGGTGCTGCAATGCTGTTTATGCACCTGCTGGGTATGAAAGCTGCACTTTATTTTCAGTACACAAGCACCAAAGAGGGGAGAGGCCAGTGCTGTTCCAGACATGCCCAGTCCATCCCCATCCTCCTTTGAGAAAACTCCACCATAAGAAGAGAAGAAAAGAAGCTTGGTGCTGCTTGGTCCTAATGACCCCTGGGGCAAAATGCTCTTCCTCCATGATGCTGGCTCAGCTCAGAGTCCCCAAGACTCTTTGGATGCTTGTCCCCTTGCCTTTAATGCCACTCCAGGAAGCAGAGTATACATAACCCAAACACATGCCACACAGAGACACCAAGAACATCTCCCAGTGCAGTGATGGATACTGGCCACGACACTCAATTCCTCTCCCACACAATGACCAGACCCCAGGTTCTTGAAGAAAAGGAGAAAATCAGTGACAGTGCAGTTTAAAAGGGCACTTAAAGAACATTTTGTTTCAGTCCCTCACTCCCCTGCGTCCCACTATCCCACCCTGGAGAAAAGGGACCACAGTTTTTGCCTGCAGTGCCGTGGCCTAAATTCAGCCCTGAACTGAACTAGGGAGAAAATATGAAGAAAAATTTATGAGCTACTTAAGTCCTTGAACTGCTCTATAACTTTTTATATGCCATGATTACATTAGGTGCTCTGCTCTGGCAGCTTAGTTCAGTGCAAGGCTTCACGAGAACCTGTCTAATGAGGAAATTGGAAAAAATTATCTAGGACAGAACTTCGTTATTCTGAAAAAAGCCCCAGCCTTAAGTGTTAAGACAGAACAGATGAATAGCATACTGAGGTTTTATTGCATTTAATTGCACGATTTATTAAACACTGACAATTTCTCTTGAATAACCCCTTTCACTGACTTTATTACTTTCACAGGGTAGTACATGATGTAAAGAAGCGGCCCTTGGGGGAGAGGTTTGAATTGCTCCAATTATATTTCATATTAGTGGTCAGCAGCCTGATGCAGTGTGAGCTGCCCAGACAGGCTAATCTAGCGGTGAGCCAAGGGAATGGGAGCTTCCAGAGGCACACAGAGGATGAATCAGATTTTTTTTGAGAAAAAAAATTAGAAAAAAAATCCCACATGCACCCGATCCCTCCAGCGATGCCAGACAGGAAATAAAGCAGTGAGGTGCCCTAATGCAATTGCAGGGAGCTGCTGCACATGCTGCAGCAGTGGTTGAAGAGTTCAGCGCTGTTTACCTCCCCTTGATGATTTTCTTTATTGGAGAAAGCAGTTCCTCATCAGCGCCCTCAGAGACAAAGAAAAGAGAAAGGAAAAAAAATACCTGCTTGTCTCAGGGTGCCCCAGGCGAGGCAGACACAGGGTTTTTGGTCAGGCCTCTCCCTGGCACTGGCTGTGACAGAAATGGGCTGTGACAGTCATGAGCTTGGCACTAAGTTTAATTAAAGTGGGGTGGATATGAGCTTTCCTTTCCCACCCTTAAATTGTTACTCTTCTTGCCTTGAAACAACTGATTTGCCTAATTGAGAGGGAGATTGTCTGTGCTCAATGCACTCCCAGTGCCCCTCACTAGGACATGGTTCCCCCCCGGAGTGCAGCCCTATGGGATGCTCATGGGAAGGAGGGACAAGTACAGCCCCAGTCAAATACAGAGAACTGCTGGGCTGGATGGGATTAAACTCCACCCCATGGCCACCTCCTGCACACCCACACCCAGCTGGACCATCCATCCCTCCCCAAAAAGCTCCTGTAAATGCTGTTTCCTTGCATAGGGCTTAGCCAGACCCTCCAAGGTGCAGTGAGTTCTCCTGGTCTCTGCAGGGATGATTCTCCATCACAGCTGGGTCTGTTTCAAACCACAAACCCATCCAAGCAGCTCTCCTGTTCCATCCAGGCATCTTCAGCTGGCCCAGGGAGATGCTCAGCCTAAACACAGAGCTGTGCAGGTCATATGTGGTGTCCCAGGGAGGGCTCAGGTCCCCAGAAAATCAGAGCAGCTGACAGGCAGGGAGAATACTCCCGTAAATTTAAAGGCCTGCCAAAAGCTCACAATGTGTATTACAGCTACATCTGGCCAAATAATTGACTGTGAATAATACTACATTTGGCAAAAGCCCACGCAGGATGAGAGGGGAAGAGAGAAAAAAGGAAACAAACTTCCACTGGCCGGAAAGCTGGGAGCATTAAGGAGTCAGGGGACAGAAGCATTACAGAGTCAGGGGGCAGAGAAACTTTCCATATTTTCTCCCTATAAATAAAATGCTCCTCTAACACCAAGATCAGTCTAGGAAGCAGAATAAAGCTCAGCCTAAGCCTATGATAAAGGTGCCTTGTAGAAGGAGCACCAGCAGGAGGTTTGTGCTGATACCTTGGACTAGCCAAAAGGAATCTGAATTACAGAATTCCAGAATGGTTTGGATTGTAATGGACTTTAAAGATCAAATTGTTCCAACCCCCTGCCATGAGCAGGGACACTGACCAAGTTCCTCATAGCCCCATCCAATCTGGCCTTGGACACTTCCAGGGATAGGGCAGCCCCAGCTTCTCTGGGCAATCTGTGCCAGGGCCTCCCCACAATCTACATGAAGAATTTATTCCTAATATCTGATCTAACCCTGTCCTCTTTCAGTTTGAAGCCATTGCCCCTTATCCTGTCATTCCAGGGCTTTGTCAAAAGTCTCTTTCCAGCTCCCCTGTAGCCCCTTCAAGTACTGAAATGCTGCAATAAGGTCACCCCAAAATCTTATCTTCTTAATTAATTACCTAAATCAAACTAATTCTCATTAGTTTCCTGAAGTTGCTTTTCTAAAATGAATCAACACAGGAAGATAAACCCCCATTCAAGACATGGCACGTCAGAGAGCTGAGAGGAAGCACTGCCTGTTCCCCTCTTGGAATTTTTCTGGTTTACTCCATTCTTTATCTCGATTCCCAGGGGAGCTCTGGTGGGTAAATGTTTAATCTGTGCTGCCCTCTGCCCTGGCGTGGGACTTGGCTGGAGCCAAGCCCAGGCACCCCGGGCAGGCTGCAGATATCATCAACTCATTAACCCGACAAAAGAAATAAATATTCGTAAAACTTATTCTCCCAAAATAAATAAATTAATAAAACGCAACTCTACTTTCGGTTACAGTAAGAGGCACAACTGCAGCTCGTGTCAGAGTGAGGGGGAAGAAAGCAGGGGCTGTTTTGGGGCAGCAAAGCAGTGTCTGTGTGTTCTGCACACACAGAGCAGGAGCACCTCACTCCCGAGATAAACTGCTCCCGGCACTCCATGGAAAAAAAACAACCCCAAGCTCTGAACCAGCAGCAGAAAAACAAGCAGAAATCCTTCCCCAGGTGCAGAAGAGACAACCCCAGCAGTTACCAGGTCCATCCCTCGCTGCTCCAGCGGCTCAGCCCGGCATGTTCCGTGTCCCAGTGCCCGTCCCTGAGCCCGTCCAGGCGGAGCCAGCCCTGAACGCACCTGGGCTGAGGCTGACTCTGCCCCCGGGGCGGGGAGAGCCTCACCTGGGCAGGGCTCAACCCGCCCCGCCGCTCCCTGAGAATTCCCGCTAATGTCAGCACCGTGACAGCCTTGGGGTGGGACAGGGAAAGGGATGGGAAAGGTTGGAAAGGGATGGGAAAGGGAGAGATCAGGTTTGGTTTGTTTTCTAAGGGAAAGAATGGTCCTTGCCCTCACAGCACCATATGTGTCCATGTGATGTCCATATAAACTCCCCATGGAGGTTTATAGAATCTTGGAGTGGTTTGGGTAAGAAGGGACTGTAAAGATTGTCCAGTTCCAACTCTCCCAGCATGTTCTCAGGTCCCTTCTCACACCTGGGACAAGCAAAACTGAGGGGAGATGAGGATCCCCACAATGTCCAGCAGTAATTCTTACCCCAAATTTTAGGTGACAACCACCCTCCTGTACCAACCCACCCCACAGCAATGCCAGAGACCTCGGAGTGATTAAACCAGACATTTCCCCAGAGGAACCAAGTGTTTCCTTCATCAGCCATCCTTGCTGCAGCTCACACACACTCCCTGCTGAAGCAGCTCCTCTCCATGGAGTGCTGTTCCTCAGGGTCCTAAGGACAGGCCAGTTAAATTAAGGCAAACAAGGCTTCTCCTATCACTGGGTATTTCTGCCCTGGAGAACAGACTGAAGCTGAGTGTCTGTCCAAACACTGAGCCCATGTTTTTACAGAGAATGTCTCCCAGGAAAAGCAAGGCTGGTTGGTTTAGCAAGAAGAGAGCTGAGAGCCCCAGGACTTCCTTTTTCCCTCTGTAACTGGTCAAATATTATTTCATCTCTCTCTTCAGGAGTGCTTGGTGTTTTCCTTGGAGCAGGGACAGCTGCTGCACAGAGTCTGAGTGCTGGTGGCATCCAGAGGTGGCTGTTGATGGGGTTTGGGAGGGCAGGGAGCCACAGGCAGCCTGAGCGATGCTCATGAGCTGACCCTAATCCCACACACCAAGACTCAGCCCCTCTCCTATAGATCATTCCCAATAAGATGCCTGGAAAAGAAATGATGAAGAGACCTAAAAAATCATCCAACCCCCTGCCATGGGCAGGGACACCTTTCACTATCCCAGGTTGCTCCAAGCCCCATCCAACCTGGCCTTGGACACTTCCATTGATCCAGGGACCTGTGCCAGGGCCTCACCACTTTACAGTGAAGATTTATTTTCCTAATCTCTGCCCTAATAAACCTGCCCTCATTCAGTTTGAAGTCATTCCCCTCTGTCCTAGCCCCCTCTGCATTGACCAAATCCTTGCCCTGAGCATCCCTGCTGCCTTCAGGAACTGACCCTGCCTTCCAGAGCCAAAGGTGAGGGGAGCTGAAAAACAACAGTGAGGGAAACTTGGGGAAAAAGAAAAAGGCTGATTTGTCAGAGACATGACTGGAAGCATGAGTCTGGCTCCTCACCACATGAAAAGCCCTGCTGCTGCTGCGTGGAGGTCTCAGAGAAGAAAGGGGGATCCTGCCGAGCTGGAAGCTGGCAGGGAAGTCTCCCAGGCCAGTGATGGAGTCTCAGCACGATGGGAATCAATGCCAGCTTTGTGTACAGGTAGCTGGGGAGGATTTATGACCCGCCCAGTGGTGTGAACACAGAGCATGAATTAAAGCACTGTTGGAGAATCAGGAGGTTCTGACTTCAGAGCTGCAGTCCCGAGGAAAAGGACAGGGTAGGTTCCTCTAGATGCATTCTAAAATTAAAGTAAAATGCCAGAAGTTTCTTTAAAGCATGCATTTTGTGAGTGCTAGCCTCATTAGCCCCACCAGGGCTGCCATAAATCACACTGGGCTACAACAACTGCACAAGGAGCACGGGGCAGCCACGGTGCTGTAAACATCAAACACTGCACAAGCAGAAGCCAAATCCTTTTTTGATGTCCCAGCAAAATAGAGCGACCTCCTCCTTCGGGCAGGAGCTTGAGGTTTGCTCTGGGGTTGCATCTCAGAGGCACCAACCCAGAATGGGAATTCCCATGCACAGCCCCAGTGGGAATAACCCAAATAAACCCAAACACCACGACTGAGAGCAGCAGCCCCAAACACCCCCTGCACAGGCACAGCCTCCCCAGAACAAACCATTTCAGCCAACCTGGCCTTGGACACTTCCATTGATCCAGGGACCTTTTTTGGGTTTTTTTTGTTTGTTTTTTTTTTTTTTTCCCTGCAGTGAAGCATTTAGTACATTATGTTGTTGCATCAATCTGAGGGCTGCAAGCACAACATCCAGCTGACTTATTTTTCCCTGAATTATTCCTTTCAGCTACTTAGTGGGGTGGTGGAGTTTGTATATAAACCTGTTATAGAGATTTGGGATTTTTTTTTCAACTTTTTTTAACCCTTTTTGGATTTTCCAGAGGTGCTACTAGAAGCCAAGAACAACAACAGATCTTGGGAATATGCTTTATTCTTAATATTTCAGCTTTTTAGAAAGGTAGGGCAGTGTGACTGGTGAAGATGAGACAAATTTTGGGGCAATCCAGTTTTTTTGGGAAGACAACAAGATTTAGGTAATTGCCCATGACATAACTGGTGATAACTTTAACCCAGTGACAAGATATTTTAGATTGGGGGTGGCCTGACAAGTTGTTTTCCTTTGTCACAAAAAACCCCTGTGGCCCAACACATGGGACAGCATTGGGAAAAGGCAGTAGGGTCCAGATCTCTGAAAAAAAAACAACAAAAGCCCCCAAAATGGGGGGAAATGGAAAGCAGGGCACAGCCTTGTGCTAGGGAAGGATTTGGCTGGGGTTTAATGCCCTGTTCTGTTCCCAGGAGGGTCAGGACACTCCTCCCAGCCTGGCTCCCTGCACATCTCATGGAATTCTAGAATGGTTTGGATTGGAATGGACGCTAAAATCATCAAATTCCCACTCCACGGGCAGGGACGAGGATGGCTGGGATCTCACCCTTCTCCTGCCAGGAGGTGATATCCTGGTTTTCCAGCAGAGGGGGAAATAGGATCGCTTGTTCCACCACCGAGCTGCTTGCTCTGTCTTTCTTTCCTGGCAGGAACGAGGGATTTAGGAAAACGCAGTGTTATTATTGATCCTTGCATTCCAAAAGCCAACACTCGCTGCGGCTGGACAGGACAAGAGTTGTTTAGAAGCCCATGGAGGTACCCACACAGCTCCATCAAAAGTTTTAAGATCAGCCTCATCAAAGCGTTGTAGGACTCAAGAAAATGAATTTAAAAACTTCGCAAAGTGCCAGGTGTTTTATCTGTCCAAGCCACATGGTTGTCTCTGCAGTATGGCCCTGACCCCACGATTAAGGGTGGTCAGGGCCATGCATTAATATATATTAATATATATTATATCACACATATATTTAATATATTAATATATATTATATTATATAACATNTATTATATATAATATGGCCCTTGAGTGTTTAAAGCTAGGTGTTTACTCTGGTGGAAGATCCCTCATCAGAGCAGTTCGTTGGGTTCAGTGGCACGAAGTGAGGACTGGTAGGTGACTCTGGTCATCTTCTGTCCCTTGGGTGGACTTTTCCCACATCTCTCCACTGAGCCAGTCTCAGTAACTGAGAGACAAACTCAGTGTTGCATGGAGAATTTAAGCTGGGGATGCAAACCAGGTGTACCTGATGAACTGGGGTGCAGCAGAGGTGTGCAGGGGAAAAGGGTGGTGGTGAGAGGCTGGTGAGAGGAATGACAGACTTGTCTTTACAAACAAACTCTGTGTCTGCTGGTAGATAAAACCAGCCCTGAGAGATCAAAGAAACAATGAGAAGGATTCCCACTGATTGATGAATGGAAAAGAAGATATTTGCCTTTACAAACAAACTGTAGGTTTGCTGATAAATGAAATTGCACATTGAAAGATGAAAGAAACAATGGGAAAACCCATAAATTCCATAAGAATGGAAAATTTAAAGGGGGGATATACATTAAAGGGGAATATTAAGGATTAGGCACTGATTAGGGAGTCTGTACCTATCAAGTACCTCAGCCAATGGGGAAAGAGGGAGGGAAATGTGCCCAGGAAATTGGGATAAATAGGAGGCTGCATCCTCCAAAAATCTGAGAGACCCCAGGGGAAATGCCCCATGGCCTCTCCCTTTACTTAATAAACTCCTCTGTCTCCTTTTTGGACATAAACCTCTGGTGTTGGTGGATTAATTTTCCCAACACTGGGCAGCAGCATTTGCTGTCCCCTCTCTGACACCTGCTGAGCAGGGCCAGGCACAGCCTGCAGCAGCCTCTCCCTGCTGGAATGCAGCTTTCCAGACTGCAGGAACAGCATCACAGCACCTGCAGGGTGAACTGCACCAAACATCTCCTCCTTCTACTCAGGTCTCCTGCCTGCTCCACAATATGAAGCCATTTCTGAATCTAAATCCTTCTCTTGGTGATGTCTGTGCTGGGATTCTGATTTTTGAAGTTCAGGGATGAAGACCTCATGGCTTCCTTGGCAAAACAGAAGTTCTTTCACCCAGCTGCTCTGCAGAGAGAGAGAGAGAGCGGATGAGCTGAGAAAAGCCCCTGTGTGCTGGAAAAACAAGTGTGAAACAGCAAACTTTTTAAGGGCAGAGCTCCAACTGCAAGGCACAGCTTCTTGATCTTACCACAGCCCTGTATAACCTTTGCACATTGCAACAATCTCTGTATTGTTAAAAAAAAAAAAATCCCCAGCACCCCTGAACAAAAGGCTTGTCTGCTCTGTCCTTCTCCCTGGTGAACCAGGAGAGAGCAGACAGGACATGGCAGGTGTCAGCCACATCAAACTTTGTGGGCAGGATGGCTTGAGCAGAATAAAAGAGAACAGGCCTCTCTGCCTTAAGGTGTTCATGGTCTTTAAGTAGGAACAAAATTCAGATTTAAAGTACTGAGTGAATAATATACTACCAAAAATAAAAATAGAATATTAGAATTTTTAAAAGGATTAATTTTTTTAACATAACTGCATCCCCTGCAGCAAAAAGCTATATGAATACACTAAAAATAAAAATCCAGATAGGAAGAAATGCAAATTGCTGGATGACAATAACATAATGGATATGTTATATCCAGTATAACTTCACCCTGGGGCTAGGCTTGTGCAGCCAGCCACGTTTCCCAGAGGCTGCTCAGGTGATACCTGAAAGATCAACGCACTCTTCAGGCAGAAATTAATTCCCTTTGCTGGGCCAAACACATTTCAAGTGGAGACTTTTTTGAAGTGGAACAAAATCCTGTGTTGCTATCACGGAGTTTGTTTACACTGAGTTAATCTGCCCCGATTTTAGATAGGTAAGAGTTGTGAGTGAGGAATTGTGTGTCTTTTAATTAAAAAAGGTTCTGCAGTGTCAGGGAGAAGAGCTCTGTGGTGGGAAGAGTCACAAAGTGATGATGTGAGCTCACTGCCCACCCCAGCCTGCCCTTTTTCCATCCTCCTGAAGGTGACTGCATCACCATGGCCAGCACTGCAAGCCAGAGGTCCAGAATTTAATTCAGGTTTGGAGTGAAGGATCCAACACAAACACTTGAGACACATTCAATTCAAAAGGTTCTAAATGGAACCATAGGTTTTATATCTATATATATCTCACTTTTGGAACATAACACCTCTGAGAAAGGTTCTTTAATTTCACCTCCAGCATGGAGTGCCTTGCTGGCTGCTTAAATCTCTCCTGCACGCCTCTCCCCCAGACGACCTCACCTATCAGTGAGAAATTGGTGTTGTGCCTGATTGCACAAACCTGCCCAGCCTTTTACCTGGGAGATGTGCCACAAACAACTTCTATTATATATAGGGGGGCTGTTTCTGATGCTGCTATCAGGAAAAAAAAAAAAGATTTAATGCTTCGACAGCCTTGCTCAAATGCTGAGGAGGCACTTGGCTGTACAAAACAACCATTTGTATCACAGGACAGCCCAGGTAGGGATGGAAACCAGTGGGGTGCATCCCCACCAGACCTCTATAAGCATGGCCAGAACCTTTTCATGTCCTTCTGCCTTACCAGCCACCTGCAGAGAGGCTGTGATGTGCAACAGGGAGGTGATGAGGGGGATTGCCTCAGGCCAGTTACATTTCCCTACTTTTTCTCTCAGGCAAAAGCAATTTAGGTTTAATAGTATATTAAAAAAATATTAAACCCCTTATTGGAGTTCTTATAGCACAGGCAAAGAGAGGAGAAGGACTTTCTGAGCCCATCTGCAGTGCATTAGTAGGTGAAGGACTGCATTAAGGTACTCCCCAAGGTCACACAAGGGCACTGCTCATTTCATCTCAATTCTGAGTTTACCCCCGTGCTACATTTCTTGATGTTTAGCAAAGACAAGCCCCAGGGTCACTCTGAACTTTAATTACATGAAAATAACTTGCTAAGAGCTCCTTTTATTTTGATAATTTACAATGCCAGCTATTGAAATGAGCTTTGCAATTGATTTGGGAAATACACAAAATGACACTTCCAGCCCTGCCTTTTGTGGACACAGGACAATTCACTGTCTATTTAACAGCTATAATAGCCCAAGACCAGGCTTTCCTACAATAATTACACTTTCTCTTGAATTTATTGAGGTTCAAACTTCCAGCTGTCTGCTGGGAACACTTCATTTATGCACGAAGCAGCTCAGCCTGCTTATGCAGAAGAAAAAGCAGGGAGAAACAGGCACTTGTTTGAACACACAACTCTCCATATATCTCTTACTCCTTTTTTAACTGACATCTAATGAAGATACAGATTCCTTGTGCATTTTTGTGCCTGCCCAGGGCCCTTAGGGGCACTTTGGAGGTTGGGAAAGCTTGAAGAAACAGCTATGAGGCAACTTGGGCTGCGACCAAGCGTTTCTCCCATGGGCATTTTTATTTTCTTTTAACATGACAGAACTAAATATTGTCATCTTGTGACCATTATCTTAATAATAAATAACCTGTGGTGTTCTTGCTTTCTGTGGTGTTGTGCACATCCACTCAGATGCCACCCAGCTAAAGGCATTAGAGCTGCCACGAGCAGATGGGTTTGCACAAGGTATGGCCACAACAGCTTCAGGTGTAGAGGATGTTTTCCTCCTCCCAAATCACTTTAGAGAACAAGGAATTTGATTTTCACATTGCAGTGGCCATGTAGGGCCATCCAAAAGCCAGGTGATAACTCACATCAGCTTTAGAGGTGGGAAACTGCCTCGTGGGGCTAGCGAGGGCAGGGAGCTGAACTGACATTTCCTTCATGTATCTGGAAGGTACACATTCCTCCTAACACAATTTTGTGCTAATCTTCAATTTGCTGTACTGGGGAGCTTTTCCCTGGTCAGCAACCAGACACATCAAAATTACAGTGAAGTCACTGTGGGAAATAACACGAGTTTCCTCCTCCTTCAAATTAAAAGAGGGCGCAGGGTGGGTAAGAAACACATTGCTGCAACAGGACTTGATTGACTTTAATGTGGAAACAGTTGCACAGTTTAATATATTTCCTTGCCAGAAAACTGGGAATTTGTTTCCAAAAGGGCAAAGGCCTCTGGGATGTGTCCTGATTCTTTGTGATTCGATCTGTGCTGCTGTCAATGATTTACTGCAGCATTTCGGAGCCTGGTGGGCTCCCTGCTCCTTCCAGCAGTCCTAAAAAACTTAAAAGCTTTGGTTTGCAGCTGATCTCTAGCAAACATTTACATATGGCAAAGCAATGTGGTGGGGCCTGGCTCAGCTCTGTGCCTTGATCCTGTCTCTGTACTCACTGGCTTTAACACCAGCCCAGGCCACGGAATGCACGGAGCTCCAGGCATTGCCTTCCCACAGGTAAGTCTGTTCCCTTCCCCAGATTTCCATACAGGAATTTTACCAGCACGTCAATCAGCCCATCATTTTTGTCCTGACTTGAGGTATGTGCACAAAGCTACCAGGAGAAAAAAAAATAAAAATTAAAAATTGGCAGCTGTCCAAAGCCCAAACCTGGCATTGTAATTCCTTCTTAAAGGAACTGTTTGCACAATGGTTTTCCTTTTACAGCTGACTATTAAGCCTTCTTAAACTCCCTTACTGAAATTACCAGGCTGGGTTTGGGCACTTGAAATGAATTCTCTATACAGGATGATTTATGAGTTAATATTTTTCATATTCTTTTGCATTATAATTATTTTACACTCTACAACACAAAGCCAACAAGTGCATGTGAATAACCCAGTTTTCAGTCCAAGCCAGATCCTCATACCTCAGGTTTGTTTTTTTCTCCCATGGACAATATTATTAACCTATCTGAGTGTCACTTGGGCTTTGAAGGAAAGGAATAAACAAGTTACATTTTTTCCAAAGCTACAGTGTCATGATGGGGAAATGGGTGGATTTATTTTTTTTTTCTACAGCTATTAATTTCAAGCCTGTTGTAAAGGCAAATATGATTTAGGAGGATCAAAAAAAGGTATCAGTGATAATTGGAACATGGAGACAAGGAGAAGGCAGAAAGGAAAAAAAAACTGTGGTAGTGATACACTTAATTATGAAGGCTTATTCCGATAATCCCTTTTGAAAATGAACAAAGACGAGATTTTTGATGTTTGATGAACTTATCAAACAAGGCAGAATAATGAAGAGGTAAATGTAAAATCCAATCGAAGGTGAGCCAATTAAGTACTTTGCGAAGTGCTGAAGGATGCAGCCCACAAATCCCCTCCTGTCAGAGCAAAAAGGCATCAATACCTGCGTGTCCTCCAGCTCTGGGCTCATCTGCAGGTTCCTGGGTTTCCATCTCACACAGGAATCTGCACCCACAGCCTCCCTCACTGAGCTGCTGTGGCTTTCATTTAGTAAATCTCTCTCTTCCCAGGCCTCTGATGAATCCCCCATGAGTTATATACCTCTGCTAATTATCAATATTTCCCTTAGGACTGCAGTCTTGGAAGTAAAACAGACTGCTCATTAGTTAATCACCAAAATAATAATAAAAATAAAAATAATGTTCTGGCTCAGAATAAACCCTCAAAATGCTTTGAAGGCTGTGGAAAACGCAGGGTTGTATTTGCATGCCACAGATTGCTCTTCAAGACAAAGAAATGGCTTGTACAAATGAAGGTTTTAGGAGTGGAGACAGAACTAGACATTGTAATGAGTGGGCTGGGAGGCAGGAGAAGTATTTTCTGGCTGTTGTGTAGTGATATTCAGAGTATGTGCAGAGAGTCTGATCCAACAGCCACTACAATACCTCACCTTTGCCCTTTTCTTCTTATAATATTCCTTTAGTTATCTTCTTCTTCTCAGAATTTGTGTATTTTGCTTTAGAAATACTCAACTAACAGATTCCTAGTCAAGGTGTTTTGTGCCTTGTTCTCTCAGCACTTCTGGTGCAGCCATTCCCAGCCTCCCACAAAGCCCATGGAAACCAGGATCTGATCTCACACTCGCCAGGAAAAATCCTGACCATGAGTTCACCCTGGTGTAAAGAAAGTGACATCAAAACAGGCTCAGTAGTGATAAACATCCCAGCTCCTGGAGATTGTGATGTGCTTCTGAAAAGAAAGGCAAAAAAATAGCTTTTCTTTAAAACTTGTCCCTTCACGACATTACTTCTGTTTACTAAGGGTGGTTGATCATATATATATATATATATGTTTAATTGCAATCTACCTATTGGAAAGGGCAAAGATATCTTGGAAGAACAAGAATCCCAAGAAAAAATCTCCAGGTACTGCACCTGCAGGCCCTACTCAATTCTGATGATGAATACTTCGATGGGACATCTTGGGATGCTTCCCATTTCCTACAAACCAGCTTCCTGGTGGAAAAACACACACACAGAGATAATTTTCCCCCTTCCAGCCTCCAGCCCCTCTCAAAGCACAGCTTCAAAGACCTCAGACCAGTCTTTCTTCCCCTCCCTAGAAGAAGCAGCAGAGATGTTAATTCTCCAGCCCCTGTCAACTGTCATCTGAGCCAGTGGTCAGGATGGACTGATTGCTTCCCTTGCCAAGAGAAAAAAGTAAGGATCCACTGTAATGTATTCATTTATCTTCAGATGTGTCTGTGATGAGGATGTACACACATTAATTATATATATTATACATATTCATCATTCTGAAGCACCCAGTAAACTCATCCAAATATGATGGAAATGCTCCTCTGCTAGAGAGGCTCTTATTTACCCTGGTGTAAACTGGGGAATAAATTTATTCAAGGCAGCAAAACAGGAAAAACAAAATCAAGGCAAATAGTGGAAGAATCAGGCCAGAATACTTGCCCAAGACTTCCTTCATTTTCTGTCTCAGATTTAATTAACAATCCCCTGATTCTTAATGCAAATAGTCCAGTGAAAAGAAATTAGGGGCAGCCTTCATGCATCAGCTCCTGTTCTCATATTTTTATATCATTTCACATATGTCTTCATAGTTTGAGAATTTATTTTCAAATACCTGACATATTTCTGCTTTCTACTGAGTTTATTTTACCTCTGCTTTTTTCGTTCCTGTGCCTATAGACAGTATATTATCAGTAAAAAATATGGCTCTTCTCCCTTTCTTCTTTTTTTTTTTTTTCCTTCCTAGTTTAAAGAGCAGCAATTCTCATTAATAATCCATCAGAAATGTTGCAGGATCAGTGTTGTAATTAGTGTCTGTGTCCATCTGAGCCTGGTGCATTGCAGGACAAAGCATATGCAGCTGGAAAAATGCCATATTTTCCCAAGGTATAATAAAAGAGCGGCATTCTTAAAACAGCCATTCCAGCCCCCTCTAAGTTCACAGGGATGAACTCCAGGCAAATCTGAGCTCCCAACTCTCTGCTGACCCCCTTAACTTTATCAGGTACAAAGTTTTCAAGCCACACACATGCATAAAAATAGGAATGGGTATTAAGAGGATAGTTTTGGTGGCTTTATGGCCTTTGGAGGGGATGTCTGTGGGGGATACAGGCTGTGTCTCTGTGCAGCACCGTTACCGGCGGCTGGAACAACCAGCGCAGTTTGGAGGGCAACGCTGCACGGGGCATCTCTGGGATGAGCAAACCTGCCAAGCTGAGACAACGTGCACAGGGCCACCAGGGTGTGGGCAGGACTTCCAGTGCAAGGAAACAGGTGAGTGAACCAGGCACAAATTCCTGCCACAGAGGTTTTGGTCCTGGGGGTATCAGTCCCCTGCCGTGGGCAGCAGGAGGGTGAACCGCTACAAGTGAAAGCAGGAATTTTTTCCCATCTTCTGTGTTTTCCCCTCACTTTTACAGAAAACCATGCATGCTGCACTCTGATTTGGGTAGAAAAGAAGGCTGTGTGGCATGGAGAATGTGAATTTTTAGTGGAACAAAGAGAATGGGAATATTCTGTTCCAACTGCTGCATGCTCACACTCCCCTTGGTGGGCACAGCGTTCCCAACAACGCGCTGCTTTCTCCCCTGCTAGAGACAGAGTTCAATCATCAATCCAACCAGCAATCTGTTGGGGTGATTTAGTTATTTTTAGCCACCTCCAGCTCTGAGGATTAGGATAGAAAACGGCTGGTCTCTGAAACTTTGACTAGTCTTGACAGATTTTTGTTTCTACACAAACGGCTCAAACATCCTTCCTGAGCATTTAACAAAAATCCTATCAAAATTTGGAGCCACAGGTCAGCTCTGTGACCAGCTCATCAGCTGGAGCAGGTTATGATCACTCCACTGGGGTAAATTCAGCAGTGCCAGTTCCCTCCTTAAAGCTTTCTCCACGGTCCAAGAAGCAAAACCCTTCCACATTGCCTTTCCTGCAAATATCCATTCTTGCAACTAATTATTGCAATAATCTCCCCAAATGCCTCCTGCAATGTGAAGAGAAAAACTTGCACTTTAATAATATGGAGTTGACTTCCTTAAGCCCAATTGTGAAGCTATTCCCTATAGCAACTTTCCAAGACTGTGATTTTAGAAAATAAAAGTTAGGACAGCGAGGTGACCTTTCCTTGATACCCAGCTGATAGAAGCCCATGGGGGTGGCCAGCTTGGACTCTGTGCTGGTCCCAGAAGCTCGGAAAAATAAATTCCCTATGGAATAACACCATGTTTAACAGCCAGCATGAGTCCTTGTGGCCCTGAGATGTGGGTGAAAAACAGCACAATCAGTGCAAGCTGCCAGCCAGGATTTCTGGAGGGTGGATAAGCCACCGCCTGCATCTGTGCACTTTAGGGCGCTGCATTAAACGGCATCTTGTGTGCAACGGGGACAGAGACTGCAGAGATGGCTCTGATGAGGATAACTGTGAGGATGAAGATATTGAAAGCCCTTGTGAACATCTGTTCCCAATCCCAGGGGTGGAAAAAGCAGTCCAAGGGTGAGTAATTAATCGATAGCGGCTCCTCTCGCAATCAAAACAGGATTATGTTTCTTCCATTGCTCTTCCTTAGTAATAGTGGTGATCCATGAATTGATAGGGGGCTGTGCAAAACCCAAAGGGGAGGAGCTGTCCCATGTGACCATGGGTTCATTCCAGCTTTTATTTCAAATTCTGTCTCGGATCTATTACCTGACCACAGCACTTGTGATGCTCTTTTTACACTCCTGAAAAAATATATGCCAGTTACCTCACAGCTTTCTCCAGTTGTTAAAAGCAATAGACTAAAGCAAACAGGAGACTTTGGAGGTGCAGCACCCTGCTGGCATTCATCCTTAAGGAGATTTAACTCCAGGATTTAGGACTTCAGAGCACAGATTCAAGGCAGAGAGCCTGAGATCCACACGAGTATATGTAAATACTCCTATCCATGAAAAGTGTTTCCCTGTTCAGTTTCAAATTTTTATTAGGTAATACAGGCAAAAGAGAAACCCAGAATAAAATGAAACTGAAATGCAAATTGTGACTGTGACACCTTCGTTGAAAGCCTTGTATTTTAACCAAGCTACTGCTCAGTTTCCCTTGGAGAACATGGTCCTGCTTGTGGCAGAGGGATTGGAATGAGATGATCTTTAAGGTCCCTCCTAGCCCAAACCACTCTAGGATTTTATGAACATAGGCTACAGGATGAGAATGGAGCCAGCCATTGTGTAACTTTCCCATCAGCTCAATCCAACACTCTCTGGAGTCCCTGAGATAAATGTCCCTCTGGCCCAGGGCCTGGGAGGGTCCATCAAAAGTCTTACAAAGCATTAATTTTCACTGAGAACCCCCTGTTTAATTCTGCTCTCTGAAGTGTTTCTCCTGCAGAACACACAAAAGCAAAGGCATTTGCTATCTTAGTCCTAAAAGATGGTTCCCTGTTGAGAAGAGCAGTGCTGCTGTCTAGTTTGAATAACGCTTTCACTTTGGACCACAGAATTACATGGAATATTAAGTAATAGGAGGATTTCAGAGGGCAGCAGCTGTGAGGGCTGGAGAGCAGGAAGAAGGAGGAATAAGGAAATAATAAGTGACAGACTTGGCAAAGCACAGACTTCATGTCTAGGGAGGGTGTTAACTACCCTGAGAAAGGGGACCATTATTAAAAAGAAAGAGATGAAATTAAGATAGAAAATAATTGCAGAGAATGCCAGGAAGCACTTTGTGACAATGAGATGCATTAGGCTCAAGAGGAACCTGGAGGAATTCCAGGACTTTGAGACTTTCATGGCTGCACTTGCTGGGAGGGGCTGGGCAACTTCCCTGATTTCTTCCATTTCTCGCATGTGAATCCAAACTAATGCCTTGAAAATAAAATGGCTGTTTGTCTCCTGGTAGCTTTGGGAAGGAGACAGCAACGAGACAACAAACTCAACCCAGCTTTAAGTTCTTTTCCAGCTCCTCAGGAGGCCTGAGCATAGATAACCTGTAGTGTCAGGAGAACCCTGTGACAGCAACTGAGGAAATAAAACCTCAGAGCTATGGATAACCTATGGATAAGCTATGGAGGTTGAAATAGAGTTCAACCTCCTGAATCACAGAATGTGTAGGTTGGAAGAGACCTTCAAGATCATTGAGTCCAAACCAGCCCTAACACCTCAAATACATCATGGCACCAAGTGCCACATCCAGTCTTTTTTTAAACACATCCAGGGATGGTGACTCCACCACCTCCCTGGGCAGACTATTCCAGTATTTAATCACTCTTTCCGTGAAAAACTTCTCCCTAATATCCAACCTGTATTTCCCTTGATGCAGCCTGAGACTGTGTCCTCTCGTTCTGTCAGTTGCTGCCTGGAGAAAGCGACCAACCCCCGGCTGTCTACAACTCCCCTTCAGGAAGTTATAGAGAGTGATAAGGTCACCTCAGAGTCTCCTTTTCTCCAGGCTAAACAACCCCAGCTCCCTCAGTCATTCTTTATAAGGCTTGTTTTCCAATCCCTTCACCAGCTTTGTTGCCCTCCTCTGGAGACATTCAAGCATCTCAACATTCTTCCTAAACTGAGGGGCCCACAACTGGACACAATACTCACGTTGATGAACTGCTGATCCTTTCCAAGGTACAACATCCTGACGCAGGAAGGGAGGCAGAACATCTACGACCCCGGGTTTTTTGGAGGGCTCTGTGAGTACGTGTACAATGGGGAGTGGCGGGAGCTGCGGTACGACGCCACCTGCGAGCGCCTGTACTACGGGGACGACGAGAAGTATTTCCGCAAGCCTTACAACTTCCATGTCTTCCAGTTCCTGGTAGGTGCTTTGGGAGGGCAAACACAGCAGTGATTTCCCAGCCAAAA
Organism: Sterrhoptilus dennistouni; assembly: GCA_013397095.1. Classification (NCBI taxonomy): domain Eukaryota; kingdom Metazoa; phylum Chordata; class Aves; order Passeriformes; family Zosteropidae; genus Sterrhoptilus; species Sterrhoptilus dennistouni. The sequence goes on along the minus strand of VWZU01010565.1, from coordinate 904,539 downwards.
AAAGGCCAAACTTCCCACAAAGAGATCAGGCACAGGTTGTCTTTAAGGTAGCTCAGCAGGCAGTCGGTGGTGGAAATGCTGGTTTGCGGCATTGTGGGGCTGAGAGATTTTTAGCCTGCTGGCGGCTACTTTTTCCCAAGGAAAAATTTCTTGAGAAAGCTTTTTCTCAAAACAATCTTGGCAAACAACTATCCTTTCTCAAAACAGCATTTCCCTGGTGGTTTGGTGGTTTAGAGTTTAAGATTTGGTGCTCTCACCGCCACAACCCAGGTTTGATTTCCGGACAAGAGAAAACCAGCAAAACACCACCTAGAGAAAGACTCTTTTGAGAAAGGATAGTTGTTTGCCAAGACTGTTTTGAGAAAAACCTTTCTTGAGAAATTTTTCCTTGGGGAAAAAGTTAGCAGCTGCTAGCAGGCTAAAATCTCTCAGGCCCACGTGGCATGTCAAGGAACTCACCTGCTTTATCACCCAGGCATCCCTGCTGCTTCCTCTGGCCCAGTCAGAGCCAAGAGAGAGGTGTTTTCTCTAAATTCTGCTATTAATGTGTGTTGGGTTTTTGGGCATGAATGGGATGGGACTATTGCCAGGTTCCTCAAATCTTTATTGTGGCATCAGTGATGGCAACAGGTCACCTCTGCCAGCAGCAGCCAAAGATTTCTTTGTTACGGAGCATCTTAAAAGTTTTCCAGCCAATAACATATTGTTAAAGCTTACAGACAGTTCTGATCAATCACGGAAAGCACATGTATACCTGCTTCAAACAATGCTTGCTTGTATGTTTGCTATTAACAATAAACAATATTCCATTATTTAGCTTAAAACTTTCTACTGTCTTGCTAAGCATATTTTTCTGCAGCCATAAGATCTATCCTAGCCAAACCTAAGACTCAGATTATTGTTTTATGTCCTTGCTTGCTGTACTATTGTAACTTTTCCTACTTTCAAACTTTGCAGTTAGAGCTGATTCTAAATTCTTCAGCTCCTTCTGTTTTTGGGGCCTGCTTTCACAGATTTCTAAAAGCCTTATTACCTTTCATATTTCCCACATTAGTGAGTTGTAGAGCTTGCACAAGCCCTTTGCCTCTCTAGGGATGGAGCTGGCCATGTGTAAAATGGTAACAATGCTGCTGGTTCAATCTTTGAAAACATTTGAAGTCTATGGCATGGCTACAAAGGGCATAAATCCGAATTCTGAGTGAGACAGGGGTCCTGAAACCCATCACCAGGGGTCACAACACCTACAGTCCATAAGGTGGTATCTAATGCTGGACACTGATCCAAGCAGAGCAAGGATTCAGTTTGGATCTCCCACATCATAAGTGGGTGCCTTGGCCACACTGTTAAACATTTACCATGTTTTTTGACATGAATGAGTGAATGAAAACACATTATTCCTGGGAAATATTACTCAATGCAAGTAGCTTTCATGTCCTCCCAGCAGGCAGAATCCTTTAGTCCCCAGTTTGAACACTGGAGCTGGGTTTTTACACAGCTGGCAAATGGCACAGCCCAGACTCAGCAGAGCTGCTTGATTCCATGTGCCAGTGAAGTAAAGCTCTCGAGGAAAAGGTCACTTCTCTAAAACACAGGCAAAACAGTGCTTGTTTTCTAACCTTGCCATGGTAAATAGATGTTGGATTTTTCTTTTCCTCAATAAATTCATCCGGAGGCAGGCTGGGGAGAAAAAAAAAATCAGTCCAAATTGTTAGGATTTGGCAGAGCTGTAAGGAACTGGAAGGAAGGTTTTAGAATGGGAAGTGTCTTAATAGGTACCATTACCAGCTCTGGCTTTGAGTGGCTAAACACAAACCTCTCCCCTGCTTGGAGATGGATGAAGCAAAATGCTTGGCTGTATTCACATTTCTCACATATTTCCAAATGAAATGGGACAGGACTTAATTCCTTATTGCACATTCACTGAAGTCAGTGCTGGTGCTGTCAGGAGCACTGTGGGCTTTAACAGAGGTATTGCTTCAAGAAACACAGATTAAAAAGGAAGGGAAGCACCTTAAAAATTAATGTCTGCTCCTTTCATTTTAGGCTCATGCTGATTCTGGATTTTCTTTTGAGTTTTACGACGATTCAAAGGGCCTGCTTGACGCCCTTAAAAGAGATGAATCCAAAACCACAGGCTTCACCATTGGAATTGGGCCTGGAGGTGCAAATCTGTTTAACCTGGGCCTCACTTTATCAGGTGGCAAAGGATCCCTGAAGAATTTCACACAATACGATGCAAAGGTAGGAAAAACAAAACAAACACCCCAACCAAATCAGCGACGCATCTGCTCCAGTCGCATCATCTGTGCATCGCATGGTGTGGCTGTAACTTATGTCAGTTTATTCTCCCAATTGCATTTTTTAACACAGGGTAATTGTACCTTAATTTGTTCACGTAATTGCAAGTGTATGATCGTTAGTAACCCTGTTTGCTGTTCTTGGTATGTTTCAGCAAACAGGGAGTGGGAATAAAATTGAATTACGGAGTGCCACGGCACATGTCATCTCACCCCATCCTGTTTCATGGCTACATAAAGCACATAAATAAAAAAATGCTTAAAAAGTGACGATGAGGGAGGAGGGAATATCAAGATGCTGATCAAAACAATTATCCTCGAGGAATGATCTCTGGTAGCAAATATATCTTGCTCAAATTAATACGAGCTGCCTCGTGATGGGGAAATAGGCTACTTTCTACAGGAGGTTAAAACATCACGCTGAAAAAATAGTACCTGATAATAGGGTGTACTTCTCACAGAGGGTTTACATCATGGACTGGCTGTGCTGACCTCTTTCCAATCTAATAACATGAGTGCTGGTATTTCCCACATTTACCGTGCCCCATCTCCACTTCTCTCCAGGTTGCTGACAGAAAACAATAAAGAAGAATTACTTTGATGGTGTTCCGAGTTAAAATGCCCTTAAAAGCTGTTTGAAATGAGCACCATTATAGTATTTACTGTGCCCTTGTCCAGGCTCACATGATGTTTGCAGCTAAATGATGATCAGTTATTGGAGGAATCATTTAAAGGGCTGCTCATGTTGCAGTGGAGACTTGTCCAAAGCAATAGCAAATACAGAGGTGAAGCCTTGGAGCTGGTGGTATATCCAGGAAATTCTCCCTCCATCAGCATCTTCCTGGCCAGAGAATCTCCCCTCTGCTGGGCTGAGCTTGACCCTTGTGCTTTGTCACTCGCTGAGTTGGTGAAAAAAGCAAAAAGGGAATAAACAGTATGGAAAGGAAACCAGAAAAAGAAATTGCAGAAATGGAGAATGGAGGGGAATCATATGGAGCCCAACTCTGATTGTATTCACACAATAAAACCCCTGCAGTATCCAAGCCCTCAAGCCTCTCCACCTCCACAGCATATCAGCAAGAGACTTTAAAAAAAGAACTACCCTTATTTCATTTAAAATTGGGCTTGTTTTCCTACACCGACAGTCAGAGACTCCCCTGCAAGCCTGAAGACTAGAAATTCATTTGTTTAAATTAATGCTGACTGCAGCTCCTCTTTCCTTTACCTGCAGGATGTTGGATTCATCAGAGCAGTGACCAAGGTGCAGACAGCCCGCTTCAAGATGAGAAGGGACAACATTGTTCTGGATGAAGATATGCTGCTGTCCCTGCAGGACCTCCCAGACACCTACAATTATGGCATATATGCCAAATTCATCAATGACTATGGCACCCACTTCATGACATCTGGCACCATGGGGGGTGTATTTGAGTACATCCTCGTCATCAATAAGGAGGAAATGAGAAGAAAAGGTCAGAAAAAAATCAAAATATATTTTCTGTTCTCAGCTCTCTGCTTTAAACCTGGCATTTCCAGCCTGCTGGTACTACTGGCCACGTGGCTTGGGATTAGCTTGAGTGTCACCAAATGTACTTCTCAGAAGTACCTGGGTGAGTGTTTAGTCATTAAGGAAGGAACCTGAGCATTATTTTCTCCATTTTTTTCTGTGTCACTTGGTAATCTTCTCCTATTTCTTGTCATCTCTGTTCACCATAAATGCTTGAAGGCTGCAAAGGCACCCACCTAGAGCTCAGCAAATCAGCCCTCTCACGTTTCAGCCTGTTCACAGCACAATTTTCTGTAAATGGAAATATTGCACTGCACTTGGCAATACCTCTGCCACTTTACTCTGCTTAGTGCCACATCTGGAGACTAACAGACCCCTGTTAGCTCCAGTTCTGAACAAATTGGAGTGTATGAGGCTGGAGAGCCCTACCTCTAAATCTCAGTTAGATAAAACACCCACTGCAGTCACCAAGAGCGTGAGAATTGCCATTGCTGGCAAGTCAAAAGCATAACATTTTTCCTAATCAAAAATGGGATGCAGAGCAATAATATGAGATTTTAGCTCAATAACCAGGTTGCCAACTTTTGTAAAGGTGTCAATAATGCAGTAGATCCCATTTCCCTAAGGGCCATCACTCTGCTGTGCTGAGGGTACCACTGCCTTGGCCAGACACTGATGGAGAAGGAAATTGTGATCTTGGGCAACAGGTGCAAATTGCTGTTATTTCAGTAATTCCAATGATTTTCATGGTGCTGCCCCAAATTCTGACTCTGGTCTGAAATGGTTTGGCCCCATCAGCATTAGGATAACTATGCACTCCCCAGTGCACATTAACCATGCCAATTTTTCCACAAGAAATTACTGATTGAGAGAATTTTCATCAAGTTCCTGAACCCCTAATGTTTGGAAACATGATGCTTTTTCAAATTACTTCTTCACTTTGAAGGGTGAGTGATATAAAAGTGAACAAGGTCTTGGCAAGCAAGTCTTCAGGAAGCAGACTGCCAATTTCAGAGGAAGAATTAATCAAGAGCATGTGGAGGGAGGCTATTATTTTGCTTTATCTTCTGCTTGCTGTGTATGTAAGGAGATTTACTGCTAGGAGATGCCTTATCTTAGGAAAGAAGGATGCTGAAGTCCAGCAAAAGACAAAAATGCGCCCCAGTAGAGATGCAATTTTCATTCTAATGCAGCACCATTCTGTAATTTTCATCTAATCCAGGCTCTGCCAGGAAGTCCACCCTTCCCAAGCTAGCAGTGCTCTGTGTCACACAACGCTGACCCAGAAGGACCCACCTGCAGCGTCTGATATGCCACTGTCTGAAAGCATTTAGCAAAAACCCCCTGATTTCTCTAATGTTGATCACAGCCATGCTTGGAGGCTGTGTTTGCAAGAGGATTATCCTCCTTCCCTGAGGAATGGTTAGGATCAGGATGTAAGTGCTCAAGTCTTAAAATTAGAGCTTCCTAAGATGAGTCTGAAGCTCTGCAGATGCATCACTGAGTCCCCACAGGGCTGAGCATGGAGCTGCTTTAGATCAACCACTGCATCCTGAGGGCCCACCCAGCCCACGAGGCTGTTTGCTAAATGCTCTGCAACAGAGAAGATTTATTTTTTTAGAGCAGTGACTGAAGCACAAACTGAGGAGAAAGATCTCTTGGCTGAGTCCTCCCTAAATGAGACCCAGCTTAGGTGGTCACTGAGCATAGAGCTGGACTTTGAGCACTTAGGAAACCTGAATTTTGAAAATGAAAGCACTTTCTCTGTTTAGACATCCACAGCCCACTGCAGAGCTTAGGGCTGTAGTTTTGCTGCCAGACCCATTCCCAGCTTCCAGGGCTGCAAGGGCTTATATAGATGTGGTCACGAGTGAAATAAATACATGTGTCAGAACGAGGTCCCTGGTTGCTCTGCCATCAATATTTTTCATTACTTGTTTTTAAAATAGATTGTTATGGTTCTATTATTTAGCAGAAAACAGTATAATGTGTTCACACATTACAAGAACATTTATGGGAGGAACATTATGCGTGGAGTAAATTAGAAGGAGTCTTCATATATTCTGATTAATTCAAAACGCGGCAGTAAATCTTATCACTCGAGCACATTTAACTATCGCAAATTATATCATATGAAAAAAAAAAAAACAACCAACCCTATCAGGGCTCCCCCCTCTTCAAGTGCCAATATTTACTGAGGCCACCCTTTTGCAGTGATCACCACTTTTCATTTATCAAGACCGGATCTGGCCGGGGCCAATAGCGAACGGTATCGACAGCCCCTCGCTGAACATAATTACTCAACGGGAACCATGGCAAATCAATTAATCAGGGTGTTCCTCAAGTTTAATTTTATGGCACTCCAGCACCAAGATAAGCAATCACTCATGTTGCTTTGGGTGAATGAACTTTACCCACTGTGTTTACAACTGTTGAACAGTTTAGTGCGAGTAATTGAGTGCCACACGTTTAATCTTCCTCAAGGGCCCAGTTTTGCAGTGGGATGCAGTTCCCACTCAAGTCTGGAGCGTGTTTCAGGTCTCTTTCAGCAGCTTGAAGCCAGGATTGCACTCCTTTCTCAGGATGCTGAGGACCTAAGCAGGGTTTGGATCCACCAAGCCAAGGAGCAGATCCCAGCTGGCTCCAGTGAACCTCTCCTGTAGGGTGTGCAGAAGGGAATAAGTTTGCAGGTGACACCCCAGAGGGATCTGGACAAGCTCTGGGAAGCTCATGAGGTCCAACAAGGCAAAGTGCAGGTGAAGGGAAGGGATTCTGCCCCTCTGGTGAGGCCCCACGTGCAGTGCTGCATCCAGCTCTGGGGTCCCCATGGAACTTTTTGGGGCAAGCCCAGAGAAGGCCGTGAAGCTGATTCGAGGAGTGGAGAACCTCGCCTATGAGAAAAGGCTGAGGGGATTTAGGTTGTTCAGCCTGGACAAGAAAAAACTCCAGACAGACCTCATTGCAACCTTCCAGTACTTAAAAGGGGCCTACTAGAAAGACAGGTTTTAATCAGGGCCTGTTGTGATAGGACAAGGGGTGATGGTTTTCAACTAACAGAGGGTCAGTGTAGGTTAAAAAAGGAAGTTTTTACAATGAGGATGGGGAGACACTGGCACAAGTTGCCTAAAGAGTTGGTAGGAGCCCCATCCCTGGACACATTCAAGGCCAGGTTGGATGGGGCTCTGAACAAACTTATGTAGTTGAAGATGTCCCTTCCCAGGAGAGAGAGGGGCTGGACCAGATGCCCCTTTAAAGGTCCCTTTTAACTCAAACCTTTCCATAATTGCACAAAACCAGAGTCACAAGTGTTCGGGCAATATTTTAAACACAAGCAAGGCAAGGCCCTGCTCCCCAGAGCCGAGGTGAGGCTGTTCAGCAGACAATGCTCCAGAGTGGGACTGGGACAGAGGTTTAAACCTCAGACCATTAAACCACAACACGCAAACCCCCCTGACCTCTGTGCCTCCTTTCAGTACCATGGTATTGATCACCAGGCCCCTCTGGAAAACACTTTAAGGTCCTCTGACAACAAAGAGCAACATAAAAGTTACCTATTACTTACAGAACCCGCATTTACTGAAATCAATGGACTTTTTAACTCCTAAAGAGAACAGCCTTATATTTGCAGTACAGTGAAGTGCTTACATAAAACCAGGCTGTATGAAATATGCACATTGCTTACCTTGGTGAAACCACCTCATTAGTTCCCTTCTCCCCTCTGCAGTCTCTTCATGGCTCTCCAGTTACATATTTTCATGATGTATGTGGTGGTGCTGGCAGCAGCAGGCAGGAAAGCTCTGGCAGCTCTCAGCACACAGACCTTTTCTAAGTTACTCCTTAAGGTGCTGCTTAGGCCATTAATAGGTGGGTCAGAACCTGAATTTAGGAAAATTAGTGAGGATCTATTGATTTCAGCTGCTGTTCCTGGCTTTACCACAGCTATGAGTTAGTCTGTAAAAAATCCAAATGTTTGTTGTTAAATATATAGATCAAACAGGGACATTTGTGCCTGAAGCCTTAAGACTTTTACTTTCTTCTAATATTTTCTAAAGAAACAATTTTTACACCTATTATATGATAGGCCCAATTTACCCCAATAAAATATTGGGATTTTCCACTGTCCCAGAATAGCTTTTAACTCTGAAATACAAGCCATGAAAATAACTGAATCTTTTCTTCAATGACAGAAAAAAAAAAGGTAGGAAAAATGACAACCACGAGTCACTGAATTTACCTGTCTATTTTCTGGTTTGCAGCCATCAGCACTGAGGAGATAAGTGCCTGTGTTGGCCTGTCCCTTGGCATTAGAGCCAGCAAGGAGAACCTGAACCTGGGTGCAACCATGACACACTCTGACTGCAAAAAGAAAGGATTCCTGAAAACTGGTACAGCAGCAGGGCAGGGGGCTCTTGAGGCTCCTTGGGTGGCTTGTTTTGGTCACTTGGGCACAGAGATTTGTGTAGGATCACACACGGTGTGAGGGAAGGGAACTCTGGTGCCATCCCCCAGACAAGGTGGGATGACAGAAACTTTGGGTCTACATCTCCAGGAGTACTGATTCCTCCTAAAAGAGCAGGAATTAATGTAGCAAATATCTGGATTAGAAGCAGAGGCTGTGGGGTGGCTGGGAGACTGCAGTCCTCAGTAATGACAGAAAGTCAAAATTGACTCTAAAAGGTACTCAGAGAAGGTAGGAACCCCCAGGTTTGTACATTTCATAATGAGCTATAGAGAGTGTGACCTGTTGCCCATGTCCTATAGAAACCAAGGCTGGAGGAGTTCAGGCTCTTCAGGCCTTATTAGCTTAGAGGATTTGGGATGCTCAACTTGTCACCTTGTGATAAAGTGGCAGGGCTCGCCCCACAAGCAGAGAGCACTGAGCTCACACTGATCCCAGCAGGCAGCTCCCTGACAGCCCCCTGATCTCAGCTCCACTTGGCAGTTTCTGGAGCCTGTGTGGAAACAGCAGCTGAGTAATACGTGTGCAATTCAACTTTGCAGATCTTGGGAGCCACAGTGCAGTTGTGGAAGACATTATTCCCCGGATTAGAGGGGGAGATACCAGCTACAGTGGAGGGCTCCTGAACAGCTGGGATGGCAAAATGTATCGTCACTGGGGCAGGTCATTAAAATATAATCCTGCAGTTATCGATTTCCAGGTAAGGCTTTTCTGCAGTCCAAGAAACTCCGCTGCTCTAAGGAATGAAAGTGTAGTCGAGCAGATCATTTCGTATTTTTATTGTGATCCCATCGCAGAACAAGATTAAATGTAATGGGCCACTGATCTGGTAACCTCTTATTCATTTCACAATGGGGAGTCCATCTCCCACCGACTGCATCCACAGGGATATGGACAAGGAGCTTAATGCTGGATTAGTGCCAGGTTAAGTTTCTGATGTGTTCCCCAACAGCTTCACGATGAATTGCAGTTTTATTCACCCCCAGTATTCTCCCTGGTGCTGTCTGCCCTCCTGTGTAAGCAGGGAACTCACAGAGGGCTGGGGAAGGTGTTTTGTTACAGCCCTCCCTCCAAGAATTCTCTGATCAGGGAGCTCCTGACTGCTTTGTCAGGTGGGTTCTTTCTCCACACTCCAAAAAGAAGGTCTGTGGCCATAAAAATCACCAAGGCTCCAGTTTCCCTTTGGTTTCACTGGATGCCCCATAAAAATGGGAAGACCACTGAAGCATCTCATGGGGTTTCTGGGCAAGGAGGACATGGGTGCAAGCAAGGGGATGGAAAGGGACAGAGAAGAACAACCATAAAAACAAATAATCCAGGGCAGATCTGGCAGAGGCATGAGGGGGTGGCCACAACTCCTCAGCTGTGGTCAGCAGGACCACAAGTACCCCAAGATACCAAGATCACCAGTCTGCTCCAGGAGAAGCTGTGGTGTGAGGGGGAAAGATCTCTGTCATGGCAGGGACATGCTGCCATTTCTATCCCTTTTGTCTTCATTTGAAAGCAGGTCTGAAAGCTCTGACAGAGAGTGGGAGAAGGGAAAATGGATTTGGGAATTATCTCTGTTATTGGCAAGGCAAGAAGGACTGTGCAAGCCTTCCTGGGCAGCACTTGGTGGCAGAAAGATCTGATAACACAGAATTGCTTTCAGTTCCAGCTGCAGGTTATTCACCTTTTTGCACAAGTTCCCATCAATTCTGGGCAAAATTTCTTGCCCTTTTCCAGTAAACCATGCCCTGACCTCTCTGTTGGCTGCTCCAGAGCTGAGCAGTCACCCTGCAACCAGTGTCCAGTGCAGCAACTCTTATCTACAGCCCCCTCAGTTTGTCAAACAGGCTTGTGCAAATTTGTCTAAGAGCTCTTCCCAAAGCCCAGCTGATCCTGATCCTCCCCACGGATCACTCTCACAGTGCCTTGCACAGTGAGCTGACACCCAGGGCTTCTCTGGAACAAATTCCTGGCCTAGACAGGGAGTGTTTTCACAGGTACACAGATGGACAAATGTAAACAAGTCCTCACACAGCCCCAAGTTTTTAGCTTTAATAACCATTGAATATTAATATTCAGTTGGGCAAGTTATAATTGCTGCCCAAACTGGACTATTTTTGCTGACTGTATACAGGAACTGTATTTTGCTGCTGGAAAATATGATGAGCGAGTTACATTCCCAAAGCTGTAGATGACAGTATTATTTCACTACATCAAAGGGCAAAAAATATATAGGCAAAATTCCTCATTCTCAGCATTTACTGGATATTTTACAATCTGGCCACTGCAAGCGATAGGATGGCAATAAATTTTGATGATACCCTCTGTCCAAAGCTCTTACCAAAACATTTTCTTCAAAAAGGCAAAAAGCATGCAAGAATCTCAGGGACTGTGACAGCACTAAGAAATCAGTCAAAAAAACCCCTCCAGGCTTACTGGGGTGTTTTAACTTATCATTCCAATCCATGCTGAAACTCCAAAGCATGTCCAGAAAAGCCAATCCCACAAAAACCTCCAAGATGAGGAAGGTTTTGGAACGGTGGCTCCTCGCTGGGGCAGCAACACATTTGCATGATGTACATGCAGCTGTCGAGGAAGACAAATGAGTTTTTCCCCCAGTCCTGAATTCATCCAGCAATGTCACGGCATCCCAGTCGATGCCCAGCAGAAATTGTTTCCTTGCCATCCATCTCCATTCCCCCCCCCACAGCTGCAGCCCATCCACGAAATCCTCAGCAGGAGCAACTTCGTCCAAGTGGGGAACAAACGGCAGCACCTGAAGAGGGCTCTGGAGGAATTCCTGCTGGAATTCAGCCCCTGCCACTGTGGGAAGTGCCACAACAACGGGGAGCCCGTCCTGGTGGGGGACACCTGCTCCTGCCAGTGCCGCCCTGGCTACAGAGGCCCTGCCTGTGAGCAGGGAGAGCGCCCAGGTGAGAGCCCAGGCTGCAGCAGGGCAGGGGGAGAGGCACCAAAGGGGATGGATTTCCCCCTCCATGGGGCTAAACCAACAGCTCCTGGCACCCACACATGGATCCCACCTTTCCTTCTGTGTTTTGTTGGTGTGTGATGCTGAGCAGCTCTGCAAGAGACTGGGGTTAGCAGCTCAGGAGATGGAAATGGGTTTAAATTGAAGAAGAGCAGGGTTAGATTAGATATGAGAAAGAAAATCTTCCCTGTGAGGGTGGTGAGGCCCTGGCACAGGTTGCCCCATCACAGGCAGTGTCCAAGGCCAGGCTGGACAGGGCTTGGAGCAGCCTGGGATAGTGGAAGGTGTCCCTGCCCATGGCAGAAGGGTTGGAATGAGATGTTCCCTTCCAACCCAAACCATTCTATATTTTATTATTATTATAAATAGTGGAAATGAGGGTGTGTTTAATTGCTGGATTAAATCCAGGAGGGTTTATGGCATCCCTCTAAGGATGGCTGCTCCAAGGGGGAGAGCACAAACCTCAGCAGGCAGGGAGGAGAAGGAGAAAGGCTCAGGTGAAGCAACTGCTTATACAATGTGCCACCAAAAAAGCTGTTTTAGTAAAAAATTGCTACACTTCCAGATTTCCCACCCCCTCCCAGGATGCATTTTGACTAGAGTGTCTATTTTGGGGTGAAAAAATATGTTTTTCCAAAGTGACAGGCTTATATTTATGTTTTCTTTGTCACTTTCTATACTATCCTAAAAGTGAAGTGGGTAGCAAAAAAAAGCTGAGGTCGGAACAGGCTCTTTCATTTCCAAAAAAAGTTGCAGTTCTGGATGGATATTTTTGTCCTGATTCATGCTGACAAAAAAAAAAATTAAAAAAAAAATTCTAAATCTCAGCATATGAAGCTGGCAGAAAAATCCATCTTCAGAGCAGTTCCACCAGGCAGAGCTCCAGCCTCCAACCATGGGCTCATTGCTGGGGTCTCACCAGTGGAAAATCAAAGCTGTGATGAGATAAGGAGTTGGAGCAGAGATGGTTTGTGAGGCTGGATTCCAAAGCTCTGCTTCAGTGACTGCAAAATGGGTTTCTTTAAAAAGCTCAGGTTCTTCAAGTTGTCTCCAAATCTCAGGAATTTGCTTGGGAAGCCCAGGACCTGCCACCAAAGCAGAGCACTGGACCAGCCAGCTCTGTGCTCCTTGATTTTAGCAACAGTGGGGACAGGCACACTTCTAACTCCTGGGCAATTTTTAGCTTCAAATTTTCAGTTCCAAAACTCATTGAAGACCACATTATTTTTTTTTAAATTTTTTTTTTAAAAGCACAGTGTTCCAGCAGATGGAAAACGCAACTTTCCCAGCCAGCACTGAGCAAGAGCACAAGCATCCATTTGTGCTGTCTGGATTAATAAAGTGCCCAAGCCAGGCATGAAGGCCAGATGAGTAAATAAAAAATGACAGTAAATGACAGCCATCAAGCATTCCCATCATTCAGGAGCACAGCCATAATCCATAGTATCGACCGCTCCTGACAACTCAGTCTGTCCTGTAATGAAAAAGCTTTGAAATGCCCCATCTCCAAAAGGACTTTGCACAACATCCCCACAACGTTAGGGGACTTTTGAATTGGTCAGAGGAGAGGAAGTCGCTGCAGAGAGAGCTGTGAAAGGAAGGGCAGAGGGTTTCAGATGAGCTGGACAAGAAACAGCTCTTGGTGTTTGGGGTGATACTGATTCATCCACTCTGGCTCCAAAGCGCCTTCATCTCAACAACTTGGCCATGGCTGGGATAGAGCAGGGAGTCCATATCCAGAGAATTTTCAGCCAGACCTGAAATCTTCTTTTTTTTTTCATTTTTCCCTTTCTTTGCTGTGTGTCCCCAGGTGGTGAGATTGATGGGCGCTGGAGCTGCTGGTCGGGCTGGTCCCCGTGCCAGGCGGGGACGTCGCGGCGCAGCCGACACTGCTCCAACCCTGCCCCGCAGCACGGCGGGCAGCCCTGTGTTGGCAGAGACCTCCAGAGCAGAGCCTGCTGAAAGCCCAAGCTGCCTGGGATGGGGTGGTTTGGAAGCTGGGCTGGGCCATGAATACTCCGGGAATGCAACGGAATTACCCCTTGGGAGAAATAATTGACGGGTGATGCGTCATTTCTACGTTTGCTGTGTAAAACCTGACCAACTGCTCCCGTGGTTTTGCCCCAGAAGATGGGATGGGAGGCCCACCAGGTGTGATGGGAAACCCACCAGATGTGATGGGACCCCCACCAGGTGTGATGGGAACCCCACCAGCACCCAGCACAGCTGCTGCAGCCCGGGAGATAGCACCCAAAGGAGGTGGAGCTGCTGGGTGACCACAGGGCTACAGCGTGTCATGAAATAAACTCACTGCGAGTGTTTACATAACTGAGCCTGACTCTCAGGGAGTTTATCTGTTTTCCTTTGGGAGGCACAGGAAAAGCTCACGATCCAGGCAGTTGGTATTGACATATGTACCAGGAAACTTTTGTGAGTTGGCGCTGTCAGATCTGTAAGTCCAGCATATTGGGCAGGGCTGCGCTTGCAGCAAAGCCATATGCTGCTCTGCATGGAGAAGGCCTCAGCCTAAAGATGCCCAGGCATCCTTGCAAAATGTAAGCCCAAGCTGATGAGGGGTTTTAAATAAATAAGTAAAGCAATAAATGGGGAGGCTTGAGCGCAACCGTTGGGCAGAGGATGTTCCCACACAAGCAAAGGCTTTTCCTCTGTAAGATCAGTGATGAATTGACTATTAGCACGCAGGCATTTTATCTCCCAGGCACACAGAGCCTGAGAAGATGCTAACAGGCTGCTTGATTTAAGGGGCTTTTTTTGAATGTGGGACGTAAATCTCAGCACAAGAATGCACACAGTATTGAACTGTGTCCAGAGACCACGGTGAGAGCCTGCAGCTCCCTCTCCTTAATGAACTGCCACAAAAACCCGGGATGGACGGAAGGCAAATGGCACTTCATTTTACTGAGCTTTTCATTGCAGGGGGAGAAGAGGGGGGGAAAAAAAGCCCTGAGAAGGAATCAGGCACTATGAACAACAACAGCACCAAAACCTCAAAGCACAAAGCAGCCTTTCTGTAGACATTTGAATGGAAGGGGGGAGTAGAAAGGAATCGTGGTTTAGTGAAAGAAATTGCTCAGGTGCTTGGAAATGCTTGTTTTTCAACTGTGTGTCAGTGGGGATTTACAGGCTGACACTCAGCTGATGTAAATCAGTGTTGCTCCTTCACTGCAGCTGATTTATGGCACCTGAAGATCTGGCCCCATATTTTCTTTTGTGGCCATGTTTGCCAAAGGCCAAATTTTTCACCAGTTTTTCTTTTTGCTTGTAAATGAAACCATGGGCTGAAAACAACAAACCATGTTGTCTCAAACCCTGAGATGGATTGTTCTGTGAAAAATCCCTTTGCTGGGGGGCAAAGCTGTGGCCTTTTGGGCCAACCTTGCTATTCCAGGTGAAGGAGCTGTTCACCCAGAGAGGAATTTGCTCCCAAGTGCTTGAATTTGATGTCTCCTGTGTCAGGAAATGCAGCAGCATGAAGCACCCATGGATCAGTGTGACTTAGACACCCAAAGGAACATGAAATGTTCACAACAGGTGATTTAATGAATGCTGATTGGCATTGGCTGCCAGGTTATGTGGAAACATGAGACAGGGCTCTTACACCAAGCACCAGTTTGGCTCACAAGCAATTCTTACCTTTACATCGACTTCTTAGGACTCAGGAAAATGCCTGTGAGTAAATGAATACAAAGTCACCTCAGTCACAAAACCAAGTACACTTTTTTTTGACCAGAGGGGAGAAATTAATGAACAGAAAGGTCTGATGCCTTGAAGGCTGGGAAAAGATGGGGCCTGCAGGAAAACAACCTGCATCCTCAGCTTTTAGAAGGACAAATCACAGAAGAACCAAAAAAAAAAAAAAAAAAAAAAAAAAAAAAAA